>JADRCH010000288.1:183743-296917 GCA_019843965.1 Rhynchomys soricoides
AAGAAGAAGAAGAAGAAGAAGAAGAAGAAGAAGAAGAAGAAGAAGAAATCAGTTAAAAAAGCAAAGATGTTTCCAGAGTCTGTGTACATTTTTATTCTGACAACTTGACCAGTCTTTCCAGCAAGGTGATTTATGAACAAAGACTAAAGGAAGCAATGAGTATTCTTGGTTGTCATCTGGAATTAACTAAAACAGAAAAATGCCTGGGCACACCTGGGATGGATGTTTGCTTAATTGGATCTTTTGAAGTGGGAAGATCCATTTCTAATCCAGATCGTTGAGGTAGGAAGACATATCTTTAATCCAGAACTTTTGTTGTTGCTGCTGGGTTTTATTGGTTATTTTATTTATTTACAATTCAAATGTTATCTCCCTTCCCAGTTTCCCCTCCACAAATCCCCTATCTCCTCCCCTGCCTCTATGAGGGTGTTCCCCTACCCTCCCTCCCACTCCCATCTCAGCACCCTAGCATTCCCCTATGCTAGGTCATCGAGCTTCCACAGGCGGAGGGGCTCCCCTCCCATTGATGCCAGAAAAGGCATCTCTGCTACATATCCAGCTGGAGCCATTGGTCTCCCCATGTGTACTCTCTGGTTGGTGGTTTAGTCCCTGGGAGCTCTGGGGGGTCTGGTTGGTTGATATTGTTCTTCATATGGGGTTGCAAACCCCTTCAGCTCCTTCAGTCCTTCCTCTTACTCCTCCATTGGGGTCCGAGTGCTTTGTCCAGTGGTTGGCTGCAAGTATCTGCATCTGTATTGGTCAGGCTCTGGCAGAGCCTCTTAGGGGACAGTTATGCCAGGCTCCTGTCAGCAAGCTCTTCTTGACATCAGCAATAGTGTCTGGGTTTGGTGTCTGCAGATGGGATGGATCCCTAGGTGGGGCAGTCTCTGGATGACCTTTCCTTCAGTCTCTGCTCCACTCTTTGTCCCTGCATTTCCTTTTGACAGGAGGAATTCTAGACGATTATTTTTGAGGTGGGTGGGTGTCCCCATCCCTCAAACAGGAGCCTTGCCACTGGATATGGTCTCTACAGGTTCTATCCCACCTTTGTTAGGTATTTTGGCTAATGCCCTCTCTGTTGGGTCCTGGGAACCTTTTGGGTCCCTGGTACCTGAGACTTTCTAGTGGCTACACCCAGATCCTCCTCCCCCACTGCTACACACCTTTCAAATTACTGACCCTCTGTACTTCTCCCCCTTCTCTTCCTGTATCAGAACCAGCTCCACCCTTTTCCCTTTTTTTCTCTAACCTCCTCTCTTCCCACCAGATCCCTCTTTCCCTCTACCTCCTGAGATTATTGTCTTCCCCCTTCTGAGTAGCACTGTAGTATCCATACTTTTGTGTGGTCTTCCTTCTTCTTGGATTTCATATGGACTGTGAGTTGTATCTTGGGCATTCTGAGCTGTTTGGGGGGTGGGTGGGACTAATAAACACTTATCATTGAGTGCATACCATGGATGCACTTTTTTGACTAGGTTACCTCACTCAGGATGATATTTTCAAGTTCTATCCATTTGCCTGCGAATTTCACAAAGTCATTTTTAATAGCTGAGTAGTACTCCATTGTGTAAATGTACCACATTTTCTGTATCCATTCCTCTGTTGAGGGACATCTGGGTTGTTTCCAGCTTCTGGATATTTTAAATATGGCTGCTATGAAGATAGTGGAGCATGTGTCCTTGTTATATGTTGGAGCATCTTCTGGGTATATGCCCAGGAGTGGAATAGCTGGGTCCTCAGGTAGTACTATGTCCAATTTTCTGGAAACCAGACTGATTTCCAGAGTGGTTGTACCAGCTTGCAATCACAACAGCATTGGAAGAGTGTTCCTCTTTCTCCACATCCTTGCCAGCATCTGATGTACCTGAGTTTTTGATCTTAGCCATTCTGACTGGTGTGAGGTGGAATATCAGGGTCATTTTGATTTGCATTTCCCTGATGACTAAGGAGGTTGAACATTTCTTTAAGTGTTTCTCAGCTATTAGAGAGTCTTCAGTTGAGAATTCTCTGTTTAGCTCTGTACCCCATTTTTAATAGGGCTATTTAGTTCTCTGGCTATTTAGTCTAACTTCTTGAGTTCTTTGTATATTTAATCCAGAACTTTTGAGGTGGGAAGACCCACTTCTAATCTGATTCACACCGTCTGCTGGAAACCTATATGTAGGACATGGAAAAAGGAATTTCTCTCTTTTTACCTGATTCCTCCTGCCCTCACTAGCAAGTCCATTGCTTTACTGACCTACTTCTTTGGAATTTTCAAAATATACTGAAGATCAGCTGAGAAAACCAGCCTCATGAACTGAATAATTCCTGGATTCTTGGCTGCTTGGACCTTCCACATATAGGCAGCCATTGTTGGATTAGCTGGACTACAGCCTGCAAGTCATTCTAATAAAATCATATACATGTGTATATGTGTGTGTATATATACACACACACACACACATATATATGGTCACATGTCCATATGTATGTGTGTATGTATGTATATAATTATAGTATATGAATATAAAGAAATTCATTGAAATATTTGTAACATCATATTTAAATGAAAAATGTCAACTGAGCAACAACATATTTAAATGTGAGATTTAGAAGTAATGCTCAAGCTAGAAATATACATACAAAAATCATATAAACAATAGTATTAAAGTTATGGAATTAGAGGAGATATCTTCATTAAATTTTGATGAAGATGTTAAATAGATTAGGTCTGAGAGCTGGTGGGAGTACAAACTTATTCAGCCACTATGAAAATTAATATAACAGTTCCTGAAGAAGATAGGAATTTATCTACTTCAAGATCCAGATACACCACTTATGGGTATACCCAAAGGATGCTTCACGTACCATAGAGGTACTTGCTCAAATATGTTCATTGTTGCTCTATTGATAATAGTCAGACACTGGAACCAGCCTAGATGTCCCTTAACAGAAGAATGAATAAAGAAAATATGGTACTTTTACCCAATAGAATATTACTCAACCATTAAACAAACAAACAAACAAACACAACATTCTGAAGTTTTCAAGCAAATTAATGGAACTAGAAAAAATTATCCTGAATAAGGTATCTCAGACCCAGAAAGTCAAATATGATGTGAATTCCCTTTTATGTGGATTTTAGTGATTAAGTCAGTAACAACTGAGCTACAATCTCTAGAACCACAGTTTAGGTGTAGAGTAAGGGAATAACTGGTAGAGATAGATAGTTATGGATGGATGGGGGTGCTGGAACAGGAGGACCAAGTGGGAATGTGGAGGAGAGAGGGGTTTCAGGCAGGAGTATGGGGAGAGACAGGTAAAATTAAGAGCCATTTGGGATGGAGTATGGGAACCTAACAGTAAAAGCTTCCTAAAATGTATACCTATATGAAAAGAATCTAAATGAGATCTCCAAATAAGTCAGAGTCCCAACTGGCCATCTCTTCCTCCCAAATGAAGCCTCTAGTGCTGTGATTGGGTTACATATGATTGAGTTTTTGGCCCAAGGGGTTTGATGGGAAGCCCCAAACAATCCAGCCTGTTGCCAAAACTGTAGTTTGCTTTCCACAGTCTGACAGCAAGGCCCCATTACTGAAGACAATACCTACACAACTCATTGAACATGGAGAAATTGAGTGGGTGGCTACATAGAGCCTTAACCCCTATGTTCTAGTTTCTTTGGTAAAGGAGAGTACTTTGTACACCACCAAAATGTAAATACCAAGCCAGCCAGAACCCTTTGATCTACAATGTGTCCTGACTGCAAAATATGCTAAGACAATGGGGGCACAAAGCTTGTGGGAGTAAACAACTAGTCAATATCTGATTTGACTTAAGGCCCAGTCTAGCAGATGGAACCTATACTCTATATTGCTTAGGTGATAGAACCAGAGACTACATAGCCCAAGCAAGGACCTAGGATAAAAGCAAATGCTACTGTTACTTAAAAAAAAAGTAGCAATAAAGTGACTCATATTGATATTCGGTTGCACTCATAGATCAGTGCCTTGTTCGGCTATAATCTGAGAAGCTTCCTCCCATGGCAGATGGGAACAAATACAGAGATCCACAGACAGACATTATGCATAGAATGAGAGAGACCTTGGAATACTCAGACCTAAATACAATGTCTTTAACCAATCCCTCCCCTCTCCTCAGAGCTTAGGGAACCCCAAGGAAGAAGAGGCAAAAGAATGTGATGGCCAGAGGGTATAGAGGACACTAAGAATACAAGAGTCCTCTAAATCAACATGATCAAAGCTCATATGAACACATAGAGACTGAAACATGCACAAGACCTGCGCAGGTCTAAACCAGGTCCTTTGCGAAAATAGTTTGGCTTCCAGCTTTAGTATTTTTATGGGATTCCAGAGTGTGTGAGTGACTGAGTCTCTGATTCTTGTGCCTTCTCGTGGGCTCTTTTCCTTCTGTTTGTCTTATCCAACTCTGGTGTGACAGTTCTTTTATCTTATTGTATTTTATTTTGTTATAATTTATTATTATACCTTAGAAGCTTTTCTAATGAGAATCAGAAAGGGAGTGGATCCTGATGTGAGAAGAGATGGGGAGAGACTGGGAGGAATAGAGTGTGTGTGTGGGGAACCATAATAAGAATATATTATGTGAAAAACACTATTCTCCATAAAAGGAAAAATAAAAGCAAACAAAATATCCTATAATTCCCTATTTTATTTCTGCTGGAGATAAATTCCTTGGATTTTCATTCATCTCTCTTCAGTTTCACTTTCTTTTCCCACTAATTTTATTGGTAACTGGATTCTGGTTTATATTGGTTTCTTTCAGCACTTGAAACATACCATGTCACTTCCTTCTCATGAATGGAAGTCTGTACTTCTGTTTAAATATTTTCATGAAACATTGTAACAATTCTTTTCCCATCTGTGCTTTTCACGCATTGAGTTTTGTAATCAGGAGCAGCTCCCGTTGGTTGGGCTGTTTGGCCAACGCTTGACGTCCTATACACACACACTTGTAGAACAAATTCCTCCTGAAAAAAAGAACACATGATATCCTGATGCTTAAATCCCTTGCCCAAGAAATTTCAAGTCAGGCTCCTATAAATAACTATTTTTATCTACAAATAACTTTTTAACTCAGAAAAAATTCCCTGTGAGATAAATAGAATTTGCAATTTACAAAGGGATAGGGAGGATAAACTTTTGATTCTGATTTTATAGGTCAAGTGTCTATCTGGTGAAAATTACTAGAAAAATTTCTAACTCTAAAATTCATATAATTCCCTTCTAAATTTTTATCCACAAATTCGCTGACGATGTCAGACTACTTGGTTGTGTGGTCTGTAACTGGCAGTAGATAAACTGTGAAGAAAACTATATTATGTGCTTTAGCTCAGTATTTTGTACTATTATATTTCTTGTAAGATATTCAGAAAAGGGGGATAAAAGATAAAATGCAAACCATTTGTCTTCATATTTTAATGAGGTGTGGCTGAGGCATTTGATTTGAGCTTTGTGATTCTCTCCTTCTGTTTACCTAAATTTAACGGTGCAGAAATATCATGGAAAATGTAGAAGATCAAAGATTCCTCCCCATTTTCTTCAAAGCTAGTAAAGGGACAAAACCCGGAAAATCATAATAATTAACATTTTCCAATTTTAACTCCATTACTGTCTCCTCCTTAGTATATTTTTAGATCTTATTTGCATGGTTAGATTAAAAGCCACTATAATTTTATTTAGTAGGTAAAGGATGATGAAAGCAATTTCTGAGAACCACAAAGTAAATGAAAACACTTAACTCTGCTAAAAAAAACAAAACACAAAACAAAACAACACCTCCCCCAGCACACAAAAAAACCCTCTTCCAGGAGATAGAAGGTAAACAAACCATTAAGGGGATATGATGTGGGTGACTGAGCGGATGCTAGTAATAGAGGTAAATGATGACTTCCTAGACTAGATCCCAGGAAAATCTGATGGACCTTTTCATGTGATATACTACAGACATAGGAAAAAAATTCAAATTGTATTACTTAAGATGATAGTAGTTTGTCTTTTATAAAAGGATTTTTGTTTGTAAATAAAATAGAAGCATCTGGTTCAACTAAGTAATTACTGAGTCAGCCAGGTTATTATTCCTGCATGACAAGTCTCCCACCTCTCAGGCTTTGTGCAGTTTAGATGGCTCAGTGGCTTGACTGAGAGTGCCCACCCCCAATCCATAGGTGCCCTCCCCTGAAGTGGAAACTTAAGGGTTTTTTGGAAAGTCCGTTGTGTTGGACGGTGTTTTGCTGGGGCAAACACGTGAAGGAGGGTTTTCCTGAAGCCGACCCAAATGAAAGGGTGTCTTGGCAAAGCAGACTCAGGAAGGAACCTTTCATTTTGCTGAAGCAGATTCAGGGCAAAAAATCAAGGCAGGAGCCTGGAGGAGGGAGCTGAAGTAGAGGCAGTGGAGGAAAGTTGCTTCCTGGCTTGCCCTGAAGGCTTGCTCAGCTACCTGGCTTATATACACCAGGACCACTTACTCAGGAGTGGTACCATACTGAGCAGACCCATTCTTACCAATTATCAAGAAAATGCCCCCACAGTGGAGGCATTTTCCCAACTGAAGTTCTTCTCATATGACTCTAGCACTTGTCAACTTAATAAACAAACAAACAAACAAACAAACAACCTAGGACAATTAGGGAGGACTTAGAGAGGGCAGAGAGAGAAAGAATGTGGTAGAAATGGTATAACTACAGTACTTATGCATGAAAGTTTCTAAATCGAATCAAATAAATATTAAAAAACAATTTCTATGCTCTCTGACTACATTCAGCACATCAACTCATTTACATACAGAACACTAGTTTATTTTGAAATTATTTCAGTGTCTTGGCTTGCTGATGCATTTAACTCACTATGCTCTCCATCTTTTCCCCCTCCACCCCTTAACTGGCACATATGATAAGCCCCCCCCTCTCTGTATGTCTCTCTGTCTCTCTGTCTCTCTCTCATACACACACACACACACACACACACACACACACACACACACACATTTTATCCTCGGTTTATAATATCCTTGGCTATCAACTTCACAGTAAGCAACAGCATACCGCTGAGTTTCTTTTGTCTCCATGTAGCTGCCCGGCACTTCTCCCTACTTTTCTCTTTAGGTTTGCCATTCATCTTGTTTTACCTTTCCCCTATGTTGTGCCAGGTTGGACATTTGTTTGTTAACTGTTTTACTGAAGTACAACATATATACAGGTCCAAGCACAAATGTTAAGGCTATACCTTCATTAATTCTTACGGATCCAATATATATAAAACTACATTTAAACCAAGTTAGAGAATGTTGGTAGCAGCCTGGAAGCTGTCCTTATACCTATCATGAGCTGTTACTTCCAGCAAAGCAGCTGCACTTCTGACTTTTAACACAATTATCCCTGTCTGGGTTCTAACTTCATACAAATGGGGAGTCTCAAAGTGTGTGCTTTGTTTCTTTTTCTTTTTCCTGGTTTTGATCTGTAACTATGAGATCTATCCATTTTGTAGCAGAAACTATAGCTAATTTTTCAGTACGGTATAATTTTACACTGTAAAATTACAATTTAGTTTCCGTTGGGATGTTTATTGATATTCAGGTGTTTTCTTATTGGGATCATCAAAATAACAATTTTATGAATGTTTTTCAATGTGTTTAATGAACATTTGTGTGTATTACTTTGGATCTATTCCTGAGACAGGAACTGGTGTACTTTAAGCTTTAGTAAAAATGTGCTCAATAAAATGGTAATCAGTAAACTGTATTCAGTGCAACTATGTAAACCTACATGCCTTTCAGAAATGCATGAGGATTCCAGTAGCTTTTCTCTCCTGTCAGCAATATGAACAGTAATATCATAATTGTATGATAATTTTCATTGATTATATTGCAACTTTTGGCAATACCTGTTCTGAGTATTTTCTTATTTAAAAACAGAGGCTCAGCTAGACATAGTGATGCATGCCTTTGATCCCAGGACTTGAGTGACAGAGGAAGACTTATCTCTGTGAGTTCAAAGCTAGCCTGGTCTACACATTGAGTTCTGGGTCAACAAGACTACAAAGTGAGACTCTGTCAAACAAAATACACACATACAATAAGACAGACTTTCGAGTGGAGAGATAGCTCATTAGTTAAGAGTACTTTCTGTTCTCTAGAGGACATGGGTTCAGTTCCTAGCACCCACCTGGAGTTCACAACTATCTGTGTGCCACCTTCTTGTGGGCACCAGACCCGCACTTGCAGGCAAGACATTCAAATATAAAAAGCAAATCTTTAGAATTAAAAAAAAAAAAAAACACACACACACACACAGAGTTTATTTTTTTTGTTAATTTGTGTTGGCTCCAGAGAACAACACTTTCTCACAGCCCTACTCTCTTCTTTTGGGACTCCGCCAATCTCAGCCTGCTCCTCAGCTACCCTATACTATCTGCTAACTCAGAACCCTGCCATTCACCATCCAATTCCCCTATCTGGCCTTAAGACCCAGGGCCAGACCACACTTCCAGGGAAACCTTGACTTGGGCTTCTTAACTAAGCCCCTGAAGGCATCATGCTGTAGCCAAAAAGCAGAAGACCGAGGACAGTAATACCAGACAAACAGAGTAAATTGAAATCCCAGCTCTGCTATGAATTAGCCCCCTGCTAACATTGTAAACACCTCTGCTGAAAGAAGAAAGGTGATGTGAACAAAAACTGAAAAATTACACCAACAAATGAACTCCATATGAGCAAATAAAAACAAGATGAAAAGCCAAAATAACATGTCTCCTCCCCCAAAATACAGATCCTATAACAGCTTCTAATTTAAAAATATCACATGGACAAACTTACAAAGAGTTCAATCAAATGATTGTAATTATGGACAAAGAAGATATCAAAGAACATAGTAAAATAAGGAAGTTAATCCAAGTCAGGAAAACAAAGCCTGAATTGTTGTATGTTGGGGTTGGTCTGGTGCTGCTGTGTATTCAAAAGCTAAATACTGTATGCCAAGAGCATGCTGCCCCAAGATAAGTAAATTCATCAGCATTTGTTGTGTAAATCTTGTTACCCTCCCAGCCCACAAGTTATCCTTGATTAGTTACTCAAGTTGCTGACAACCTGTAGCTGGGCAGAAGGGAGATAGGCAGAACTTCAGTTCTGGGCCTGGGGTCTCAGGTAGGGACCAAGAAAGAGAACAAAGGAAAAAGGAGTCACCTTGGAGTAATTAGTGCATCCTGGGAATGTGGCTGTGAGGGCTGGCCTGGTGAAGCAGGAGCAGCACAAATGGATCAGATGCAAGTATTCATGGGGATTTGGGCAGGGAAAGCAGAAAAGATTGTTTAGAAGGTTGGTATCTGCCCAGCTGTAGTGCTTTAAAGCTTATTACAGATCTAAAAGGTTTCTGTGTCTTCTATTCAGAAAATAGTGTGCTAGGGACTAACTCATGTCATAACAATTCCCAGCATTAATAAATATACACAGAATATTAATAATATTTTACAGTTGTATATAACCAACACTGAAATGATGTTGAAAGTGAAAATTTCAATGAGACAACTAAAACTCCCAGTGGAAAGCCTCACTGACAAAATGAATCATGTTGAAAACATAGAGTCAAGTATGAAATCAAAAGTTGAAAAATTGGATCATCCAATAAAGGTCAATGGAATATTAAAAAAAAAAATGAACAGGACATGGGAGAGTTTTGGCATACCATGTAAAGATCTAACTTTCAAATTATGGCCATAGAAGAAGAATCATACCTTAGTGAAGGAATAGAGAATATTTTCAGTAACATGATAGAAGAAAAATTCTCAAATCTTGTAAAATAGATACCCACACAGGTACAAGAGACCTACCAAACACTAAACAGATAAAAGCAGAAAAGAAATTCCCTAAAATATATTATAGCTAAAACCTTAACTAAAATGTAGTGAAAACCGTAAGAGGGAAAATTCAAGTCATTTATAAAGCAGATCTTTTAGAATAACATTGGATTAGTCAACAGAAGCCTTAAAAGCCAGAAAGGCCTGAAAAGATGTATTCCAAGTCCCCAAAGATCACAGCTGTTAACCCAGACCATTATACCTAGCAAAAGTAGCTTTTAAAATTGAGAGAGAAATGAAAATTTTCTGTAACACCAACATGGTAAAGGAATTTATAACTAGAAATAAGCTCTGTAGAGGAAACTAGAAAGAATAATTCTTCTTGAAGAGAAGGATAAACACACCCATGAGATCACAGAGAACAAATGAACAACACTAGAATAGGAAATCAAAAAGGTTCTGAGAAAATACAACAAAACGAACAAAATGACATCATTCAATAATAACGCTGGTATTAATGGTCCCAATTCCCAATAAAAAGATAGACTAAGTTGGGTTAGAAAACAGGTGTCTCAGTTTGGGTTTCATTGCTGTGAAAAGACACCATGACCAACACAGTTCTTATAAAGGAAAACGTTTCATTGGGGCTGGCTTCCAGTTTCAGAAGTTTAGTCCATTATCATCATGAAGGGAAGCATGGCAGCATCCAGGCAGATATGGTACTGGAGAAGGAGCTGAGGGTTTTAGGTCTTGATCTGCAGGCAGGAAGAAGTATATCATACTGGGCATAGCTTAAACACATATGAGACCTCAAAACCTGCCTACACAGTGATGAACTTCTTCAAACACTGCCACACCTATTCCAACAAGCCCACACCACCTAATAGTGCCCCTCCCTATGGGCCAAGCATTCAAACACATGAGTCTGGGGGGGGGGGGGATACCTATTCAAACCATCACTACAGGATCCATCTTTTCGCTGTCTCCGAGAAATATATTGCACCATCAATGACAGATACAACCTCAAAATAAGAGGATGGAAAAGGAATTCCAAGCAAATGCAGTTAAGACACAAGTGGGGACGGCTATTCTAAAATCTGACGAAACAGATTTCAAAACAAAATTAGTCAGAAGTAATAGGAGGAACACTTTATATTAATTAAATGAAAAATTCACCAACAGGGATAGTACTGAAAGAAACGTTTCCTCCCCGGAAGTGAGGCCACTGACCATCAGATGTTTCTCGTTAAATAAAGAGCATTCCCCAGGACTATATCGTCTCTGCCCTCCCCTTTCCCCTCCCTCCCCTCTCGGAGATAAGGCCATTTGGCTAGTTGCAAATCCCTGTAGATGTGGTAAGAGACATCCCTCGCCCTAGAGTCCCCTCGAACGATGGCCTAGGGGTGGGGGGATGCCCACAATGACGTTCTAATAACCCCCCAATTGTATAGAAATTCAAACACCCTCCGCCAATGAAAAGCAACCAACTCATGCTGTTGGCGAAGATCTACCTCAAAAGCTGTTGTATTAAAAGAATGGGCTGGAGGAGATCGGGGTCACCTCTGTCACATTTGCAGGGCGACCCCAACGCATTGGAATTAATAATTAATAAACCTCTTGTGCTTTGCATCGCTCTCTGTTTCCATGTCTTTGTGAGGGGGAATGTCCGGCAGTTGTGACTTTTGAGTCCAACAGTACAACACTAAACATATATGTACAAAACACAAGAGCACCCAATTTCATAAAAGAAATACTATTAGATCCAAAACCACAGATTGGCTCCAACACAGTGATAGTGGGTAACTTCAATATCCTACTTTCGACAATATACAGGTCATCTAATAAAAAAAAAAAACAAAAACTAAACAGAGGATGTCTGAGTTTAGTGACTCAATAGATCATCTGGACCTAACAGATATCAACAGAGTATTTCATCCACACACTAAGGACTATACATTCTTCCTAGCAGCCCAAGAACATTCTCAAAAAAATCAACCATATATTAGAACACAAAACAATTCTCAACGTACATAGAAAAATGAAAATGAATCCTGAATTCTATCTGAGCACCATGCAGTAAAGCTGTATAGCAACCATAAAGATGACAGAAGGAAAGAAAGCTCCTGCAAGCTAAATGTTATATTGAACCATAACTGGGTCAAGGAAGAAATCAAAAAGGGAAATTAAAAAACTCTGAGAATTGAATGAAAATTACAACACAATGTACAGATATCTATGGGGCACAAAAGGCAGTTCTAAGGTGAGAGTTTACAGTACTAAGTGTCGACATAATGTTCTCAGAGATTTGAAGGACCTTTTGAAAATATAAACTTTAGATCCAAGAATTTTGTTAGACACAAGCACAAAAACATTTTCTGAGAGGCTGTACCTGTATAATCATCCCAGACTATTGTATCCATTTTCTTCCAAAGCACTGGGAAAATCGTTTCTCTTTAAGGTAAATATTATTGTTTGAAGAGAGAACTTCCTAAGCAGGTCAGTAAAAATACCATTCTTGTGTCATTATGTAGGCAACTTCCATGTATCTTAACAAAATTTCACAACGAGACTCTGAGGCCACATGACAAGTGGGGAAGTGCTGTATTTGTTGTACTGGAGAAGAAATGATTTTCAAATTTTACTTAACTCCTATGTGTTCTCAAGTAACTTTAATTGCAAAATACACACTGGCTATCATTTGTTTTAAATTGGGTTAGGACGAATGCACATCCTATTAGCCTGTATTAATTGCTCACGAATGGAGGTCTGTGTGCTATTTTAACACATACGCGTGCCATTTAACCCATGAACTGATAACAAGGAGTCTCTCTTTAGTATACTAGTCTTCCCTCCACATTCAAGTCAACTTTTACTAGCTCCTACATGCGTGACAAATATACAGACTCTGTCTTTCTGTGTCTGTCTTATTTCATTTCTCACAAAATCCCCTAGCTCCATACATTTTGTTGAAAACGGCAAATTTTCAACAAACAGTCACTAGTGTGAATACACCACATTTTCCATTGATTGGTATGGATTTGTTTATAGGCACTAAGGCTGATTTCTTGGCTTAACTATTATGCTCAGTGCTTTGCAGTAAATATGAGTGAATGTGTATTTACCTTAGTTTCTTTTTGAAAATTCAGCAAACATATTTGAACATCTTATTAGGCAAATAAAAAATAAAGCATTAGCTCAGCCAATGTTGGGTTCAGATTCTGCCTCCTTCATTTACTAGGTGGGTGAACTGATACAAGCAATTCATTTTCTCAACTCCCTTAACTACCAGACTTTATTTTTTTTTAATATTTTATTTATTTTATTTATATGAGTACACTGTAGCAATCTTCAGACACAGCAGAAGAGGGCATCAGATCCCATTACAGATGGTTGTGAGCCACCACGTGGTTGCTGGGAATTGAACTCAGGACCGCTGGAAGAGCAGTCAATGCTCTTAACCACTGAGCCATCTCTCCAGCCCATTACCAGACTTTAATAATGGCGATCTCCTGGGACCTTTGTGAAGACAGCAAGTATGGCAGTCACCTAAGTACCCTCAGCAGCAGTTGCTCCATAAGTATCATCAGGAAGAAGGCAAATAACTACCAAGGCTCTCTGTTATTACATTTATGATACTTGGGCACTTGTTACCCATATGTTGTAATTCACTTTCAATGCACTTTTCCGGAAGGGATAAGGAGATACTGATTTAAAATGTACCATGCAGCTACAGTAGAAACTGTACACTGTGAGCTTTCATCTGAGCTCCGGTGTTCACATCCTAGGCTGAGTGCATCATTATGCATATTTTAAAAAAGTCTAGAAAGTAATGTTTTAAAAATTCCCTTGAAGTAGATTATGCAGTATAATAGGATACATGTTCATTTGCATTCAGAAACAAGGTTTGCGATAACCTAGAAAAATATTGATCAATATCCCCACCTACTGGTTACTCCACACTATAGAAATTTTCAATTAGTGAAAGAGCAACAAAGTCTCATTACTGTCAATATTAATTTGTGCTATTTATTTTAATAAATTACTAACAATATTGACAATAACTAACCTTTTATGTATACTATGAAAAAAATCACAAAATAATTAAATCACGAACAATTTACAAAATAATAGAGCTACAAAATTATATTTTGGCTGGGTCAATATAATATAGTGAAGAAATAGTTTCCACTATTGTCATGAGAAATTCACTCTTCAACATACAGCAGGATCCTGAATGTATAGCACTTTATGTCTAGAGGATTGAAACATCTTATGAAGTGGCCTTTCTGTCTTTATTTTCTACCAGTACTATCTTGTTCTTCTTCCTTAACAATTTTCTCATGGTGATAAAAAGAAAGCAATGAGTAGATTTTAAATGAAATGAATCTGATACATGACATATCATATGACCGATACATATTTATAGGATACAGTATGATACTCATTCCACGTATTCAGCTTACAATGATTAAATCACAGAACTTGTCTTTTCCATCTCCAGAAACATTTATTATTCTTTATGAGTTTTTAAATGTTCATCTTATACTTTGAAAATAAAAAAGATGATACATTGTTATAGACAAAACTCATCTTGCTGTGCTATGGCAAACTAGGATTTTTAACGAATATTTTATTTAAATGGGTTTGTAAGTATGTGAGGATATGTGCACATGTGTGCAAGTGGTTGTGGAGGCCAGAGGAATTGGATCTACTGCAAGATGGGGCTATAGGTGGTGATGAGTGCTTTCTGAGATCCAACGTCACGCTTTCTGTAAGATCAGCAGTGTGCTCTTAACCATTGGGTCATCTTCGCAGCACCAAGGAACTCGAATTTAACCCTCCCATTGAACAGCGTTTGAACTATAGTACATTACAAAGCATAGGTGATAACTGTGTAAAGTCATGTATTGAATGAGAGAAATCTCTTCCAAACTGTTTATCCACTAAAGTCTTAGTTTTTATATGAAAAAAAAAATCAGTGATGAAGAAGCAACTCAACTCAAAACTGGGCAAATGGTTTGAACAAATATCTCTCAAAAATAAATAAAATAATTAAGAAGTATGTGACAAATACCCAATATTACTTACTTATTATCAGGGAAACGCACCTCCGAATCATCATGATCTCTCATCTTACTGTATTTAGAATGGCCAAAGTCAAACTACAGAGAAGAAATGCTTGGAGAGGTAAAATGCAGAAAACGTGCCTTGTTGGTAGGAAAGTAATCCAATATGGCCACAATAGAAGACAGCATGGATGCTGCTCAAGAAGTGAAAAATAGAACCTTTATATAATCAAGCTATAGCACTATTTTATACCTATCCAAAATAAACATAATTAGTACACAAAAGACACCTGTACTTTTATGCTTATTGAAACTCTATTTGCTGTAACCAAAACACCAGATCAACTAAGTAGGTTCTGTTTCTTTTTAAAAAATGCTTTTCTCACCAGGCGGTGGTGACACAAGCCTTTAACGCCATCACTTGGGAGGCACAGGCAGATAGGTCTTTGTGAGTTCAAGGCCAGCTCTCTCTACACAGAGAGATCCAGGACACAGAGAAACCAAACAACAACAATGCTTACCCTAGAATTTCATATATGAGCTCAAGGCATTTGATTGCGTCTATTCCTCCCTGCCTTCTCTTCAATTTCTCCCATATTTTCCCACACATCCTATTTCAAATTTATGTCTTCTTCTTCTATATTATATATGTATATTATCTATGTGTATATACACACATAAATGTACACACACACACATACAAACACATACACACACACTACTGAGTCCAATTTGTATTGTTCATATGTACATGGGTGTAGTAGATCTGATAACTTGAGAATGAGCAACTTATAAGGGGCTTATTCAGTTTGAAGATTGAATCTCCTTTCTTCTTTCCTTCAGTAGCTGTTAACTGTCTATAGCTGCTTAACTTTGGATGGGGTCTTATGAGTTCTTTTCCCTGGCCATGCTAGAATATGGACTGGTGTGGTCCTGTGTTGATATTACGTAGGCAAGACTTCATAGGTACCACAACCCTGTCATGTCCAGATGACACTATTTTGCAACAGTCTTCCAGGCCCTCTGGCTCTGTCATTCTACCCTTTCTTCTTTGATGTTCCCAGAGCCTTGTGTGTAAGGGTTGTGTTATAGATATCTGACTAGGGGATGGGCACTCTACAGTCACATTCTTTGCGATTTGGTCAAATTGTGGTCTCTGTAGTAGCCTCTATCTGCTGGAAAACATTTTTGTTGATGAGTAAGATCTTCATTAATCTATCTATCTATCTATCTATCTATCTATCTACCTACCTATAAGTCTAAGTATTTTGAAGGCAGTTGGATAAGAAGAAAATAGACTTTTAAAAGCACAGATATGGTATTTATTTATTATTCTATTTTATAATCCTGAGACTCACTTATTAGCTTGGAACAGAAAGATTATAATTCTGAGGCTGTTGTGCCAGGAAATGTTCATAAACCCCCAAAGACCACCAAGGAGCTGATTTCAATATAATTGGATTAGGGTCTCTTTATTCAAGCTTGAGCTTGGTTGGACTCCTTGCTAACCCTGACACAGCAGGAAGGTGGAGCCCTGAGCCTAATTTTAGGCAAGAATTTATAGAGGCAGGAAGGGAGTCTTTAGCTTGATACTCATCTGATTGGGGGGCCATTATGGCCTTTAACATAATTGGCTGGTGCTGGGACCCAAACCATAAATTTAACTTCAGTATTTCTCCTGATTGGTGGTTACTAGAAAGTGACGTGCCAGGGGCAGGCTTGTAACCTGGGGGTGCAGATTTGTTGGAGAGTAATCTGGAATCTGGGGATGCAGGTTTTGTTTGGGGGAGGTAACCTGGAAGCTGGTGCTAGAAGCAGGTTTTTGTTGTGGTGGGGGTAACCTAGAAACTGATGCTAGGTACTGGCCTGTTAGTTATCTTGAGTTCAACCTTAGGTCAGGTTCTCTAAGATGGAGTCTGAACCCAAAAGATCTGGTCTCTCAAGGCCAGCCTGGACTGTATAGTGAGACCGTTTCTTAAAAAGAGATAATAAGTCATATAACTAAGAGGATTTGTGAGAAAAAAAATTAGAAAGAAACCAAAGTTGTAGTTTGTAAAGTTGATTTGAGAGCATTCATCATGTTATTAAAGCAAATTTCTTGCCTTTATTAGATAGACATTTTACAGTTTAAGGACTGACAAAGAATATTGTCTATATAGCCACATTGTAGACCTTAAATTTCAACCTGGATACATAAGAAGATGCTATGTATAAGGACTTAAAGGATGTCTTAGTTACTTTTATATTATTGTGGTAAAGCAACATGAACAACACCACTTTTAATTTAATTTGAGGTTCACCCTTTCAAAGTGTTAAACTCCATGACTACCATGGGTATCATGGCAGTAGACAGGAAGTTAGCCACAGGGCTAGAGCAGTAGCTGAGAGCTTACATCTTGATCCACAGGTAGGAGATATTGAGGTAACTGAGGATACATTGTGTTTTTTAAAACCCTCAAAGCCCATCCCAAGTGACATTCTTCCTTCAACAAGGCCATACCTCTTAATCCTTCCCAAACAGTTCCATCAACTAGAGACCAAGTATTCAAATACAAGAGCCTATGGAGGCTATTCTCACTCAAACCACCACAGAAAGTGAATGGGTATATTTAAGTGGGAGTAATGTTAGCAAAACATGGTCAGAGGGTGGACTATAGTACTGCCATGAACTGTTACTCATCTCCTGAGCATAGGGGTCTACAAACCTTTCTCCTCTAATTCTGTTTTTTTTGGTAATTACTTTGCCTCTACAATATCATTGAAGAGACATATGGCAATTTCCAGGCTTAGGTATTAAAAGGGAGAAGCTTCTGCTGCTGGTTCTTAGAACAAGTTCTCTGGGACCCAACTCAACGGCCTAAAGATGACTGTGATGCAGATGTCCTTGGTGCTTCAGTTGTCACAATGGAACCTTAAAGAACGTTTGAGAAGAGAGTGAAGCCAGTTCAGAGTCTCCAAAGTAGACCTCCTACCAGAAAAATATTGCCACTAAGTATATTAGTGAATTCTACAGGGAATGTCCAGCTAACCTTTGCTTGCAGTTTTGACTCATGAATTCAAGAGGTAGCTAAAACTTTGTTTTTTGGAATTAGGGTAAGGATTGAAGGAGCTGAAGGGGTTTGCAACCACAAAGGAAAAACAACAATATTAACCAACCAGACTCCACAGAGCTCCTAGGGACAATACTACTAACCAAAGAGTACACACGTAGGGACCCATGGCTCCAGCTGCATATGTAGCAAAGGATGGTATTGTCTGGCATCAGTGAGAGGGGAGGCCCTTGGTCCTGTGGAGGCTCAATGCCCCAGCGTAGAGTGAATGTTAGGGAGCTGAGGCAGAGTGGGAGGGTGGATGGGGTAGCACCCTCTTAGAAGCAGGGGGAAGGGGAATGGGATAGGAGTTTTGGTTGAGGGGAAACCGGGAAGGGGGATAACATTTGAAATGTAAATAAATAAAGTAACCAATAAAAAAAAAATCTTGAAGAAAAAACTAAGATTGCATTTTGGTATGAATTATTGAACAGCAACACCCAGCAAGTATATCCCTTCTCAACCCATTCTTGGCACACCAATGACACTAAGGATTGGAATATAATTTGCATCTCGCCCTTCCTTGGTCCCAAACTATACTTGGTGAAATTCTGAAGTTCTTACAGTGGCCTTCAAGGTCTGATAAGCCTGCTCAATCAAGCTTCTGCTATTTCCCTAGCTTTACTCTGGCTAATTCTTTTTGTTTGCTATTTCCCAAAATACTGGCCACCTACTGTTGTAGACTATATTTGACAAGCAGGCTCCGTGCCAAGAATACTCTTCTCTATCGCCATTTGCTAACTTCTTTACTGCTATTAGGTGTCCACTTGAGATTCATCTTAATGACGTCTACCTTGGTTTCTTTATTTAAAGCTACTGTTTATCCCTATTCCCTAGCATGTCTACTCTTGATCCCATTTAAGCTATTTTTATTCTCTCTCTCTCTCTCTTTCTCTCTCTCTCTCTCTCTCTCTCTCTCTCTGTGTGTGTGTATCACACCTGTGTAGATATAAATGCACATGTTGATCCTTCCATGCAGGAGGACATCCTCAGGTATTATTTCTTAGGGTTCATCCACTTTGTTTTTTGAGACAGAGTCTCTCTACTTCTCCGCATAGGGATTAGAAGCGTGAACCATCATAGACATCTTTTTTTTTTTTTTTAAGTTGTTTTTTTCATTTATTCCAACTTTATTTACATTTCAAGTGTTTCCCCCTTTCCAGATCTCCCCTTTGGAACCTCCTCATTCCCTCCCCCTCCTCCTGCCTCTACAGGGTATTCCCCCACCCACCCACCTACCCACTCTCATCATCCCTCCTTGGCATTCTCCTATACTGGAGGATCTAACACCCTCAGGCTTAAGGGCCTCTGCTCCCCCTGATGTCTAACAAGACCCTCCTCTTGTTAGACATTTGTGGCCAGCACCATGGGTCCCTCCATGTGTATTCTTTGGTAGGTGATCCAGTCTCCAGGAGTATCGAGGGGTCAGGCCAGTGGACACTGTTGCTCCCTCCCTGGGGCTGCCAACTCCCTCAGCTCCTTCAGTCCCTTCTCCATCATAGACATCTTTTTAAATGTGTGTTCTGGAGCTCTAACTACGCCCTCCTGCTTGTGATGCAAACACTTCCCTCATTAGGTTACTCTCCAGCCTCTGTCTTACACTGTTTTGACTTTTCTCATAGATTTTCTCTTTTACCATATTATAATTTTCATGCTCATGATAGTGTTAAAGTTCCCACTGTCTTCACCAGATTGAAAGATCCTAAAAGATGACATCTTTTTCTGTTTACTCACTGATGAATCTAACAGTTTTGGGAAATTCTGAGTGCTCAAAATCTGATGAATCCTTGAAGGAATGAGATTGTTTCGAAATTTGCTTTTATTAGAATACTTGGTAGGTATGGGGCCTCAAGAATGACAACTACTTCAGTTCTAGAAAGGAAAAAAAAAGTATTAAATTAGCTCAACAGAAATTTCTGACTGTGAAAATATCTTCGTCCTGTCTCATTTGGTTGTGGACACCCTTGTCAAGATGTTAAATCCTAAGAACAAACTCATTTTCTAAATACAATCCAATCACCACCACCATCATTGTCACTGTCCTCTGATCACGTCGTTATTATTGCTGTTGTCCTCATTGTCATTTAGCAAGTACCAACTTATCGATGCACTATTTTGTGACAGGATAGCTATGGCTGTGTCAACTTATTGTCAGCTATAATTTGTGTAACAGTTTTCTTTCTGAGCCACATTATACTTCACCTTCCCTAATTAACTGAATACTTTTCACAAATGGGTACTGAATTATGACAAATGTGCTTTTTCTACATCCACTAAGTCTTATGGCTCTGATAATACAAATTGACTATATTTTAGAAAATTAAAACATCCCGTTTTTCTATAATAAGCTCTTTTTTTTGTATAGCTTATTATTGTTGGGTAAAAGAATTTTTGTTGGTTCTCGCGGTAGAACCTTCCCCTAATGACTAAAGATTTCAGGGGACCAATCACTGAGTGAGGAGTAAGCGGGACTTCCGGGTAAGAGAGAGGAAGAGGGGAAGCAGGAGAAAGATACTTCCTTTTGGACAAGAGAGCATGGAGACACAATGCAGGTAGGGAGAGGCCCCCAGTTTAGATCCACCGGGATGCACCACTGGAAGATTTATAACATAAATAGCTTACAAAATTAGGATGCTAGTTTCTGCACCCAGCGCTTGTGTTACCTGTAGATTCTAAATTAAGATTGTGGCGTGCTTTCCTTCACACAGTGACTCAACTAAATTCCAGAGAAAGGTACCAGGGCACCATGGGAACTTAGTGAGCTGAGTGGAGAGATTTCTGAGCTCTGCGTGAGAACAGGCCGGCCTGTCTACTGGTGCTTTGCTGGCGGTATCGTGGATTGCGTTTTTAAATATATTTCACGCAACAGGTTCTTTCTTTGAAGAATTTGTTTTGGCTCCTGTGTTAAAACTTAGGTCTCCTGCTAGTGGTTTAGGAAATTCCTAGAAGTTAGAGCCTAACTGGAGCCACTGGGGTAGGTTTGGGGTTTTTACTGCCCTTTTTTGTCACCTCTCTCTGATTCTTGGTCATAATGAGGCAGGCAGCTTTCTTCTGTACATGGTCCCACCACCATGAAAGTCTGCATCACTCTTCACCAGAATGAATAGTGATAAGTGACAAAGAGAGCAAAAGACCTCTGCGACCACCTGCACCTTTAAGGGACATGTGAAAATTAGTCTGCCAGAACTGTTTACAACCTGGCATTTGCTAATTGCAGCCTCCAGTGAAATGGTAAGGTTGATAATGCTGTTTGATATAGACAGAAGATAACTCCTGTATTATCTCATGATAGCCTCTTTTGATATAAGCAGTAAAATGGCTGTTGGATTCAGGACAGCATCCTGTTCTACAGGCTTCATTAAGAGCCGACCAATCTTAAAGGAAGACAGTGAAATGATGATATACCTGAGCATGTGACAACAAAATGGAAAGAATAACTGTCTTCTGGAAGAGCTATGGGCTGCTGAGATGGCTCCAAGTGGGAGGTCCTTGCTGCCTCATGACTTGGGTCCCGTGATGAAAGAGAACCCCTGGGACTTGTCCTCTGATCTGCACACATATACAATTACACTTGAGCATCTCCTTCCCTCACCGCTACATAATACAGCATAATAAAATAAATGTAACAAATTATATGCTTCCAGAATTGTATGCTCTGTTGCAGGCCTTAACGGGGAGATGCTTTGGTACTCAGAATAAATCGATATGGTCTATTTGAAGTGGACAAAAGAAAAGGGGAAGATCCGGTTGGGAGGGGAGGTAGGGAGGAACTGGGAGGAGTCAAAAAGGGGAAACCATAATCCGAATATATTGTGTGAAAATGTTATCTTTTCAATAAAATGAAAATGAAATTAAGAAGTGAAAAGTGGCCACAGTAGGTGGTCTGCTACAGAGCTGGGGCTGAGATTGGAGCATTGAGTTTGAAGGAGAGGAAAGAGAGAGGAAAGTTCTGAAGATCACCTACCTGCTTCTCGGGCCTGCCTGTTTCCCTGGCTAGTGTGTCCTGTGGGTACCCAGGGATTGCTTGAAGGAGTTGGTGGCTGAGATAAAAGGATGGGATGTCAAGAAAGGCTATAGGAGATCTGCATGCTCTTCTGAGAACAGGAACAGTGGAGAAGGGGAGGTGGTTTGCCATAGAGCTGGTGATGAGATTGGGGATTGAATTGGATTGGATTTGGAGGTGAGGAGGGAGAATTGATGTCTGGAGATTGTTTAACTACTTTCCCGGCTAGGAGGTCCTGCAGGTGTCCAGGGAGTGAAAGACTGTTTTGTCAAGAGAGAGGGGAAGAACATGTGGGGTTGGGTGGGTAGGGAGGTGGGAAAGTATAAATAACATATATGGTTCTTCTTCTAGGAGTCAGTGGCTCTCGGGCTGACCTGGTCACACAGGCTGCATCGGGTAGAGTCTCTGTTCATTCAGCTGCTCAAGTACGCAGTAGCTGCTACAGACATGGTCCAAGGGTCCCAAGCCAGTATTCAAGTTAACAGGAGACTGTGGCGTTATCCATAGGCTGCTGGCTTTGTAGAAAACAAGAGTTAATAGGTTATGGAGCCTTCCAATCAGATTTTGAAGGAAGATCAAGGTTTGTGAGTGTGTGACAGGGTTAGGACTTCTGGTCTATAGGCTTGGAAGATACTGATTTACCTACAAACACAGAAGAATGAGTTTTGGTGTGGTATTCAACCATAGTGGCACATTCCAGTTGTGCTAATAACTGTGGAGGTATTGAGGAATGTCGTGGTTATCTTGTCATTTCAAAGGAATTTACAGCTCCATTCCAGCTCAATTGTAGAGTCTGGGATCTACAATTGTATCATCACATAGTTTGTTTTTCCCATTTATACCAAATTCTACTCCTTTTGAGTTTTTCTTGGTTATTCTCTCCAGATCTGGAATTTCCATTCAGACATACAAGATACATCTCCCCCACCCCCGCGCCAATCTCCTTTTCTCTTAGTGGCCATAAACCCATCCATATTTATTGTGTTCTTGCTACATCTCAGGACTATGAAAAGGTAGAGGGAGCATTGTGGCCTTATTGGAGGTCAGGAACTCCCTTATGGAGGAGGTGGTTTGGTTGGGAAGATGATACAGCCTTCTTTCTCAGCAAGCCCAGAGGGGTCTCCTCAGTGCAAACACTAAAGGCTACCTCTGATAACCTCTCATTTCCTTCAGGGCACAGCATCCATACAAGGTACATTCTATGTTTGCTGCTCAGTGTATAAAACTATGGAGACATTACAACCTTCCAGTCCTGTCCCTGACCCAGTGAATCTTAACAAAATGAGAAGAGGCCACGGATTTCAAATGATCACTTTATGATCCCAACTTTTTTTTTTTTTTAAGTGATTTTCACAAATTTCTCAAAGCATCACAAATTGTTTCTGATGCCAAGCATACATTTCTCCCCATTAATTTATAGCCCGATTGAAGGTGCCTCTCCTCCCAGTCCAACCCTACGCTCCCTCCCCTCCTTCTCTCCTCCGAGATGGGGCCCCCCTCTGGTAGCATCAAGTCACAGTAGGACTAAGAACATCCTCTCCCATTGAGGCTAGACAAGGCAGCCCAGTTAGGGGGAGGAGATATGATCCCAACTTTTCGTGAAAATTCAGAAATGCATTATGTGTGATACACATGCATGTTTACATAAATCTTCATGATTGGAATTCTACAATGTGCCTGCTCTTGGCGCTCTAAAAAATTTTAACTTTCCCTAGGCTTGTAATTATCATTATACCGGAACAGGGTCAAAACAGAAGCTACCATTATGTGACCCTCACTCTATTAAAATCCTTACTTCATCACTTCTTGTATCAGTGACTGCAGTTTCCGCTATTTTATGGTCTTCCTCAATTCTCTCCTTTGTAGCACTAAGTGAGTACTGAAGGCAGCTGGCAATCCATCGACTATTTAATGGAAACTCGTCATATGGTAATTTTCCATTAGCTTAATTTTCCTCATATGATCAACCGGTAAGTCAGATAATGGTGTTGATGATTATAGCTACTATCTCTGAAGAGAACAGTTAACTGTTCCGTCTTCTCAAGTGTCCCTTCAAACTTAATTCATAGTTATATACAGATAAATACACTTGTAATGTGATTAAGTTGTAAATGAATTCTTCTAATAGCTAAGCTTAAGATTGAAGATTTTATTTATTCATTTTATAAACTAAATCTTATTTTACATTTATTTCAAGTTCATGAATAGGCTCATATTTATTGTGGTTTTATATCTGCTTTTATGTTGCCCTGCTTGTCAGTGATTTGTTTCTGGAAATCTGTACAAAGAGAAATTATAAATAGATCAACCTAAAAGGTGTAATTATATGCAATTATTTGCTTTCTGTGTTAATATAGAAACATTAATATAAATGTTACAGTCGTTTTTTTGAGTTCTGAGTGCCATTTAATTTTTTAAAAAGATGACATGTGATATTCAGTGTTCCATATTTTCTGGTTTATCTTGCAACATTTTAATATTATAGTATATACAATCAATACTGAAAAATACATTGTTAAAATTTAACAAAGCTTGAATTATAAATGGAAACACACAATTTTAGCACTGCATCATTTAGGAAAGTGTTTAATTAGCCTTTACATTAAAAGATTAATCACAGTATTTTATTTTATAAGCATCAATGTCAATGTTATCATTTCCATCTCTGTTTATAATTGATAGCTCTTCTTATTTTAGCTTGGAATGCTATTTACCCTATCTATGTTTTTAAGACACACCTTACAGCCCCATGGAGGGAGCAACAGTGTCAACTGGTCAGGCCCCCCTGGTGCTCCGGGAGACTGGGCCACCAACCAAAGAATGCATTAGGGACCCATGGTGCTGGCCACATGTGGCAGAGGAGGGCCTTGTTAGACATCAGGGTGAGGAGACGCCCTTGGATCTGAGAGTGTTAGATGCCCCAGTATAGGGGAATGCCAAGGAGGGAAGATGGGATTGGGTGGGTGGGTGGGGGAGTACCCTCATAGAGTCAGGGGAAGGGGGAATAGGGAGGTTCCAAAGGGGAGATCTGGAAAAGGGAAAACCTTTGAAAAGTAAATAAAGTATCAAAAATAAAAATATATGTATAAAAAATAATAATGAAGAAATAAAATTTTTTAAAAAGGACACAGTTTACAAATTGCATATGCAGCAAACAGCCATCACATAAAATAATTAAAAGTAGATTCTATCACTTTTATATATTTTATACCTATGACTATCACCCTGTTAAAATTTCACTTTGTGCTGTCATAGATCACTAACAAAAAAGAAAATACGGGTAGATTATATAATAGTTATTAAATTACTGATCTCACAAAAATCAAGTAAAATAAAATAAGAAGAATTTTTTTATGTCTCATGTTCTCCACAAAATGGCCAGTTTAATAGCTCACTAACTATTCTTGGAAATGGAGACAAGTAGCTGGAGATGACTCAGTAACTTCCTGACATCAGGCTGCGTGCTAGATTAAGGACAGGCAACCAGCATGCAGGCGATCTGGCAACAGGCTGCATTGAGTGTGCTCGCAGAGAAATGGTTGAATGCGTCTTGGAGACTTTTCAGTATGTGTTCTCTCCATGTCAGGAATAGTCTCTCTGGTGTGCTGGCCTTCGTGATGCTTATTCAGTGAGGTGGGCGCAGCATATGGTCATATAGATGACTGGTGTGAAAGAGGAGGAACACAAAGAGCCTACTCTGACTTTCTGAATAAGCACGATGTTCAGTTGCAATACGCTGAAGGCATTGTTTACAAGTTTTCTACATAATATATAATATGACATATATTATAGATTATGACACATTCTCATCCGCCCTCCCCCATTTTCTTAAAACAAACTTTCTTGAGTTGGAGAGGCTGTCCAGTGGTTAAATTACTGCTTAATCTTTCAGAAGACGTAAGCTCTACCCCCCGTACACACACACACACACACACACAGAGTTCAGAACCATCCTTAACTCCAGTCCAGGGGATCTGTTGCCCTCTTCTGATCTCTGTGAGCACTGCATGCAGATGGTCCAAAGACATGCATACAGACAAAGCACCCATTTACATAATGAATGAGTAGACTCTCAGAAATGATTTGCATTTCCCAGATGACTAAGAACATTGAACATTTTAAAGTGTTTCTCAGCCATTAGAGATTCCTCTGTAATGTGGAGAAACAGGAACACTCCTCCATTGCTGGTGGGAATGCAAGCTGATACAACCTCTCTGGAAATCAGTTTGGCAGACCCTCAGAAAATTGAACATAATACTACTTGAGGACCCAGCTATACCACTCCTGGGCATATACCCAGAAAGATGCTCCAATATGTAATAAGGACACATGCTCCACTATGTTCATAGCAGCTATATTTATAATAGCCAGAAGCTGAAAACAACCCAGATGTCCCTCAACAGAGGAATGGATACAGAAAATTCACACAATGGAATACTACTCAGCTGTTAAAAACAATGACTTTATGAAATTCGAAGGCAAATGGATGGAACTTGAAAATATCATGCTGAGCGAAGTAACTCAGTCACAAAAGAATGAACATGGTATGTACTCAATGATAAGAGGATATTAGCTCAAAAGTTCGGAACACCCATGTTTCAGTTCACAGCAACTGTTGGACTGAGTGTGGGGTCCCAGAGGGAGGAATTGGAGAAGGGACTGAAGGAGCTGAGGGAGTTTGCAGCTCCATGGGGAGGGAGCAACAGTGTCAACTGGTCAGGCCCCTCGGTGCTCCCAGAGACTGAACCACCAACCAAAGAATGCATATGGAGGGACCCATGGTGCTGGCCACATATGTGGCAGAGGAGGGACTTGTTGGCCATTAGTGGGAGGAGAGGCCCTTGGGTCTGAGAGTGTTAGATGCCCCAGTATAGGGGAATGCCAGGGAGGGAAGACAGGAGTGGGTGGGAGGGTGAGGGAGCACCCTCTTAGAGGGAGGGGGAGATGGGATGGGATGGGAGTTTCCAAAGGGGAGACCTGGAAAGGGAAAAACATTTGAAATGTAAATAAATAAAATAGAGATTCCTCTGTTGACAATTCTCTGTTTAGCTCTGGACCCCATTTCTAAGTTGTATTATTTGGATTGTTGGTGTCTAACTTCTTGAGTTCTTTATATATTTTGGATATTAGCCCTCTGCCAGATGTAGGGTTGGTGAAGATCTTTTCCCAATCTGTAAGCTGCCTTTTGGTCCTATTGACAGTGTCCTTTGCATCACAGAAGCTTTTCAACTTCATGAGGTCCCATTTATTAGTTGTTGAATTTGGTGCCTGAGCTAAGGGTGTTCTGTTTAAGAAGTTGTTTTCTGTACTAATGAGTTCAAGGCTATGCCCCACTTTCTTCTCTATAGATTTAGTGTATCTGGTTTCTCATAGGGCCCCACATAGATTTGTAAACGAAGCAAGATACTTTTATTTGGAGCTAAGAGAGAGTACAGATTAAAGAAAAATACATTGTTAAAATTGACATTGGGAAACATGATTGAAGATACTCAAGGATTAGGTACAAGAAGAGGGTCTGGTTGCTAAGTGATGTAATTTTAATGGTTGTCTACTTTGATTGATAAATATACTTCTTTACAGTATATCTGGTTTTAAACATATACATGCCCACTTTGCGTAGGCATAAGATAGTAAGTAGGGGGTTCTCCTTTAAATGTTGCTTGCCTTGCTGCACCCAAAACCACTTCAGGACAGAATGGATCCTCTACTCTTCATACCCAGCAATGTTGACAATACACGCAGTAGGCAGTGCCTAAGTTTGATCATTACTAAGAGCATGGGCACGTATGCCACTGCTCAGAGTTGCGAGTGAGTGTAGTCTAATGTAGCTAGAGGGTCAAGGGGTTGAAAACAGATGCTGCTTGCACTATTTGAGAGGGGTGTGTATGCATAATACATAAAGGTTAAAAAAAATCTAAGCTGCCAACTGCACATTACAAAGGGTGTGTGTGTGTGTGTGTGTGTGTTTGCATAACACCAAAGTGAGGGTCTCAAAGGCACTGAATTATCTCCTAGGCTTGTCCACATCAAGACTGATAGCTCATATTTTAAGAACCAAGAATGGGATTTTTTTCAACTTTTGTACATGTTCTTTTCACATAAAATGGTAATTCTTACTGGGTCAGGATGTAGCAGATTTCATAAGCTATATCTTTATAATATGGACTTCCCTTTTTAAAGGTAGTTTTTTGTTTTTGTTTTTGTTTTTTTAAAAAAAAAACAAAACCATTTTGCTTCTTTGTGAATTTCACATCATGTATCCCAGTCCCACTCATCTCCCTGTCCCCTCATATCTGCCCTTTACCCTGTAACCCCCCAATCCCCCAAATAAAACACACACTGTTGGGAACAATCCTGGCTCTATGAAATAAAGCCCCACATGTCTGTCCCAGGGTTCTGCAGCTCTGGGTGGGACAGGAAATGCAGGAAGTGGCCGCGCATCTTCCCACACAGTCCAACTGGCAGGTTGGGGGCTGTGAGAAGCCTCTAGGACACGGCCCGTGGGTGGGGGAGGAGAACACATCACCTGGGAATGCAAGGCAGCCTCTCGGGTTCTCTAGCCCGGGGCACCTCAGTCGCTGTAGGGTGCTGCAGAAGGGCTAGCCGGAGTGCAGCTGGGGTTCCCGCTGGGACCAGGTCACCACTGCTTTGGGCACCAGGCTAACTGCTTAGGCTTGGGTGAATGGGTACCATCTAGGAGCACTGGGATTCCCACAGCAAGAGATTAGCTGCGGCTCCTTAATCGAGAGCTGGATCCCTCGCTTCCCACGGTGGGTCCAGATGAAGAGACAGTCCATAATTCTAAGACATTTATTTTCATCATGTGGAAAGTGGCCTGGATGGAACTGTACTTCTCCCCTCTACCAGAGAGGCATGGCAGATATAGTAACTGGGAAGGGGCGTGGCTAAGCCTCTAGGTGTCTCACTAACATGGGGATGGCTTGGGGCTGTGTGGCCATGCCTCTACCGGGGCATGATATGTGACCTTGGCTGAAGCCAAAAAGCTTCCGGGAGCCTTGGCATAACATTTCCGGCCCCTTGTGAATTACTTCGAGGGGTCTCCCAGAGTTTGCCTGTGTTCCACCAGTGTGCCAGACTGCCTGCCAGATCACTGCCCCACAACACACAGAGCAACAACAACAACAACAACAACAACAAAGCATAGAAAACATCTCATGGTGAAATCTGTAGAATGTCACAGTGTGTCCCACAGTATATCCTCTGTCCATACTTCTTCACTTGCAAATGTCCACTGCAGTGAGTCTTGGTTTGGTTCGAGATCTCTGGCTTCTGTGACTCCATCAATACTGGATCCTGATCAGGCCTCCTCTTGGTGATCCTGTTGTTGCCCTGTGCCATGGAGATCCTGCAGCTGCGGAACAGTGGGACTGGTCCTTTCAGGCATCTCAAATGTTCACGGATAATATAAATTTTGGGGTGGGCCAATTCAGAGCCCTGGATCTGGGCCTGGGTGGTAGCTGAACTAGTCAGCCCACTCACTGGCTCTCCCTTATCTACACCACCAGAGCTCTCCAGTACTGCTCTGGCTAGGCCACCCAATGCAGACATCTGCAGAAAGCAGGGCCAGCTCACCCACACCCATGCCTCTAGGGTGCTGCCCAGTTAAGGTGAGAGGCCTGTTCTCCCAAGTGCTGCAGCCTGTCAAGCTGGGCCAGCTCTTCTGCTCTCACACACTTTGGACTGGTAAGGTGCAGGACCCACACTCTGGTCTCCTGAGTGCTACAGCCAGTGAGGGGTCAGGGCTAGCTCTCCGGATCTCAGGACCCCAGAGCCAGGTCTCCACTGGATACTGCAGGTGGTGATGGTGGTGGTGGTGGCTGCGGCGGTGGTGGTGACATCATTTTCATACCCACTCTACCTCAAGCCAGACTAGTAGCAAGTGCTGGGGCCATCTCTCCTGTACTCTTACCCTTGGGGGCCGGCTCATCTGCACACACTCCACCACCACCACAGCCAGCTCTTCTGTGCTGCCCAGATAGATGCAGGGGCCACTCTCCTTATGTGCAGCAGTGTGCCTGCAAGGGACAGGGTCAACTCACCCTCCCTTATGTCCCTAGGGTCAACTTTCCTGACTGCCTCAGGTAGTGAGGGGCAAAGGGGCAGAGGGCATCCTCTCCTCCTCCCGCCCGTGCCACTCCACAGCAAATGAGTGGCAGGCTCAGCTCTCCCACATTCATGCTCTTGGGGTCAGCTCACCCCTACCCTCACTCCCAGGGACAGCTCCACTGTGCTGCCTGGGTGAGGCACAGAGCCTGCTCTTCCTAGTGCTGCTGCTGTTGAGAGGCAGGGGCCCATTTTCCAGAGCACCAAATCCAGTGAGGGGCAGGGGCAGTCATGCACAGCCCTCCCCTTCCCCGATATTCATGTGATCTCCAGGGACCCACACCAGGGACATCCCCATGTTCTCTGGTGGTGACATAAGCTACGGGGCATTGACACTGACTCCTGAAGCTGTGTAGCCACAGACCCAGACATGGCTGAGACCCAGAGCTCTCAGCAGTAGCTCTGGCTGGGATCTCACCATAGTCCCAGGTGGCGGGGCTGGCCACTCACAGCAGGCTACTCCTCTCCACCATGGAGGTGCAGTTCCATCTCTCTTCATAACGTTCTAGCCGCTCTACTCTTTCTTTCCAATCTGACCATCACATATCTCACATTGTGGTGCAATCTTGCTGCAGGCAGGCCACAGGACTGGTGGGACCCTGGGTGACATCCACCATCCGTGCTGTGTGGCATGGTGGCAAACGAGTGTCTTTAGCCTGTCTATGCTGTGTGCTGAGGGGCAGGTTTGTGGGTGGCATGGTGGTCCTCAAACTTCTATCTTCCCTCTCTTGCTCTGTGATGCCTGGATGTGATTTGATTTTTATGACTCCTAGACATAAGAAGGCTTTGGCCCCGAAGCCAGGCATCAAGATCTGCCCCTGGAAAGTAGTTCTCCTTTATTGAGACAAAATTCCATAGTTAAACCGTTTTCAAGTGTTACAGTTTCTCATGTGCCAACATTATTCAATCTCCATCACTATGCAAGCCTGTGCCCATCGAAGAGTAACTCCTAATGTCTCCGTACTTCTTGTCCCGACAGTAACATTGATTTACTTATTTGTCTGTATGGATTTGCTTGTTCTGATTATTTCCTGTGACTATAATATGTTGCTTTTGTGTGTAAGTCCTTTCAGATTGCATAATGTTCTTAAAGATCACACACAAGTATACCATATATTAGTACTTCATTTTTTATGATTGAATACTATTCCCTTGGGTGTTGTGCCATGTCGAATTTCTTTTACTTTGTTCTGTTTCACAGAAGTTTGCATTCATTTATTTCTTCATCTCTGTGTCACCTATGCTTAATATGCAATAATAATTAAGTGAAATATCCTCTCTAGTGAATATATATATATATACATTATATATGGTTATTTTGTTTACTTACATTTCAAATGTTACCCTCCTTACCGATTTCCCCTCCGAAAACCCCCTATCCCATCCCTCTATGAGGGAGCTCCCCTACCCATCCACCCACTCCTGACTCACTGCTCTAGTATTCCCTTCTGTTGGGGCATCAAGTTTCCACAGGACCAAGGGCTGCCCCTCCCACTGATGCCAGATAAGGCCATCCTCTGCTACATGTGCAGCCATGGATCCCTTCATGTGTACTCTTTGGTTGGTGGTTTAGTCCCCTGTTATCTAACAACTGATAAGGCATTTGTATTTCATCACCTTTTGGAGTACTATCTATAATGCCACACTGAACATCTTTTTACTTCAGTTTTCATTTGCTTGAGCAGAATGAGAGTCTAGGAATGAAATTACTGGACCAAGTGTTCAACTTTTTTTTCCATCTGTTTTATATTTCTACCAGCAGTGGAAGACAATTCCAATTATTTCACAAACTCACCAACAATTATTTTCTCTGCTTTGTATTTATAAGATTGTCGCAGCCCTCGTGTTTAAAGTGGTACCTCACTGTGGGTTTGATTTGCATTCTCCTACCTTCAACAGTGTTCAGTATCTCGTTACACCGTTGTTTTATATGTACATGTATATTAAACAAATGTCTGCTTGAATACTTCACCCATTTGTAGGAAAGTTTTGAACTTGTTCTTAGTTCTCCGAAAATTTTGTACAATGCATTTTGATCCTATTAACCCCTCCTGTATTTGTTTCTCCTATACTCACCCAACTTTGCATCCTCCTCTTTCGCTCATTGTAAAAATAATGCTATTTCTGTTGTAGAGCCGTGAAGGGTTTTTATGGATTGTGGATATTAGGACCTTATGGGATGATTTAAAATATTTTCCAAATGTGTACACGGATTTGTCTACCTTTCTGGTAGTCTTTGGGTGTTCATATTCCGAAGGAATTCAATTGGTCTCATTAATTAATTAATTAATTAATATTAGCTGCTTCCATTTTGTATTTAGGAAGCCTGGGCCAAATCCAAATCCAGGGAGGTGCATGCTAAGGTCTCCAAGAGCTGTATCGTTTCAGACCTTATTCTTAGATCTTTGGTCTAACTTCAGTTTTGTGTATTACATGAAGTAGAGGTTGGTCTACATTCACTCTTTTATAATGTTTCAGCAACGTTAATTGAAAAGGTTTTCTTTTCTCATTGGATAATTTTTCTGACCTTGTCCAAAAAAAAAAAAAAAAATGTGTTTTCCAGAGGAACAGAACCAATAGTATACACACTGTCGTGTTTTCCAGAGGAACAGAACTGATAGTATACACACTGTCGTGTTTTCCAGAGGAACAGAACTGATAGTATACACACTGTCATAAGAAGGTTTGTTGGAGTAGTAAAAACAGATCCACAATGGTCAACTGCAGTCTGGGAACCAGGGAAACAAGCATCAGTTTAGTTCAAGGAGCTGGAAGCCTCAGAACAAAGAAAAGAGGCCAAAAGTGTAGTGACAATCTGAAGCTGCAGACCTGGAATTCTTCCTGAGAGTCATGGTGCACGTTCACTTTCAGAGCCTGACAAAGTGATGTCTTAACCCTATGAACAAGAGTCCCTGCAAGAAATGTAATGGTTATTGTAGATGCTGGGAAGTGCTTGCTGATGGAAGCATGATAAGCTGTCTCCAGAGAGGCTCAGGCAGAGCCTGACAAATACAGAGGCAGATACTCACAGCCAACCTTTGGACTGAGCGTGGGGTCCCAGATGGAGGAGTTGGAGAAGGAACTGAAGGAGCTGAGGGGGTTTGCAGCCCCATGGCGAGAGCAACAGTGTCAACTGGCCAGACCCCCCAGAGCTCACGGAGACTGGACTATCAACCAAAGAATACACATGGAGGGTCCCATGGTGCTGGCCACATATGTGGCAGAGGAGGGTCTTGTTGGCCATCAGGGGGAGGAGAGGCCCTTAGGCCTGAGGGTTTTCCATGCCCCAGTGTAGGGGAATGCTAAGAAGGGAAGATGAGAGTGGGCGGGTAGGTGGGTGGGGGAATACCCCCATAGTGGCAGGGGGAGGGGGGATGGAGAACTGGAAAGGGGAAAACATTTGGAATGTAAATAAAGTAAATATCCAAAAAATAAAAATAAACTTTCATAGGATGAATATAGGTTCTAGTCTGTCTCTCTCTCTCTCTCTCTCTCTCTCTCTCTATGTATGTATATATATGTATGTATGTTTGTGTATATATACACATATGTGTATTTACTTACATATTTTGTTTATAGATAAGTATTAGGAAACTTATGGATTTTGTGTGGTTTTAAAAAAGATTTACTTAAAACTTAAGGAAACAAGAATGATTGAATATGTGCCGGCCTGTACGATGAGTAGCACCGCGTAGGTAACCCACTTTCTGGGTGTAAGATGGAATACTGGGGTATTACATGGTTTGGGCTTAAGCTCCTTTAACTGTTGTTTCATTTTCTCCTGATCCCCAAAGAAAGACAGAGGAGAAACCAGTACATAAAATAAAGGAGGACAGATTGGCTTTGGTTCCATGATTGATACCACCTACAGTTTCAAGTAACACTGGGGATCTTAAAACACCTTGAAATGAAGGCTATTGAAATCACACACATGCTCATCCAGAATGAAGGCAGACTTGCTCCTGTAGAGTAGGTTCGCATCAGTTCTTCAAACTTTGGATACAATTTACTATTGAAGCCGACCTTGTGTTGGGATTTTTAGTGTTGGAGGGTTATTGACCATTGATTTAATACCTTTACTGTTACATGCCTATTTATGGTTCCTACTTCTGAAGAGAAGCACAAAGAACCTCAATGGTGTTTTATAAGAGAGACAATTTATTTTAAAAATACAGCCAAACATTTGCTTAGGGCCTTACAAGATACTAGTTTTGCATTTTCATTGATCAGTTCAATGGGAAAATTGCCAAATATTCACTTAGTGTGTATATGACTCACATACACAAACACAGCTCCTGGATATCAAGTAGGCTGTAATTTAAAATTAAAGAAGAAATTCTAGTCATTTTCTGAACATTTTTCTCCTAGTTATGTGACATGAGTGGATAGAGCCCTGCTGTGAACACCAAGAGGACTTCCATTACAGAATACCCCTGAGTGTGTCTCTGTAAAGGTAGCATATTTGTACACGTGAGCACTAAAGTGAAAAGCCTAGACACGAAGCAGGCTGGGAGGCTTTCAGAGAACTAGGTAGAGAAGACTAATATATCAAGTTATCCTAGGTAAGGAACATTGGGTGTGTGGGAAAGTCTGTGGCTACAGCCAACGTCCAGCAACCAGAGAAAGCAGGTGAGATGACCTTTGAGAGAAGTGATGCCTTTTCCAGCAAGAGCTGCTGAAAATGGAAGCAGCCACGCAAGCAGTTTGAGCTGCCCTGGGAAACTTCTCTCTTGGTTGGATTGCTCCTGTAATCCTCGTCCCTTTAGTCACCTGCCACACTGGGTTTCATTTGGCTTTCTCTCTGTGACCTCAGTTTAATATTATTTCATGCTGAACTCAAAGGTGATACCCCTTTTCGAATCCCCTCAAAGAAGATACAGCATTGGCTGTGATGAAACAATGGAAACCAAGGCAGGGTCCCTTGTTTTTCTGGACAGCCTGTTTGTCAAAAGGACAGAGAATAGAATGAGGAGAACTTCGAGTCAGCCAGGCAGTAGGATCACAGATCTCCACCCAGAACCCTTCTTTATAGAAAGCCCAACTTTGAAACAAATGACATGTTTTGTCATTTGGGACTGAAATATTATTAAATTATTAATAATTTTTAAATAATTTAAATAATCCAATAATTAAATAATAATTAATAAAATCATTAAAATCTTGTTTCACTGCTGGGCACGAACTGAGAAACTGTAAGGATGCACATGCGACTGTGAACGAGGATCCATCTTTTCCTCCAATCTCTATAGTTTAGAGGGGGGTGAGGCCCAAGTATCCAAAATACAGAGCAGTGTCTCTGTCTTCCAGCCACTGAAAAGGGTGCTCCTCAATCCTTGCATTATTCTGGGAATACATCTGACCCAGGCTGTGCAAAGACTGGCGAAGGGTACTCTGGGTTTTGTTCCCTTCCATCCTATACTCAAGTCATGGCTGACCTGGCAGGTGCTTTGGTTAAGTCTCCAGAGAATCGATGGGGGGGACAGTTGAAGTTGCTTGCCCCACTAGAGAGGAGAGCTAAGCTTTATAGGATCTTTCAGGAAGTTTTCAGAAGAGAAGTGGTCCTGGGTCTAGAACAAGGAAAGAGAGAACAAACGAAGAGGAAAGGGCTCCGTGTGGGGCAATGTAAGTGAACTGGGAGCAAGCTTCTTCCTACCCAGACTGAGACACTTGGAAAAGGTAGCGTCGCCTCCGCCCTCCTCCACCCCGCCATCTGTGCGGTACCTGTTCACCCTGTCCCCTCTCCGCCATCGGGGGCTCCGGAGCCTGCCCAGCGGCCACAGGTTCCCCAGCCCCGCCCCGCCCCGCCCCGGGGCTCTGGGCTCCACACAGAGCTCCGCCAAGCCAGGGGTGCTGAGGTCCCGGCGGTGGGAAGGATGGCTAAGGTCCGGGAACTGGAGGAAGCCTTCGTGCAAGACCAGCCTTCACCCCAACTTCCCTCCGAGATCGCAGAGGAGTGCTGCGCGCAGCTGCTTGGCAAGGGCTTGCTGGTCTATCCCGAAGACAGTGCTTACCTGGTGGCTGGAGCAGCCGCGGGCGCTCCGAGCAGCGAGGAGAAAGGCGGAGATCCTGGGCTGCAGGTGGGAGTTAAATCAGGTGAGTGCTCCACTCGCCCGGCTGAGGTGCTGAGTCCTAAGGGTGTCCACAATAAAAAAGACACCCGCTCTGAATACACATAAAGTAGGGTGCTCTGTCGGAACCATTTTGTTTCACCAGGAAAAATGTTAACGGAAACACTGTAAGCTCTGAGGGCTTTGCTCAACTCCTGCCTTGCTCCTCCTTGGGTGCAAAGCAGGTAGATGTGGAGGTCGCTGGACTGATGGCGTGTTCCCTTGTTCTTTGTCACTCCTTAAACTCGCCCTCAGAAATGCATTTAAAGAATGGCAACTTTTCCTCGGAAGAAGAGAATGAGGACACTCAGGAGAGCAAGACCAAAGCAGCCGACCCACACCTGTCTCAGAAGAAGAGCATCACGCAGATCATGAAGGACAAGAAGAAGCAGACTCAGCTCACCCTGCAGTGGTAAGCTGGCCCTGGCGCCCGAGCTGGCTGACATCTACCAGTCCATGTCTCTGGGACCCTGGCTTTTCCCTACTTGCTTCTCCTTAAAACTTCCACAAGTTTAAAAGACCCATGACAAATGTATTTATTTTCTTGCACTGCCTATGCGAATAGAGACCTATTCTGACCCTGATGAAAAACGGGATACATTCTTGACTAAAACCACATGTTCTTCACATGGAAGCAGTGATGAATTTTTCTGTGATTGTTTGCTTAACATAAAATATATTTCTTTGATATTTTTATGCTTTCGAGATATGATCCTTCAGAACAACAAAAAATGGAAGGCTCTTAACTCTGATTTAATCCGTAGGAGGGCAGGTACTGTGTCAGTAAGAAAATAGATGGATTGAGTTAGAAGTACAAAAATGGAAAAAAAAAACACTCAAGTTGTCATAATTTTCAGTTTTTTCAGCACATCGCATACATGATTTACTATAGTACAACATCATAAATTAACTTTTTGTCCCAAATCTTTTAAAACTGAGAAATTATCAGTAGGTCTTCTACACATTAAGTGTGTTTTATAATACTTGCTATAAAAGGAAGAGATTTCTAAATAAGAATGTGTCATTAAGAACCCTTGCATAATGTGAAGCATTAGGGGCACAGATTTTTCCCCAATTCCAAGTAATAAATAAAGACTACTTATTTACTGGTTAGTTATTCTATCTATCTATCTATGTATCTGTGTATCTATCTATCTATCTATCTATGTATCTATCTACTCTATCTACCTATCTATCTTTATCATTTATTATTTTCTAAGGATTCGAAAAATAAAATCTATAAATGCTTGTAAACTTTATTTTTGTTTATTTAAGCATTAAATTCTAATTTTTATAGCCTGAAGTTCTGAAATAGAAAATAAATATGCCTGTAAAGTCACATTTTAACTGATAAAGTTTGGTGTCATGATTACTAGTTGAAAATACCCCAAAACTGTAAATAATTGAGAAATTGTCTGGAATATTTAGGAAACAACTACTGTCATCGGGATAATTGGAAAAACATGTTTAATTTTGAATTTATTTAAAAGGATTTTGAATGATCACTCTCAGGTTTTCAGTTCAAATTGAGTAACTGGAAACAATCTTGAGTTTCTCAAAATTCATACTGTACATATGTCTAGCTTATTGCAGTGTTTTGAAGAGAAAACAATAAACTTAAAAACAATTCCCCAAACTGTGGGTATTATATTCCTACCTTTAAACTGAAAATTTAAACAACTGTTTCTTTCTCATAAGATTGTTCATTTTTTGAAGACTATACAGCACATTTTCTCAATCTTCTGAAGCAAATGAATGTTATATATATATATTTTTAAAAACCCAAGTTCCTTGGATTTTGAGAAATCTGTGAGGCTGTAGAATTGTGGTTGGAGTGTTAAAAATTCCAACTGAAAATCAAAGTAAAAATATGACTTATTAACTCCAGCTTTTATTGTCAGTTAGCTATTCGATTTTAGATAGGTAAATTTATTTGCTTTGAAATACTATACCCTAGTTTGTTTGGATCTTTTTAATTAAAAAAATTAATTTAGTGTCTGAACCCGATGGAACAGTTCCCCTAACTTTTATTTTGTGTGCATTGAGAGTATGTATCTAAAGTCTTAAAAGATCTCCCCCAATTTTATTCTGAATAATACTGAATACTACATTGCTCTTGTGTTGTAAATGGTTATGTTTTATTAAACGTGAAATTTATATAAGTGCATTTTAGTAAAACTAATTTACTGAAATTTTTGAAAAAAGGGGATAGAATCTAGAAGCTTTGGTTTCTAGATTGTCATTCAGATGATTGCAACACAGATTATTTATTACATTAATTACACTACATGTAGTGGAAATCTACCCAGATTTTCAAAGCTTATATAACTATATCCATACTACAGAGTTGGGATTCTATGTTATGTTTTGAGGCTTTTATAAATATTGTCTCAGTTATATCTGATAATTTAGATGAATATAGGTGTAATCACAGTAAAAAGGTGCAAGAGTAGGAATTGATCATTATCATTTCAGCTTCAGTGAAATGAGTTTACCCTGGGATCTTTTCCAAACAAACACAACACCTTTTGTTGTTCAGTAGTTTGTGGAAAAAATTAAGGGCGTGTACGCTTTGACAGGCTGAAGCCCGGCATTCCTTTCAAACTGAAGATGTTCTTCCAAAACCACAGCGTCTTTAATTTCACCCTTCATAGTCCTAGATAAAAGAGTAAACTACTGAACAGTGAAGATTTATACAGAAGACCTGGTATTTGAAACAATGGCCTGGAAGGAGTGGTTTCTATGTTAACATCACAGTGTAATTGTACTAACAGGTGTTTGCTGTGGATTTTCCTCTTTTGAAATTAATCCTTGTGATTTGTTTGTGTTCCTGTGGTTACATGTATGTACTTGCTTACAACACAAACATATTGTCTCAGAGCTTCTGTAGGTCAGGAGTCCTAGACAGGTCACCTTGACACTGAGTTTATAGTCCTACAGATAAAAATGAATAAATTAGTTGAGGCTGAGAGTCCACACTAGACCTTTTTACTCTTGTTTCTCCAATCTTATTGGTTATTGACAGATTTTATTCCCTGAATTGTAGAACCGAGGTCCTTAGCGCTTATGGATTACCTACCATTCTCTTAGAGATGGCCCTCTTCAAGAAATTGTCACTTGCTTCTCCATATCTGTGGAGGGTGTCTGTTCCTACTTCAGACCATTCTTCTGCCTCTGACTCCCAGACATTGTTTCCAGGGCTTGCCAAGTGAAATGGTATCATCAAGAGAATTTCCTTACCGAGAGAAATTAATAAACACTTATCATAACCTTTGTACACATTTTAAAGTTCACTGGTGTGTTTTGATTATGTAAACATTGGAGAGTGTCAACTGCATACAGAGTATATGTATATACTCCTTAACGTAAACAGCAGTGTATGGTGTTTTTAATGGAGATCACATGCAAATTCCTCTCTTAGCAATTTTGAGATGTATAGCACATAACTTTTTGCTTATTTCATCCTGGTATTATTTTAAATAGCAACCAGAACAAAGAAAGTCCATGTATATGAGTAGATACTCATTAACTCACTTTTACATAGTTTGTTTTCAAAACTAGCATTAAAGTCATTGAAGGGGTAGGGAGCTAACAGTGAAAATGTTTGACCTAATTCTTGGCCTTCTCTCTCAGGCTTGAAGACAATTACATAGTGTGTGAAGGAGTTTGCCTCCCACGGTGCATTCTTTATGCTCACTATTTAGATTTCTGCAGGAAAGAGAAGCTGGAGCCAGCTTGTGCAGCCACCTTTGGGAAGGTATATGACACATATTGGCTATACTGCCTTATAACTAACCTGTTGGGTAGACAATGTGTAACTAAATTTATCTAAATGAGTTCTCTTAGACAACGTTAAGATATTTGCTTTACAGGCACACATGAAATTTATGTTTGGAAATGCCATATGTGTATATCTTGATTTTACTTTTTGAGTCAAGATTACAGGCTATCAGATCTAATGTAAGCTCGAGTCAAGCTCCATATAAAAGTAGCATGTTTCTTCAAAGGGGATGAATTCAAGAGATTGGTATAAATTAAAATGGAGAGTAAAAGCAAATGAAAGTGAACCCATAAATGCAGGCTTTTCTTATTATTTATACACCCAAATATTTGAGGTTTTGACAGATTTTTATTCTATTACTTAAGTAGTTGTCCTTAATCTTTGTCTTAGTTTGATTATGTTTATACCACAGAATTAACAGATTTTATAATAGGATTGGTTACATTTCTGTCATTTAGGATTTCTATCATTAGGATGGGAATCTATTAATCTGATGTTAGATGGCTTACATACAGTGAAATCATTTTTGAGAGCTAGAGAAAAATATCAATCGCTTGGTAAAGCTTCCATCTTTGAAATATCTTCCAGTCATCTGTTGTCTGGGCATCTAGGATATCTTAGTAGAACTGTAGGGAATTTGGATCTCAAGTATTACACTCCTAAAGTCCAAATCCTAATCTGTAGAAGACTTATTGTCCAGAAATTAATGAGTGTTATGGTCCATCTCCTCAGGTTTTACAGGAAGGGCTGGAGGCAGGTGATTTATATGTAGGTATATAGCAGGACTTCTGTACATACCCCAGATTGACCTTAAACTCATTATTTGGCTCAGGTTGGCCTTGAACTTGTGTTGCCTCTGCTCATCCTGTTGAGTGCTGGATTTAAAGACATGTGTCATTATACCCAGCTCACCACTTTAAAAGTTGACCAAAGCCGTGCCTTAAAAAAGCAGTTTATTTGGAGGGCAGGAGAGATCCCTCCGTGGTTAAGAGAATTGACTGCTCTTCTAAATGAACCTCTGTAACTCCAGTTCCAGAGCATCTCATGCTTTTTCTGGCCTCCATGGATACTGCATGCATGTAGTACACAGATGTAGATGCTGGTTAAAAAAAATCTAAACATATAAAATAAAATACTAGAAAGTAGTTAATTATTTTGAAAACATGTTTTCTTAGACAGTGTGATGTAGAGCATGGTACTCTATTCTACATGTAGAGCAGGGGCCTAGGATCTAGCCATGCCTGTGATTAGCTTATTGTGATACCTGCTGATAAATGATCTCCTCAAGGCTTAGCATACCCTCTAAAGCTGAATGAGACAGCTTCTGATGTCCATACCAACAGTACCATTTTTCTGAGCCTACCCTATGGTAATAATCCCTAAGTGGGAATCATAGAGCACCTTTAATGTCCATTTAAACTAGAAGTAATTAACCTATCAAGTTTTCCATGGAGCTCTTTTAAGATCCAAGGATCATTTCAGAGTGGTCATGGACATTTAATATGGGTAAACCTCTGGATGGAATTATTATAAAGGAATCTGAACAACCCTCCTTTGGCATAAATAAAGCAACCATGATAATTGATATATTCTTATCAAAGCATGCATATTACTTTAAGTGTTCCTTTTAGTTTACCATTTGTTTTCTGGAATTAAGATATGAGTGCTCTGCATTAGTGCAATGCATATTCTAAATCTTGTCTTTCTTTTTAGACAATTCGCCAAAAGTTTCCCCTCTTAACAACACGAAGACTTGGAACGAGAGGGCATTCAAAGTAAGAACAGAATAATAGGTCTTATACTTACAGACATAAGGTACCATTGTCTTATCAGTGAATGGAACCATGTATTTTCTTCTTAATGAGGTAGATGCTGGCCAACTATAAGAACTAACGAATATATATATATGTATATATATATACATATGTATATATATGTATAGAATATATATATGTATATATATATATACATATATCCTATATATATAGGATATCCTATATATATATATATATATGATTTAGAAGGAAAAATTTACAAAGACCATTCATAATATTTATTATGCTTCCTTCTGAAATACATGAAGTGAATAGTCTTTGTAAAGTCAAGTCACCAATCTCTTGGACAAAATATATACCAGACAAAATTTAATGATCAAGGAGACTGACAACATCCCCTAAATGATAAGGTCAACAGCAGAAGGGGAGCCCTAGCATGTTTCAAGTTCCTCCTCAACTGTTCTCATCCAGATGGTCATTTCAGTCACATACCATCCCATCTTTCTCCTTCAAGCCAAATGGCATACAAAATAACCTGCTTGATCATCTCTTACTACAAATCTAAACATACAATAAGCTGTGTGCATCCTGCCCCTTGACATTCTTGGATAGTCTTTTGTAACTCTCTGTAGATCCCCATTAACCCATGTTCACCAGGGATTCTCTGTTTACGTTTTCATTTTTGAACAGAATCAGATCTTTCATATTGAAAAAAGTATGACAGGTCTGACTTGTCATACGCTCCACTACTTTTTGTTTTTCTTCTCTTTGCTGTTCCTCGAAAGACTAGTTACCAGTCACTATTCCCAGTACATTATTTTGCCAGAATACGTCTGTATTTGGGTAAAACCCAAATAGTCTGTTTCTACAATTACTCAGTTTTTGCCTACTGTCTAGCACTTGCTCTTTCCAACAATCTCCCTCTTCAATGCAGAACCTTGACCTATGGCTTCTGAGTCTCTTCATAGCTTACTTCCATCCTTCTAGCTTACGGGCGGTCTCCTGAATGACATGCTCACCCATACTGCAGACTCATATTAGTTTAAAATTTTCTGATAACTATAGCAAATGAGTAAAAAGCAACAAGTGAAATTAATTTCAATAAAGTTTTATTTAACCCAGTATACAAAAAAATTTCAATATGTAATCCATGTAAAATCTTGAGAAGATATTTTATTTGTTTTGTTCATATTGTTTTCAAAATCCCATATATATTTTGCACATTTCTGTCCAAAACTAGCCACAGTTCAAATGTTCTCTACTTGTTCTAGCAGCTGCCTTACACTGGCTAACTCTGGTCACTTGCAAAAAATGAAGTCCTAATGTTTGAATTCTCCTGAAGTTGTCTTTCTTCATTCTCAGTTTTTTAGTGTCACGTTGACTCTCTAATCATTCAGTACAATGTTTCCACACTGATTTTCTGAAGTTCTGACTCCATCCTTTCTCTCCCATGCTCAGGGACTTACACAAGCTCACAATTTCAACTCTTTAAACTCTTTAAAATGTATTTATCTGTTCTCTCTCTCTCTCTGCATGTTTGTGTGCTTATATGTGTACCATGCATGGCACACATGGGAGATGAGAAGGTATCTTTGGTAGTCAGTTCTCTCCTTCTACCATCTGAGTTCTGGGGATTGAACTCAGTTTGTCTGACTTGGAAGCAAGCACCTTCTCACCGTCTGCCTCTTCTCACTTCATGATTTCTACTCTTAAAGACAGCTTCTTTCCTTGATATGCAAAGTGTATTATGACTTAGTTTCAAACTGTTTCCCTCCCTTATGGTTTACTTCTCAGTTATTGCCATGTTTGTCCCTAAATTATCACCCCTGTACCTTTTGAATCATCCAAACACCTCTCTTCCATGTTAGCTTCCCCTGCTGAGGATACGCTTGCCCTTGTATGTATTTTGAAATCTTAGCCACTAAAAGGTATACAGTATGAAATTTCTCTTTTGAATGTTCTCTTATTCTATTAACTTGGGTAGGTTCTTTGCACTTTCATAGTTGTTTGTTAATATCTATGTAAATATGATATTAATTTAGCTCCTTCCTAAGCAGATACTATTTTGAGGACAGATATTTTGTCTCATTCATTTTTTAGTTCTTTCTGTTGTCTAACACATAATTTATTATCAATCAATTTGTACTTGGCTGATTTTAAGTACTTTAAAAAAAATACTATGGCCTGTAAAAGAAGAGTAAAATAGAGCACTGGGGAAAAAGCTTGTTCCTTCTGACCAAGTCAGCTTTATGTCAAGGTTGGCTCAGTCCGGTTTGATGATTTCTAAAGTACTATATTGTGTAAGTAGAGGTGAGATCAGACAGTGTTTGAAGTAGAATGATAGGGGGCAAAGAGGCAAAGCAACACAAGCAATCCTCTTGACAGGATCTAGAAGAGGGCGGGTGGGAAGGCTGCAGAAAAAGTCAATTAATCCCAGAAGGAGCCTTTAGGATTAGAGATGAATCATTAACTGTGCCCATTGTGACACAGCCACACTCCAGTTCTTACGTTGGTATAGCAACATTTGGTGACTTCTGGCAACTTATTTGATAATTAAGAGCCATTGACATGATCAAGGCCTAACGATTTGAATTTTTTCCGCCTTATTGATATACCATTTGCTTTTTATGACATGGCTATCATCCTTTTGGGCATTTTTATATTGCAAGTAGAAATAGTGTCCACTCTGTAAACAAAGTATGTCAAAAGATACAGCAAAGATCATCTTAGAAATGGTAATGGTCTGATATGATTATTCTTATCCAGGTGACATTTCCGATTTTTGGTTCTAAAAGACATCCTCCGATTTTATTTTGGAAGACAGTACATCTAAGATATCAAGCCTAATGGTTGGAGCATTAGTTAAAGCTGAACAAATCAGGCTGAACTCTAAGCTTCCATATGTAACCAAGTAAGAATCGCCAGATCACACAGCCTTTATCAGTAAAGTGGGTTGTGATACCTTATGTCATTATTTTGATAATTGAATAACATTTAAATAATATTAATGGAAGATCAAGTATACTTTCAATCTTATGATGATACTCTTTTATAAGAGAAAATTGTAACTGAAAGCATCAAAATCAGCAATACAATGAAGTTATTGTCTATTGAATTATACACGCACACACACATATATATTACATATATATATATATTCCTTAGGTCTAATCTTTTCAATAATGATACAAGATATAAATTGCTTTTTTTATGACTAAAGAAACTGTAGTTAGAAGGACACAACCCAGTACCAATGCTGGCATTTATACCAAGGTTCAACTGACTCTAAAGTATGTGCTTTATCAAACAGTAAAAAATAAGAAAAAATCACTTGTTTCTAATATCAATCTTATTACCAAAACAATTAATTTATTAAACTTTTTATTGTTTTCATCTTTTTAATTGAGATTTTCATTAATTTTGTACCGCTCAAGTAGTTAAGAGTAATTACTATTACTTTCTTCCTTAAAGACAACTATATTTTATTAACCTTTAGTCACTAATTTTAGTGATATGTATTTGGTATGAAAGCAAATTTTGCACAACCAAAGAACTCTTCAGCCTCCTAATTTTAACGCTAAGCATCCTTGAAGTAAATACATTATCTTCCAACTATTATTTCTGCTAGGTGTTTAGCATTTCATCGGTTTAAATTTTATAAAAAATAATTTATGACTATTGCAAACATGGGCAACTGAGATATAAAAACAAATGAAGTAATCTGATTTAGAAAAATCAGGAAATCATGCTTCCTTCCAGAATTTTAACTCATTTTATTGTAGTATTGAGTAAGTTTTCAATTTTGCCCTATTTTCATAGAATAATAAAATTTTAAATATTTCTTTTGAGGCATCAGAGGGAATTGCTGCTAGGTGATGATGGATCTAAATAGCTCTTCTGTGTTCTGGACAGCAAGTGTATGTCACGGTTTCTGAAACCGACCTCAGAAGTACTTGGGATTCATGGAATAATGTTTCTTGCCATTTCATAGCAACATGTGGACTCTACAGATTGGGAAGCTATGATCTCTGTGGCAAGGCATAGCAGAGTTATAGCAAACTCTACAAATCAAGTGATTTCCATTTCTGTTTCTTAAGCCTTATGTTTCCAGCCTCAATAACATATTCTGTACATAAGCAGACACCAAGACAGAATACGACTTTATCTTCATTTTTCTTCTTCTCCTTTATTTGATGCCAAAAGAATACATAGAGCTGTAGTTTCTTTTACATTTTTAAATTTATGTTTTCAAAAAATGAAATTCTATAGGCAACACAGAATAAATCTTGCATACTTTATGATTATGAGTATTTTAGGAATAATTGATACATTCAATTGGAATTGAGGTACAAAGCATGGTTCTAAAGAGACTTGGAGGTATAAAGAATGATAAGAAAGGTTATCTGCTACCAAAGAATTTTCACTATTAATAATAATAAGCATTATATTAACAGTCTCAATAGTGGCTAGCCTTTGGGGATATAAATAATAAAGCCTGTATGTGTCTTTGCTCGACATAGATGAATAAAGTAAGGGATGTGTAAGTCATCCCTTTAATAGATACCATGTAAAAGGTAGACTGTTTGAATCAAAGTTACATTTTAATTTCTAGTAGACTTTGATCAACCAAATCTTGGTTTTCAGACATGATGGACAAAAGCTATTATCTTATTTATTAGTGGTGATTTAGTGGGTTAATAAAAACTGATATGACAGCTGCTCTTATCACAGCAAGTTATTGCAAGTCCCTGAACAGCTTAACCCCATCATTTCCTTATCGGTTATCATTTGTGTAGTGTAAACAACTAACATCAGGACCACTAGCTCAGTGAGAACATATGTTTTAGGAATTCTATATGAGAAGTGATGAGGAAAAGAAGTGTAAACATAGGTGATCAGCTGATGAAGAAAAGTGCCGGACAGAATGTCAACATGTTAGCCGTGAAGGAGAAATGTAATAGTTACACTTAGTCTACTAAGCCTCTGTTGCAGTTATATTTTGAGCCCATGAATTAATTAATCATTCCTTTGTGTTCATAACTTATAAATGAGATCGGTCTCTTGACATAAAGCATAAGGAAGAGGACAATGGTACTAATGAACAGACATAATATTGTTAGAAAATCAGAAAGACTAATTTTGTGACAAACTCTTTTTTCTAGACAACATAACTAATCACACTCAGAAATTGTAATGGTATGTATAAGATGTTTCCCTTAGTTAAATGGATGTAATCATACAGTGTTAAAGAATCGTGATCTTTTAGAATGGCCCACAAAACAAGAAGCAGGCAGATATACAGAAGTCAAAACAGTGAAGCAAATTTCATTCTTATTTATCATGTATTAGCATATGTTACTTTGCTGTAATGTTCCTGGAAACATTTCCTAGTGAGGTTTGTTTTAGCAAAATCTACTAATGACAAGAGATGTTGTAAAATACTACAGCGGAGATGAAGACTCTGCACATACCCTACATGAACTCACTCCTCCCAGTTTTACGGGGTTTATGTTTAACTCTAGGAAGACAGGGGTGCTCGTGCACTATCTCTCCTCCTTTCTGAAAGTCACTAAATCATCACTAAGATGATAACAGGTGCTTTGTTAGACCAAAAGAAAGCTTAAGGGGAAAAGATTGCTTTATTTGCTCCCAAAGAACCTAGGTATGAGACACGGGAGCACAGCAGCAGACAGAGTAAAATCCTGAGATCTGTGTCACCAGCAGTTTCCTTTCAAAATTTGCTGACCTCATTTTGGTCCTATAAAATATTTAAACATTCAACTTTGGCTTTGCTCAAGAGATTTATTGGTAACATGGAAATTCACAATGTCAGGTGTTTACTAAAAAAGAAAAAAACTACTTGATTCACGTTTATGTTTTATTGGTTTTTAAATCCATAGGACACAAACATTGATAAATACCTGAGGAGATCTTCAAATCTTAGTGCTTAAGCCACTGACAGTGATACTAATGACTACAGGGATAAAGTTACAATGGGATAAATGGCCAAGAATGGAACTCAGTAGACAGAGAGATTAGTTTTGTCTCAGAGAGTAGGCAGGTTCACTCACTAACAATATACCTCAAAGTTGACTAAGAAACAATCCTATCCCAGGAAGGAAGAAAGACATTCAACAAAACAATGGCTGGAGCCAGCACAAGCTCTTTACAGAGAGCCAGTAATCCAGGCAGAAACAGCTAAGTTTACAAAGTGCTTGTGACTGGGTGAAAGGAATGAGTATTTTTCCATATATCACATGTGATAAAATATTTTGATCTTCACCAAATTTTAGACTGTGCCAGTCATACTTACATACATGGTTATATCAGCTTGACCTTAATTGGCAAGTTATTTATATAGTCTCTTTTATGATACCTTGTTAGTTTTAAAACTTTTTCCATGCATTCAATTATTCAACAAGTTTATTGACTCCCTGTTACAGGAAGCTTGCAATCTAGAAGACTTTATTTACACGTGGAAGATTAAATATGAAACACCCCGATCAATGCTGCAAGCCTGAAGGATTCATGCTATCTGTGTTACTCTAACTTATGATGATCCCTAAGGAGAGTGTGTATGAATGCACATGTATTCAAAGTGTATTTGGCTTAAGAATTTCTAATTGCGAGTAAGCTTGAGATTTAAAAAAAAAAATTAGTTGCATGTTCTGCATTTCAGGGATGAAGGCAACATACACTGTTGAAGTTGCCCTGTGAAACTGTGGCATTGAAATTTGTCTTCAAACCCATACAGCTGTTAAATAATAGCCTTTAAATGAACCACAGGGTTGGTAAGATGGCACATTGGATAAAAAAGCACTTGGCACCCAGGCCAAGTTTTCTGAGTTTGGTCTCTAGACCTCATGGTGGAAGAAGAAAACTGACTCCTCAAAGTTTTCCTTCTGGTCTCCACACACAGGTACCCACAGTCACATGCCAACTCTCTCTCTCTCTCTCTCTCTCTCTCTCTCTCTCTCTCTCTCTCTAGCACATTCATCATGTGCCCATACACACAAAAATAAATAAATAAAAATGAACATAAATCACAGATTTTTTTCAAGCTTTTTTTAAAGCTTGAAAAGCTTTTGAAGTTGGAATAAAATATTACTTATAGACTGTGAGCATTTGGAATCATGTATGTACAAAGTTTTTATAGTAGTAGGAACCCAAAAAATGGCAACTACTATTATCCTTTGCTATTATTGTCTTCAGCTGGTGTAGCACGTGTTAATTCAGAATTGCCTTTCTTCCTTTTTAAAGTTGTTTTATATTTATTTACATTCAGATGTTGCCCCCTTCCCGGTCTCTCCTCCAAGAGTTCTTACTCCATCCCTCCTCCCTTTTGCCTATGAGAAGGTGCTCCTCCACCCACCCTCCCACCTACCCACTCCCACCTTACCTGCATCCCCCTTCCCTGGGGCATCAAGTCCACAGGATTAGGTGTACCCTCTCCCAGTGAGGCTAGACTTTGCATGCTTTTCTGTTTCAAGACTGCTAACTCCCCAGGGTATGAGACCCTCTTCTATCTGGCTTTGAATCCTCACAGTCTAGCACACAGATAACATTTGAAGAAGATTCTCTCTTTCCGTGATTCCCTATTGCCAGGCATGTTCAGGCGACTGCACTGTGGAGGTGAGGGCAACTGACCAAGTCAGAATCCTGGTGTCTGGGTTGATACGTAAGTCACATTTGACAAGTGAATAAAGTGACTTTGAATTGAAGTTTGTGAACGTTCATGCTCTAGTGGTTGCATTCATAGTAAACAACAATAATGAAATCATTTTCGAAAAATAAGGTCCTGTTAAGTATTTATAAAAACAATCTTAATGTCATAAGTAGGAAATGAATTACAAATCCACACTAGCCAAAGCCTTGAAGGATGCTCCAATTTAAAATAACTAATGCAACTATAGTTAATCACAATTAATGCAACTATCAGGTGATTTTAAAACCTGGGAATATACTTGCTTCAGTGCTGATCAGTGTGATCATGCATCAGGAGCAGCAGGCATCTAGCTCAGGAGGCCATGAACTGGGATGAACGGCTGGTCTTATTTTTCACATTTATTGCATTCATCATTATTCTGACAACTGTCCCAACGGCCAGACATGATAGACATGCTTCGATGTTTTTGAACTCATGGCCACATCTTGGAATTATCTGGTTGCCTGTCACCTTTGAAGGCAGTGCAGTTGTTTATAGATTGCATGGAAAACCACTTTACCATGGGATAGAATTAATTTATTACAGGTTGAGAAAGGGGTTACAGATGAGAAACAAAAAGATAGATCGATGTTTGAAAACACATAGCATATACTGTTTTAGCAAGTAGCTGAAGTGTCGTTGTTTAATCTGTAGAGTCTGAAGAGCAAAAGAACACTAAGTTATAAAATTTTTCCATTTTAAAAGATTCTCTCAGTTTTGGACACCACTAGTTTATTTCTTCTAATGCAGTGACATTGTACTGGTACCTGAGTTCTAAAGTTTTAAAAAGGAGATATTAATACTAATTTCAAATTCCCAAGTTCATAATCTGAATTCTACTATGTCTGTCCAGATGCATGTAAATCTGCTAGTTTACCCATAGTTTAAGTATTGCTGATACTGTTTATTATTTATTACTTACTGTTTAATTATTTCTATTTTTGCATTTCCTTCGATCGGATCCTTATTGATTCGATCAAGCGTCCTTATTTTACCATAGACATGTAATGTCAGTTCAATAGTTTTGAGCTTTTGTACATTTCCTATGTTTCTATTTCCATTCTTGTCTCAATACACCTTAGAGATCTCTTGCCTCATTACATAGTACAGCTTTTACCGTCTATAAAGTAGAGTAGTTACAACAGTCTTCTGTTCTGGTTAGAAGGCCAGTTTTCCTCCTACCAAAACTAATAGCTCAAATCTTCTCAGTCTTTTAGACTTACAAAATATCATTCTTCCTGTTTTAAAAATATAACATTATTTTAGTGTGTGTGTGTGTGTGTGTTAGTTTTAAAACCACTGTCTAACTCAAGTGTCATTGAGTCAATAGAAACAGTTTTGCTGCCACAGTTCTTGTGTTTGAAGGCTCCGATCCCTCTGTCATCAGGCAGCCCATAGCCCGAGTGAATGCCTTCATCCAAAGACTACATCTTTCCCCTCGGGTCTTGGAACCCTGACATTCCTCATCTGTGCGGCTTTTTCCCTTGAGCTCTGGTGGGCTGCTCCCAAGCATCCACAGGAGGCCATCTTACCCCACCAATCATCCACACCTTACCCTACCTGTGCATATGACCCTTAACTGAAGCGTGGCTGTGGGAAACTTGAGAGTGGTGGAAGGAGCTGGGATGTACAGTACCCATCCTTCACAGTGAACAGAGCAAAAACTGATAAGTGGTGTAATGGTGGTTCTTCCCCCACTACCATGCTCTCACCTGGACTTCCATGAGTCTACAAATCCCAAAGTCTGTTTGCTAGGTCATTATAGGTGCGCACTATAAACGTAACAGCACAGGCATAGCCTATGTAGCAGATCATTTATTTGATTTATACCTTTAAGTATCTTAACATGTTGCCTAAAGCTTCTACATGTAAATCTTTTCTAGGCCTTGGAAATGTTTAGGTATAGAACAACTATACCAAGTTTTTTTCCTTTAATATCTAATGCTGTAAGAATGGCTTGAAGTGTGTATCTGCCATTGCTCTATCCACTTTAAATTTATATGGTAGGGCCAAACAGTGACATTGTAAAAAACAGTTAGTCTGGAGTCCAACGAAAATGTTCTCATCTTTTAGTTTTATCTACTTTCTGACCTTAGATGCACATGGATGGGAAAGCATGGCAGGATGATGGGCAGTGGTACTTCATAGGGATGGTTTCCTGTGGGTGGCAGGTCTTACTGGGTTAGTGTAGTTACTTCTAAGTTTTGTTTCTCTTTCATTAATGCAGAAATGGTTCTTATCTTAATGTAGGTATCATTACTATGGGATTGGCATCAAAGAAAGCAGTGCATATTACCACTCCGTTTATTCTGGAAAGGGATTGACAAGGTAGAGTGATAACATATTCACTATACATTTCTGCCTACCGTATGTGTGATATCTATCCAATGAATTGCTTTGTAATTTTGCTTACTATGAAAATGTTTACTTCTAATTATCAAACGTAATATCAGTACAGTGTGGACATTATCATGATATAGTCTAGCTTATTTGTTATATAGTTCTATAATTGGTTAGTTCTATTGGTTAATGAGAAAGTAGTGGCTAGCCAAGTGTCCCCCCAAGAGATGAGGAAGAGAATCTAAGGAAGGAGAATTGTCTTAGGGAAGATGGCTGAAGGGCTAAGGGCAGTTGCAAAGGATTCATGTCCTTTAGTGTCCCTCCAAGACCTCAGTTCCATGGAACCCAGTGCTGTCTTCTGGCCTCCATGACACACAGACATATGTGCAGCCATAAACAGCCATACACAAAACATAAAAATAAAGCTTTTCAATATTTTCATTTATTCATAAGGTCGAGTCTATTTTCAGGCTGGATTCAATAAATATAAAGTTTAAAATGTGATATTTTTTAAGAGTCTTGTTTCAAAAATCTGCATATTTGAATAATACCTCAGCAATACAAAAAGGTTATTATAATAATTGCTAAACATAATCTTTGTGTACCATATTACTTATTAAGACAGTATGATATGATTGTTCCATTTGAGTCTCTGTGACAAAAATCCATGTTATTATAAAGAGCACATTGTTTTAAGCTGCCATGAACTATCAGGAGCAAGATATTAATATGTGAAGTTATAATCAATAAGACCAGTGGGTACACACCTTTTAGAAAAATGTTAGAACAGACTAATTAAAACTTCACCTGAGATTTCCTCATGGTGTGGTTATGGAGAATTACTTATAACTCTCACAAGAAGAACTACTTTTAATACTACAATATCTTAGGGGAAAAATTAGTCACTTGAGTTATGCTAAGATGAATTTGGGGATTACAGTAGTAGGTTAGTGGTGAATACCCACAATAAAATGTAAGTCCAGGCTAGGACACATACAAAACTTTAGTATAAAGTGTTTTTGCAGCCGGGCAGTGGTGGCACACGCCTTTAATCCCAGCACTTGGGAGGCAGAGGTAGGTGGATTTCTGAGTTCGAGGCCAGCCTGGTCTACAGAGTGAGTTCCAGGACAGCTAGGGCTACACCGAGAAACCCTGTCTCAAAAAAACAAAAAAAAACCCAAAAAAGTGTTTTTGCTTGTCTCAAATCTTACCCAACTTCCTGATATATCTTCTATTTTAATTTCTTTCCCCAAATAAATTTATAGACATTTGAGTCCTAATGATGTTATGAAACAGACCACTTTTAATATCCCCTGTGTTATCTTGCTGTAATGAAAATTTTTTCAAACTAATGGAAACTTCACGGTTTTTAAGGTTCTCGGGGAGCAAACTGAAGAGTGAGGTAAGAGCACTTTTTATCTGTTTCACATCTACTACGCGTCTTTGAAGGTCAGAAAGTTTTGTTACATAAGTGTAAAAGTAAACGTTATTTATTGGGAGCCAATTGAAAACAAGAACTCCGTATACGATTAAGTCAGACTTTGAGTGAGAACCTTTGCATGGACCTGCTCAACGGCTTCCAGTTTGTTTGGGAGGAATAATTTTCAGTGATTTAATATCATATACTTAGAAATTGAAAAGTAGGCCACTACTGACCTAAGAATTTCTACTTCAATGACTAGAAAAGCTTAAGTAGAGGGTTCTGAAAGAATTTGTAATTGAACTATACTGATTCAGGAAAAAGCTTTCATAGTTGTCAAGAAGCCCCAATGCTATACTGCCCTGCTGTTTGTTCTGCTACTCTGTACATACACACACACGCACACACACACACATAGGCACAAATGCTCTCATACACACACTTGTACAAGCACACATACATGCTCGCACACACACATGTACATACATGTACACACATACATACAGGCACTCACATGCATGCATGAAACCACACTCAGACACTTGCACATGCACACAACACACACACACACACACACACACACACACACACACACACTATATGAAAACTTTTTCCCTTGACTTCTTCTCCAATTTCTCCTTAAAGAACAGATCAGCAAACCGACTTTATCTAAACGAGTTACACTACCATTAGGGACTGCATGGCTAATTAGGCACATGATAAGACCTTCATTATCTTCAGCTTAACTAATCATTAAAACAAGGTGCCATAGAACTCAAGGCATATGACAGTGTGTTGTGTGGTAAATCGTAACTCAAGGTAAAGTGTAACTCCATTAATTTGATGAAATAATGCAAGCATATTATCCTAAGAAATAAAAAAAGGCCCCAACCCTCTGAAATGAGTAGTTTCTTTCCAGTATTTTTAAAACAGTTAATGGTTAATTACACAATAAACTCTAGATTGCATTTTCTATCAATGAAATAATAGCTTTTATTAAATAAACAATCATGAAACTGCAAAAATATTGACTTAGAAATACACGTTGGTTCATTTAAGATTAGGTCAATAGGGGTTGTCAGTGATTTGACTCAGGTGTTCTTCCAGTCCAACGAGATGTCCACTGAGCTTTGATGCATTCACTGATCTGCCCTGTGTACAGCACATTTTAACTCACAGAGTAAAAGGAAAACGTGCCTGAGATCGACTTGTTCCTCCTTAGGCGACTACATTACTAATTCGCATTTAGCTAATAAAATTTTTAATAAACTCTTCTTGGCATGTTATATGGGCTATGTATTTTCTATAAGCACCTGCAACAATAGTAATGCACTTTTGTAATGATGACTAATTATGAAAGAGCTTTCCAAAAGCTCATAACTAAGTAACCCTGTTGCATGCAGAGGGCTGAACTTGCATGTGTTAGGCAGTTTCTACCACTGAGCGGAACCCTCATTTGCCTAAAGTGATTTTTAAATGATATTTGCCAACAAAGTTGAAAATTTTAAATTATTTTTGTGCTTAAGGTGATCAACAATTCTTGTTTGATAAGGACAAAAAGTAAACAGTGCAAATCTATGGATACTCTAGGTTACGTGAACATTAGTAATTCTGAGATAGATTGAGCCAATCATGTTGATTTATAGCCAACGCAACCAAGGCTGAGAGATGCATGGCCATAAACATCGAGTGGGGTTCTGCTTTTTAAATCCACAGTCAAGGCAACTAATTTACATATTTATAATAGTACAGGTTCTAGAGGACAGGGTAGTATGTAAATATATGTGAGGAATTTAAAATACGTATTTATGAATTAAAAATTTAAGACAATCAAAATTTACAAACCACTGTGCTATTAATTCTTCATCGCTTCTTTTTCATTTTAATTGTTTGGCTCCTGTTATGCCCAGCTTTTGTTTGCTTTTACATTCTGAAGTGCTTAAAGCTTTGCAAAATCATGTATAATAAATAATAAAATTCCATATACTCACCATCTTGACTAAGACATGAGAATGAAGGTGCATCTCTTCCCTTCAAACTGGCAAGTAGGCAAATTCAGATGTATGTATGTTGCAAACTCTATGACAGCGAGTTGAGGCAGCTTCTGTAAGGTGCTATTTCTCTATCAGGTCACCAGCTGTGAAGCAGCATGGGGAAAAATGGACTGGAGGAGCTTTAGGGAAATCAGCTGTTCACAAGCACTTTTCCCAGGGTCGGGAATGCAGTCCTAATGTCCCTAGGTGCCACCATATGCAGAACTCTTTTGAAAGACACATATTAGTTACCTTTCTTTCTGGAAAAAGTAGGAAAATTCAAATAATTTTTGGTAATACTTAATTTCTCATGGATCTTCTGTTGAGACATGTGGAAACAGTCTTAGAAAACATGAATGGTAGGAAATTAGAGAATTTGGATGACAGGAACCTGCAGAAATATTGAAGAGCAGTCATAATTTTTAAAAAGCACAATATATCAAAATTAAAATGATAAGAGATACTACTGGTTAGTTCCACTAGATATTATAAATATAACAATTATTTCAAATTTAGTATATATATGTATATATTATATTTTAATAACTATCTCAATGGTAATTAACTTTTGAAAGCAATCAAAATAGCTATATACTTTATGTAGAATATATACAGAAAATAATAGTTAAAGGAAGTATAAACGAGAAGACCTCATAAAAGGACATATCTAATAGATACCAAAAGATTATGAGTATCTAATATGGACTCAACTGCAGACAGAAAAAAAATGCAGTAGAGATTCAGTAGCTGAGAAAATTTCCTAGTATAAATAAAGATTGAGTGTGTGATTAGGGTTTACTGCAATAAAAAGGGATGGAGATATTTTTCAAAGACTTGCTTCAAGTCCTTGCTAGAGGAAGTGGGGTTATCAAAGCAAAAGTAACATGAGTTATACCTGTCTGCACAAAGCCTACCTTGATGCTTCCTCAAGAGAAAAACAAAGTTATTTTTGTTGTTACTGTTGTTTTGCTTTTCTACTAATATGCTTGATAATAATTTTAACATATTGTTCTCTTACACACTGTATGTGCTCAAGAGAAAGACATAATGATAGTAGTTTTGAAGTATATTTCATCTCAAACCTATAGTTTTGCTTGTTAGTTCTCCTTGTTTACTTGCTTTTTCTTCTTTTATTGTTTGAGAACTTCATACATGCATAAATAAAAATCATAAGTTTTCTATAAAATCTGCCCCACTTTGCCCTCTTCAAGTAAAACTTGGGTAGGTTTTCACTGGTGACATCCCATCAGAAACTGACTCTTCTTTCCCCAGATACCACCAATTACAAATAGCTCCTGAGCTAGGGTGGGGCTTCCTGGGCTCCTCTCCATCACATGCTGGAATCTTTGGCTGGCTTGATCTTGTGCAGATCTTGTGTATGCAGGCACAGCAGCTGTGAATTCATTTGCATAATGGGACAATAATTCCTAGTAAATACTGTTTTTCTATAGATGTGTATGACCTCTATCACTTGCAATCTTTCTACACCCTGGTGACCCTTATGTCTGGAAGAAAAGGGGTGTGATATAGATGTGTCAGTGAAAGCTGAGTACTCCATGGTTTCTTATGCTCTGCACATTGGCCAGTTGTAGGTCTCTATACTAATAACTATCTAATACAAGTGAAGCCCTTCTGATGAATAACTAGAGACACACTAATCTATGTGTAGACCAATGAGTCATTAGGAGTTACTCTCTTATTAGCCATTTTAATTTATGTACATCTACACTCATTCCATTCTCTTTCTACCATAACTAGAGTATCATGGATAAACACATTGTATTGCCATAAGATATAGAATCCTTTGGGCATATGTCCAGGAGTGGTATTACTGAGCCTTAGGATAGATCTATGTTCAGAGAAACATCCATATTGATTTCCATAGAGACTACCCAGTTTGCATCCCATTAATAGTGAGTAAGTTTGTCTTCCCTACATCCTCATGAGCATTTATTGTCATTTGTTTTCTTGAGGCAAACAATTATGATCAGGTGAAATGGAATCTTCAACGTAGGGTGCGTATGTGGGTGTGTGTGCACATATGCAATTGTGTGTGTGAATACAGGCACACTAATGCCACGGTGTGTTTATGGAAGTCAGAGAATGACAGTGGTTGTCTGTTCTCACTTTCCACTTTGGGACAGAGTCTCTGTTTGGTATTCCATGAAGCTGGCAGCTGGTGAACGGGATTCAGGGCATTTGCTTGTCTCTACCTCTCTTCTTGCCTTCGGAGGGTCAGGCTTACAGATACATGCTACCTCTCTGAGACTATGTGAATTAAGGCAGTTCAAATCCAGGCCCCCACATCTGTACAGCAAGTCCCTTTATCTACTGAGTCATCTTTGCAGCTGTCAAACTTGCGATTCTCTTCTTTTCAAAACTCTTTCAATTTCTTATTCTATATCTCGATTGTTTTGTTTGTTTTGTTTTGTTTGCTTAGTTTTCAAAGTTCTTTGTAGATATGGTTTTCTGTCAGATGTGTAGCCAGAAAAGATTTCACTCACTATCTGGACTGTCTCTTTGCTCGGCTAACTGCTTCCATTGTTGTACAAAACCTTTTTTTTTTTTTTGAATTTCATAAGATCCCGTTTGTCAATTGTTGGTCTCATTCCCCGAGCAACCAGATCCCTACTTAAAACCTTCCTTATTGTCTTAAGGGTTTTCCTGGCTTTTTTTTCTTGAGGAGTCTTACAATTTCAGGTCTTACTTTAATTTCTGTGATTTGTTTGTAGGGGATGTAGTTTAGAGTGAAAGGTAAGGATCTTGTTTCATTCTTCAATAATCAGTTTTCCCAGTACCATTTGTTAACGATTCTGGCCTTTCTCCAATGAGTACTTTTGGAATCTTCTTCAGAAAAAATCAGGTGGTGAAAATAGTGTGGGTTTCTTTTTGTGCAACTCTTGGTTTGAGGTAAATTTTGTTTCACACCTGTAGAATAACAAAGTCATCATCACTCCTTAGGGAATAATCTCTTTTTTTCATACATTACCATGAAGAAAATTCCCCCATAACCACTTTGTTTCTCCTTCGTATCAACTGTTCATGGTTAGTTGAATGATGCCATACTGAGACTAATCTCAACCTCTTTCTCCTTAGGATACGCTTTTTAAATATTTGTGGATTGTTTTCATGTCTCCTTTGTCATGATGCAGCCACACTGGGCCACTTAGATCCTTCCTCTTCCCCAGTCAGACTCTGTTGACTATTTCCAGAGTCACACACTCTGGAAAACATAGTATCATTTCTGACCTTTGACATCTTTATACACACTTAATAATATGCCCAAAGAAATGTGGTTTTATGATTTTTTTCCCTTGGGCTGCTTTGCTTCTTGGAGATCTTCTATCTGTATTGTTACCTTCTATTACACAAACTATTACCATTGTGAAAATTTTAAAATATTAAAATCAAAATATATAGCTTGCTCCTTAATATTTTCTACCATGCTAATCAATTTTTCTGGAAAAATCCTATTTATAATACCCTGATACACAGAGATATACAGCCATGTCCTACCAAACTGATTAAAAGAGAGTCATCTTTTGTATACCATTTGTCTTCTTTTCTCCCTAGTCATAAAAGGTTAACTATCTCTAGGACACATTCTTATATTTCTGTCTCAGTTTTATGGCTTAAGAATGCATCCCCAGCCAAATCTGCTGCTTCATTTTTGTTCAATTTTACTCTCTATAAAAATGGTATCATTTGTTTGGTAAATTTGTTTTTATTTAATATTCAGGTTTGTGATTTTTCAAATACTAAGTATAAAGTTCTAGTTCCTTTATTTTGTACTATTATACAGAACTCCATTATGGGAAAATACCAAGATAAATGTATTTATTATGTATTTAATGAGATATTTTTAAATATGAAAAGCAATATCGAGATGAGCATTTCACAGACACTTATGTATAGAAGCAGGAATCCAAATTCTAGCATACACTCTCACTTTGTTTTACTATGTCCCCTTGGTCCCTAATTTTTAGAGTAAAATTCCCTTCTCACCACCTTTTGGGTATACTTCCTGACTTTTTTCTTACCATAGTTAGCATTCTAATGACATAACACTCCAGTCAGAATTTATACAAGCCTAATCTCTGTAACACATAAAACCAACTACTTTACATTTCCATCCCTATCCTTTTCAGTGGTGCCACAAAATTACACTGTGTGTGTGTGTGTGTGTGTGCCCCCAAACACAAACTAATAGTTAATGTTTATTAAATTATATAGAAAATGAAACGTGGAGGTAAAAAGCAAAATTTATAGAACTAATGTTTATATTAATAGTTTTTTCCTTATGTGTTAGACTCTTAACTCAAGTGAAAACAGGAAGTAGAGTTCATCTAACTTTTATAATTTCCTTGTATTTATTCCATCTTTTTCTTTTTTTGACAACTCTTATTAAATATTTATTAGGCTTAAAAATGTTAAATATTAAGAGCAATGTAGTAGATGTTGTAAAAAATGCAGAATAATTTCAAATGTTCCACTTCGTGTTCCAATCATACTGACATCAGATCAGAATGCATGAATTAGATGTATAAACATTTCTCAGAGCTTTTTTCTTATGTTTATTTCTTCATGATGGCTAGTTTCTGCAAAATAAAGTAGATCTTCTTCTGTAAGTCCCTCACATATAGTAAAGTGCAGTTTTGAGCACATCTCATATAACCTTTGTATTTTTAATTTTTTCAAGTATCACAATGTTTATTGATAGATACAAGTATATAAAATCAGGGCATGGACATGACTTGATAAATTAAGTAGAATTAATTTCAATACTACAAGAGGGACCAATTCAGATTCTTGCCTTTTGTTTCACACCCACAAAAACCACTTCAAATGCATTAATGACCTCTCAAACTGATCAATTTTGTACAAGTAAACCATGTTTCTTTTAAAAAGACTTATGCACTTGCCCAGGCTCAAGAATTTTAAAATCTAGCACATAAAGCCCATTACTAGAGGTAGAAATAAAAGCAAAAATGTGTTTGATGGTAGACTGTGATTAAGACTTCACACTATTTATATTAACAATTGTTTTTTTCTTTATGTATTGGACTCTTAAGTAAAAACAGGAAGTAGAGTTCATCTGACTTTTTATAATTACTTTGTATTTATTCCCATTTTTCTTAGCTCTTCATTTCTTGATGCAGCTTCAGGTAGTCTGTGGCATTCTTTCATTTCAGCCTGTAGTACTCTGCAAGCTGGCAGAGTAACTTACCTATGGTATCCAGTTCATTCTGCTTATGTATGTATGCATGTATGCATGCATGTATGCTTATACATATGGATAACATATATGTTTAATATAATTCTAGGTAAACATAAAATTATTCCTATTTAATCTTTTTTTTACTGTGGAGTTTTACATTCCCAGTCCACCCTCTGACTGTTCCACATCCCATACCTTCTCCCCTCATCTCCACGAGGATGTCTCCCCCCACCATGCCTCACCAGACCTCCCTACTGCCTGGGGCCTCCAGTCCCTTGGGGTTAGGTGTATCTTCTCTGGCTAAACCCAGACCCGGCAGTCCTCTGCTGTATATGTGTTGGGGGCCTCATATCAACTGGTGTGTGCTGCCTGGTTGGTAGTCCAGTATCTGAGAGATCTCAGGGGTCCAGGTTAATTGAGACTGCTGATCCTCCTGCACGGTCTCCCTCCTTCTCAGCTTCTTTCAACTTTTCTCTAATTAAACACACACACACACACACATTTTAGAAAATGGCAAGAGCACATTAATTAATTGTAAAATACTATAAACTAGATTGATGACTATTTTGATATTCTTAGTAATATGTCACATGAGGTCACTAAAATTGTAGTGTTTTAAAAAGAGTTTTAGATATATTTTTCACAGTGTATACTGTTATATAGAGGAGGAAACAATCATTTCTGTTTCCTGATTTTATAATTTGAAAGTTAAAATGCTTAAATATAAAAATTATTCCTATAACTTTTCCAAATATACTTAGTACTATTTATCCCTTCTCTTCCCTCTCCCTCTTCTTTACTCCCCATTTAAGAGATCCCTCCTGATTTTTCATTTTCCCTTTCACAGCATTTGTGCTCAGCTAGCCCCATCTCTAGAGTACCTTCTACCACATTCCTCAACTGGGTCCTCCTTTACTTTCATGGTTTCTGCTCTTACTCTAGGTTATATATTCCTATCTAAGGATTCTGTGTGAGGAACTATGCACAAGAGAGAATATGTGAGTGTTTGAGTTTCTGGATCTGGGTTAACTTATTATATTTCTTTTTCACCCATTTACCTGCAAATTTTATGATTTTAAGTTTTCTTGATAGCTGGATAGTATTCCATAGTGCATATGTGCCACATTTTCGTTAGCTATTGTGAATGAAGCAGTGAACATGGCTGAGCAAATATCTGTAGAGTAGGATGTCAAGTCCTTTGGGCATACACCAGTGAGTGACATAGCTAAGTTATATAGTAGATATACTTTAGCTTTTTGAGAATTCCATGTACTGATTTCTATATTGTCTGTACTGTGCAATCCCACCAACACTTAATGAGGGTTCCCTTTTCCCCACTTGATTGCCAGCATTTGTTTTCAGTTGTTTTTTTCACCTTTACCATTCTGAACCAGAGTTAGAAATCTTGTAGTTGTTTTGGTTTTCATTTCACTAATTACTAGACAAAACAAACTTTTTTTGAGATATCACTTAGCTACTTTTATTCCTTCTTTTGAAAACTCTCTGTTCAAATCTATAGTCTACTTTTTAGTTGGGTTGTGATTTTTTAACTCTGCTTTTTGAGCTCTTTATGTTTCTGAATATAAATCCTCAGACAGATGTATGAGATCTTTTCCCAGTCCACGAGCTTCCTCTTCACTTAGTTGATTGGTTCCTTAGATAGATAGAAGCATTTTCATTTTATGAGGTCCCACTGTGATCTTAACTCCTGGACAAATGAAGTCTTATTCAGAAAAGTTCTTTCTTATACCTATATTAATTAATTATTCAATTTAAATACCGATTGCACCCCACCCATGTCCTTTCCTTCCAGTCCCTCCCTCTTCTCAGAGAAGGGGAAACTCTTGGATACCTCAACTATCTCACCATGGGACATCAAGGTGCATCCTCTTCAACTGAGTCCCAACCAAGCAGTCCAGCTAAGGAAAGGGGAACCAAGGATAGACAACTGAGTCAGAGACAACCTCAGCTACAGTTGTTAGGGGAAGCACATGAAGACCAAGCTGCACATCTGCTACAAATGTGTAGGGGTCCAGCCCCTGCATGGTCTTTGGTTGGTGGTTCAGTCTCTGTGAGCCATCATGGGCCCAGGTTAGTTGACTCTGTAGGTCTTTTTGTGGTGTCCCTGCTTATTCAGTCCTATCTCCTACTCTTCCACAAGATTACCCAAGCACTGACAGGTGTTTGGCTGTGGGTCTTTGCAGCTGTTTTCATTCACTGCTGGATGAAACCTCTCAGGAGATATTAGTTGGCCATTCCTGTAATCTCTGCTCCATCTTTATCCCTGTGCATCTTGTAGGCAAGACGAATTTTGGGTTGAAAGTTTTATGGGTGGGTTGATGTTCCCCACCCTCCATTGGAAACCTACTGGTTATAGGAGGTAGCCATGTTAGTCTTTATATCCCTAGCTGCTAGGAGTCTCAGCTACGGTCACTTACATAGACTCCCAGGAGCCTCCAGAGTAACGCCTATGTTTTTTTCTAGAAGTTTTGATGTTTCAGGGTTTACACTGAGGCTTTAACTTGGCCTTTCCTTAAAAACTAGATTTTTTATCTTCATAAGTTAGCATTGTTTTTCTTTTTGGCTTACAGCATCTATCTTTGCTGGTTCACTGGCAGTGTTCATATATGGCAAACCCAAAACATAGAAAAATCTTTGAAACGGATCTTGAATGATGAAGTGTAATTAAATGGAATGAATTGAGATCTACTTGCAATTGTAACAGCATATCAGTATTATTTGTGTAATAGTTCTTGACTAGTTTTACAGTTTTATTTACTACCTATCATGTGTTAAAATATAGGTGAGGGCTAAAATTTATAGCAATTAGGAATACTTGATTTTTGTGTCAGCATAAAATGGGTTTGACTGCTTATACAGCATTTCTCCTTATAAAATCAGTGGTTTAAAAAAATATTTGATGTTTAAAGACTCAAAAGTCTTCCCAGCCTTTTCCCTGCTTTACCGTGAAAGTCTAGAAGGAAATACAGAGCCTGGAACTGACAAGACAGGGAGAAACCCCACCTATGTATGTCAGCAATCAATCTTTAGTCTAGTAAACATATTTAATATGACTTAGATAAACAAGGAAACATGAGAGACCCAGAAGTGTGGGGAAGCTAGAAGGAAGGACAGAATTCCATCTTTCCTATGGCTTACCATATTTGTAATTTTATTTCTAACTCAAACTTTTGATTGTAACCCTGTTTATTTAAATCTTTTTCTTTTAGTTTTAGTTTTTGTTTTCTGAGACAGTGTCTCAGGTAGTCCAGGTTACCTATGAATCTCTGTGTAGGTGAAGCTGTCCTTGAACTCCTAGTTTTTCTGTTTCTTCCTCCCAAGGATTACTGCTCTTGAAAAGTTTATTAAAGTCTGTTTCTGGAACCAAAGCAATGAGTTCTGTTGTGTGGGACATTTGTGGAAGCTTCAGGTTCATTGTAAAAAAGCACTCACTCTTCCTATGCAGGTTTTCTATAGGTGCTAGCTCTGCAGCATTACACATCATTACAAATATGTATTTGCATTCTTTTTCTAATTTGCTGAAAACTGCTTTCTTCTGGACATGCAAAGGGATGACAAACATACAAATTCAGTGTGGTGGACTCCTATGTAGAGAAGTATAGATGAATAGTTTGGAGATCACATGACTTAGATTCTAGTGAAGTCCTAGCAGTAGTTAATCCACCTGAGACTGAACAAGTGAATCTAATTGTCATCATCTTGCTTATATTACTGGTAAACGCAGAGTTGGGATCCAGCAGTCCTTGATTTTGTAGCTAAAATAATTTTAGCAGTTTCAGAAGTAGATCTTCCAAAGTACACCATTAATAAATATGAACTTAAGTTTACTCTAAAGGTTGCAAAAATGGACAAATATTTAAAACAAAACTCTCAACGTTCATTTCTGTTTCATTACCAAATTTTGGATTTGACATTTCTTTTTGTGCTTCTCTTAATTATAGGGTGGTTTTACTCGGAAATACTCACTTAGCTCAAAAACAGGAACACTTCTTCCAGAATTCCCCAGCGCTCAACATCTTGTGTACCAAGGATGTATTTCTAAGGACAAGGTATCAATTAAAGACAGTTCTCTATCAATTTTCTGATATGTTGATTCCATATCTCCTTTTGTTTGGAATCTTATGGCACTTGCAGGAAGTAATCAGAAATCTGCATTATCACACAGAATTGAGTGATTTATAGGAGAGACAAATGTTTACTAACATTGATTAAACACTTTCCAATTAATTATTTACCATCTTTATGATAGTGTGTAATCAGAAGGTGGTAAAATAAATCCCAATGGCTAAAGATAATTTTTATTTAAAATTCAAATTGAGGGTAAAAAAATACTAGAATTGCATCCTGACTTTCAATGGTAAGCTTTATGTTTTTGGTTGGCTTTATTTCAATAAATAGTCACCACACATTTCTCTAGGATACAATCTGTTCCTAGCACTGAGAGGGAACACATATTAAATTAAATGTAAGTGTTACACAAGATGACAAAAGGGAGAAGCATTTTCATTGGGTATTCCTCAATATTAATTTCCAATGCTTCTTTAATAAAGTCTCACCCTAAATCTTCTTCTATTTCTGCACTTCTAGAGTCATTGGTTGTAGAATAATTGCCATTTATTAGTGGATACCATTATTAAATCAGAGTATAATATTCTTTATATGTTTCCTTCAAGTAAAGCTCATTATACTTACATTGGTTGAAAGTGCTTTTGACACCATTCATATTTTGAGGTGCAAACACAGGAATGTTGTAAATCAAACTGAACTATTTTAGCAGTCTTGTAGACAGAGGAAATAAACATAGAAAGTTGGGCTTTAAGCTATTGATACATAAGTAGAGATGCAGAGCAACTATAGGATACATTCGGGTGACAGATGGGCCTCACTAGTTAAAAATAGGGCAACAAGTAGTGAAGAAAACTCTCAGTTGAATATATCCTATTCTTTCTCTTCTCTCCTCCAACAACAGTACGCAAGGTTAGCATACTGTTTCTTCATAGAAATAGTGACTTTGTACTAGAGAAATTGCCATAAATGCTTATGGGGAGAATGGTAGAAATCAGGATTTCACTCTTTGGAGGAAGAGTGATATAGGCTCACCTCTGTGGAAAGGGTTGCTTGCATGCATATATGTCATGAAGATGTTTATTGTGTAAATCTATTGGTGAAAGCCAGAGTGGGAGAAAAGTGACAAAAAAGAGGTGAGGAACATGTGCCAGTGGTTTACTTCAACTTCTCTGCTGGCCTCCAAGGAATTCTAACCTTTCACATTGGCGAATCATTTCTCACTCAGGTATCAGAGGTGATTATTAGAGCCATGGCTTCTAAGTTCATCCCCAGTGGACTCTTATTTGAGTCCGGGACTGACACCCATTTTCCTGAGGACAACGTAGCCCGTTTATTTTCCCACAGTTGCCAGGATCCACCAGTGGCCAATTAGATCTTAGAAAGAGGTTGGGTCTAAAGCCAAGGGCTTGATGCACCCTTTTCATTAAGGTAGAGATACTGGAGCATGCTCAGTGTGAAGAAGATCCCACTAAACAACTGTGCCAAGAGCTGGGGGCAGAGGCTGCTCTGTCATCATGCTGTTGACATTCAAGGTGCTGGTCAGCTCCCCTCCATGTTCGTTGTCCACAGTTGAACTGAGCCTTGCCTTTCATTGGCACTCTCTAAAATAACTCTCTGATATCTAGTCTCAGAAAATCAAAGTGAATAGTGTTTCTGAAGAATATAAGTACACTACAATTAAAGTTTAATGTCACAAGTCATGTAAATATTAAATAAGCACAAGAAATAATAATAAGATCTAAAGTTTCTGATGAACTGTGTGTAAAATAGCACATTTGAAAAAGTCTGTAGAGCAACTTGTGAACTAGAGTTTATACTTATGTTAGTAGATTTTGGCACTCAAAGGGTTAATTTTTATTACTTTATGTAAATTGAATAAAATAATTGCATTATTACATTTTAAATACATGTGTATAACTTACTTTGACCATATTTGTTCCCAAGTTCCCTACACTTTCCCCCCTTCCCTTATCATTCAAATTCCTTAACAGTATCAAAACATTCAGTTTTGACAGTGTTATAACTTCACTTCCATCCTTTTTGCTGTCCTTAGTCTCATTTTAAAAGTGTGCCATGGTAATCTATCTAAAAAGAACAGCTTTCCCCAAAGTGTAGAAAAAGTTTCATTTGCTTTGATGAAAGCAGCCTGCTGGAGATATCCTAGAGTCAGCGTAACTCTTGGAAAGAGATTGATAGTTTGTATGCCATCATTAGTTAGTGGCAAACTAGACCACAAAGACATATGCTGTCCCCAGAATAAGGGGGGGATGCAAAATGTTAGGGCAAGCAATGACTGTACCATGGTACATGCTGCTACTATGATTCAAAGAATTAACGTTCATCATTTTTTTTAACATATACTAATCATTTTGTACATGTTAATTTATTTAGAACTTATAAGGTGACTGCCAAGCCAAAAGTTGAAACCACTACACCACACTGCTCTGAGCAGCCAAGAGTTGATGTATTTTAGGCCAGCTGTGTGGTAGGACACCTTTAATTCCAGCACTTGGGTGGAAGAAGCAGGCAGATCTCTATGAGTCTGAAGCCAGCTTGGTCAATATAGTGAATTCCAGGTTGGCAAGGGCTCCATAGCAAAACCTCATCTCAAAAACAACAACAACAGCAAATGATGTATACTGACATCTTATACTCATTTTCCAAATAAAACATATTTTTTTCTTATGCAGAAAATTAAGTCATTGTTTTAGCCAATAGTCCCCTTACTACTAGATTTTAAAATGCTCCTATTACAATCATGATGCATTGTGAGCATCATATCATGCTATACGGTGTCAGGTCACCACTTTCCTTGCCCTTTTCCTTCACTGGAGAGCAAGATCCTTGAGACAATGATCTGACTGCTATACTAGGTCCTCTGTATTGAACAAAATGCCTGGTCTATAGTAGGAGCTTCAAAGTGTGGATTGAACAAATAACAAACCTTAGTGGACTCTTTGGTCAAGATTTTTTCCCCTTAACATAGGTTGATACTCTCATAATGATGTACAAAACTCACTGCCAGTGCATACTTGACAATGCCATCAATGGGAACTTTGAAGAGGTGAGTTGACTGAATGCTTCTCTATGACATTACATAAGCCTGCACATCCTGTTCCTCAGAAGTTCAATGTGCTCTTTGCTCTACAACTAGATCCAGCATTTCTTACTACACTTTTGGCAAGGAATGCCAGACCATCTCCTTCCCCTGCTTGAAAATCCTGTTATCATTGACATTTTCTGTGTTTGTGACTCAATTCTTTATAAGGTAAGCCTTTGGGGTGTTTTAAGCATAAAACATTTTTATTCTTAAATAACACTCTTAATGCTTGCAACTTATTTATAATTATTAAAAAAAACTCTATAGTAAACAAAGCCAGCTCAGTTTCTGTTTACAGTTAAAAACAGTCTAAAATAAGACATGGTGGCTAATATATGAAAAAAAATATTAATTTCTGTTATTTCTTTGAGGTGTATTCAGATTAACATGACATCTAATTTCTAGCAGAATTAGACACCTTCATAGCATTAACACCTTTAAAACTTCTAGTTTATATGTATTGATACTCAATTCTTTACTTAACCTAACAAGAGTCCACATATTTCTTTAGAATGGTCACAAGAAATGATCCTGGGAAAGAGGACCAGGTTGACCTAGTCAAATATTTAGTGGGAAGGGGGTGAGTATCTTCCTTAGTTGAACAGTACGAAGGTCCAAACAGAAGGGTAAAATGATACTGCAGTCTTGGCACTTTAAAATAAATGTACTCAAGTTTACCTGCCAAATTGTCATAAGGAAAAATAAAAGTTACCCTACGAAAGCATCATCTGAGTTGACAAGAAGGATCAAACCTGTAGGGCAAATTAGTTGCTTCTGCACTCTCGGCTTTGTAGAAAACTAGAGGAAACACCAGGTACATCATTCAGAGGCAACCTTGCAAACGTCTGACAGTTTGGCTGGAGAATGAGAGATGAGGGACCACACTTCCAGTGTGGGATCCCCTGTTCAGTAGCCACAGAGTGAGAGAGATTGCAGAGCTAAGTGCAGGGTATTCTTGCCTTTGCTTCAAGATCACATTGAATGACTAGGAGAGCAAGAACTGTCTTGTTGTGGTTTTGCTTTAATTGAATAAAGGCCAGTATTTACACAGAAAGATTCAGTTTTCCCTAAACGTGATTGTCTGTAATTTCTTGCCACTTAAAAAAAGCAGTCATTAGGAAATGAAAGCTAGTTTTAAATGAGCACAGGAAAGACCTGGGCTCAGGTACACAGCTGTCACCATCAGAGCAACAATGTTGGGGCTACCACTTGGTCCTTCTGTGAAACAGATTTCATGCCCACCCCACACACAATTTTTTTTTTTTAAATTTTAGTCCAGGGCAACAATGTCCTGACTTTAAGAATCACTAGGTACATTTAGTTCTCTTCTTCATAATAGAGCCAGAGAGGAGCAGAGGACACAGCAAAGAAAACTGTAAACCGAACAGCTGTGAGGTCTTCATCTACTCATAGAGAGCATCCAGTGTCTAGTCCAGAAAACTGTGTGATTAGCAAGGCTAATTAGCATGGACAATTCACACTACGGGTGTTGATTTACTGTCTCATGTGTTCACAGACAACTCACACTCAGTTTGGAGCAAAAGAAAAGGTAACATTCAGAAAGGAATCATGTTACTCTCTCAGAAGGTCACAAGTAAAACTAATTGACAAACAGTGTCCCTTGCATTAGAAATGATCATTTCTGGTGCTAGTGATGCCATTCGTTGGGCAGAGTGCTGTCCTTGCGTACCGGAGGCCCTGGATCAGTTTCCACCTCTGCCTGGATGAAGAGACGTAAGCCAGAACTCCAATCACAATCATTTCTAAAGTTTATGGTAACCCTGTTTTGCTTTGGTTAAGGTTCTTACAGATGTCCTCATTCCTGCAACAATGCAAGAAATGCCTGAAAGGTATGTGTAGCTAATAAAGCAGGGCAGTCCCTCCATCCCAAGAATGAAGGTTTCGTCTCATACACTGTCAATGCAAACCATTGGCTTGCAACTCATCCTTTTTGTAAGAACACATTTTTAACAGATTTCTATCACCTGGAAGGGGTGTGCCTCAGCCTCTATATTTGAGCATCTTTGAATAAAATGGGTAAAATAAAAGCCTAAAGTCCCTTCAGTGTGAGGCCTGCCAAAGTAAAATAAGTTGGCATTCAAGCATGGTTGACCTCCAATGGGCTTCTGAGATTCTTCAATGGAGATTCGATGGTGGGTGCATGGGAGAGCCAATGGGAAAACAAGCACAATAATAAACTCTATAAGGAAATTTTGGAAAATTCTTGATTACTATACATTTATAATTAACTTATTCGGCACAACCAGTAAGTGATATAATGAAATTATGACCTTTCAGCAAAAAGCAAAGATCTTAAATACTTTATTTAAATATATGGGAAGAGTTTTTCACCCAGCCATTTCTCCAGGGTGAAAACATAGAACGTTGGAGGGAAATGACCAAAATTTTCTTTTAAAAACAGTCTAATAATGTAAGTTCTTTTTAAACAGAGGCAACAAACCAATTTATGCCTTGACAATAGTGCTCCAGTGCATATTGATTGATAAAATATCTGCTTTTGACACAATTTTATGGGCTTATTTTCTTTCTTTATATAATAGTTGGCCCTGATCTGGTCAATAGTTTCTTTTAATTATTCCTGGTGTGCTTTCCACATCTAATCTGTATTTGCAATTACTTATATACGATGATTCAGTATCACAGTCAAATAGCTATACTAATGTAATGACTAGCAGCTGGTCATGTGTCTACTTAAAACAGTAGTGACAGCTGAGATGAATTCAATCATATTTTTTCAAAACATCTGTGACTAAGCACAACTAAAAAACTAAAAGCATAATGTTAACATTATAGTGCTTCTTCCAAGAACATTTCCACATCAGTAAGTTTGGCTCTGCACTTTCCGTTTAAGAGACAGCAAACCTTCCCAGCCTTCAAAGGATACTGTATTTCATTTGATCAACTCCTTTTCATTGAATGATAAATAAATGCTGAAATATTTTTCAAGAGTAGATATTATAATCCCAAAATTACCAAGCGGGGAACCTGGAAGTAGAGAGAAACTCATTAATGTCCCAGAGCCAGCTAAATCCCAGAATTTGACCTGGGGCTTCGCTTAGTCTTTTTCCTAAGTCTTATCACTGCTACCCCCACACAAACCAAGGCAACTCTACTCAGACTACTGGTACAAAACAAATATGAAGATTTAGAGTTTTAAACACTTATATGTTCTTGTACACACTCTGCAAACTCTGCCACAGTTTGCAATTTTCTAAGTTGACTCTATGTTATATGCTTTTGGTCACCTGTTGAAAAAAATTTAGATGATAAGAATATATAAATAAAACTGATACTAAACATATTATATTGCCAGTATGATATCATCTAAGGAATCAAAATGTGGAATAAAAACTGACATACTTTCCAAGAAATGTATTTCACAGAAATGAATTGAGTCATGAATCACGGTATGGTCCTTATGGGTTGCTACCTTTGTGCTAGGCTCAATTCAGGGCATTTCCTATTCATTGTAATTCTCAAAATAATCAAATGACCAGATTCTATTCTTAATCCCATTTAATAGATAAAGAAACTGGAATTTTAGGAACTTGAGCATTTTAAGATCATGAATAGCAGCCCCAGGCTGATTCTGTTTTGGTTTCAAACTCATGCTTTCGGAAGTACAGGCGAACAGGACCCCTCTATTGAAATGTATATGATCAATATATTTTTAAGCAATGTAGCACCTAACCCAGAGTTTTCTTTGCAGCTTGTTAGCAGATATAAGAAATTTTGCTAAAAATTGGGAACAGTGGGTTGTTTCATCCTTGGAAAACTTGCCAGAAGCCCTCATCGACAAGAAAATCCCCATTTTGCGAAGATTTGTATCTTCTCTGAAGCGACAGACATCTTTCTTGCATCTTGCTCAGGTATGGGGTCAGCTGAGAATACGAGTCACCCAAATCAAAAGACCTCTTCCGATTAAGGATCTTCCACAATTTGAAGGAAACAAAGTATGCAACATCGACATGTAACGTATAACCCAGTGCAAATGCTATTCCTGAGAGGATGCATAGATACAGAATTCTATCTGTATGTCTGCATCTTAGCTAACTACACATTACAAACATTAATCTCCTGGTTTTAGAAATGGTCACGGTGTGGATAATATGAAGCGTATAGTGAGATAAGAAGCTGGATGGAGAGAATTCTGAAATTCTACATTAGCTGTGCAAAGTTTCTGTGATTCAAATTTATTTCAAAAATTAAAAATATTACTGTTATTGCGATCTCAAAAGAAATATACCGACAGGCACGAGTTAAAGTTGTAAGTAGTAAGGCTGTGTGATTCCTTGTTTTAGATTTATCTTTTAAATTCGGTATGTGTGTTCTCATCTATGTGGGAGTATGTGCACGTGTGTGCAGGCACCTGCGAAGCCAGAGGTAATGGTTACTCTTGGAGAGGTAATGGTTACTCTTGGAGAGGTAATGGTTACTCTTGGAGATCTTACAGGTGGTGGTAAACTGACACTGGGTACTGGGGACCAGACTCAGACCCTCTGGAAGAGCAGTGTGTGCTCTTACCCTCCAAGCCATCTCACTAGCCTGTCTGTGTTATATTTAACGTTCTCAAACCTCCATGCCTTCTGCACTTTAAGCTGCTACTGACAGTCACTGTCAGACAGAGAGCAGCAAACTTATTCATAGATAGCAACACCGCATATAGTTATTACTGTGCTATAATTGTTGGCTTTAGGAAGGTGTTTGGTGTTCTGAATAAAAACAAAACAAACAAACAAACAAAACCTAGTCTAGGTCCAGATAAGAAATGCAGCATTTTAAATTTTTTTCTTTATTTTCTTTTTCTTTCCTTTCCTTTTCTTTCTTTTTTCTTTCTCTTTCTTTTTCTTTTCTGTTTGGTTTGGTTTTCTAAGAGAGGAATTTTGTGTGTGTGTGGCCCTGGTTGTTGTGGAACTTCTTTCATAGACCAGGCTAACCTTGATCTGCCTCCTGAGTGCTAAGATTAAAGGCACAGGCCCCCACCACCCCAGATTTAAAATGTTATTTTTTCCCTTTAATATAGTTTTTGATACTTTATTTACATTTCAAATGTTTCCCTCTTTCCAGATCTCCCCTTTGGAACCTCCCTATTTCCTCCCCCTCTCCCTGCCTCTATTGGGATATTCACCCACCCACCCACTCTCATCTTCCCTCCTTGGCATTCTCCTATATTGGGACATCTAATACCATCTGGCCCAAGGGCCTCTCCTCCCCCTGATGGCTAACAAGACCCTCCTCTGCCACATATGTGGCCAGAGTCATGGGTCCCTCCTAAAATGTTATTTTTAAATTAACACTTTAATATCGCTTGCTTGGTGATGATGGATCAAAAATATTATTTTCATTTTATAAATCTTAAAAGAAATTTCAAACCTGTCTCACAAACAATCATGTGTTTCAGTCATCTTAAAACGAGTAAGAAGTTTGACCAGAGGAGATAATTCAGTCAATAAAGTATTTGCCATACAGACTTGAGGATCAACACCCACACAGAAGCCAGGCACGGCAGCAGCTCACACCTGGACAGCTGGTGCAGGGGAGACTGAGAGGCACGGATCCCAGGGGCTTTCTGGCTAGTTGAATCAGTGAGTTACAGGTTCAGTGAGACACTCTGTCTCAAAAATTAGTATGGAGACAGACTGGGGAAGACACCCAACACAGATCACGGATCTCCACACAGACACATATGTACACATACACAAGAATGTGGATTTACGCACAGACACACTCAAGAGAGAAGTTATATATGGTTGTTTTTCTTTAAGAGACTATTTTTACCAAAGCTAAAACATTTTTCTAAGTAGACTATAATTGATATAGCTTATTATCTTTTTTTACTATGTCCAGATTGCCAGACCAGCTCTCTTTGACCAGCATGTGGTGAATGCCATGGTATCTGATATTGAAAAGGTTGACTTAAATAGTATTGGATCTCAGGCTTTTCTTACCATATCCAACAGCACAGACACGGAATCTGACATCTACAGCGAACGTGAGTCTGCTCAGCTAACAATAGAACCTCCTAACGTTGACGTTACTGACTTCTTAGTAGATAACATAACTGGGAGATTATGCCATGCATTGTAGGATATTTAAGGGCATCATTTGTCTCGTGTACTAGGTGCTAGGAGAACCATTCTGTCCAATTGTGACAACCCAAAGTGTCTCTAGATCAGAGGTTCTCAACAAGCAGGCTGTGACCCCTTTTGGGAGTTGGGGAGATCAATGACCCTTTCATAGAGTTGCATATCAGATATTTATACTACAATTCATAGCAATAACAAAATTGCAGTTATGAAGTAGCAACAAAAATAGTTCTATGATTTGGGGTCATTGCGACATGAATATTAAAGGGCCACAGTATTAGAAAGGTTAAGAACCCACTGCTCTAGGGGATACTGAATGTCTCTGACAGCAAAATCACAGCTATTGAAGAAACTCTTACAGAAACATTTTTAATTAAAAAAAAATGCTCTTTCTTTTTCTTTAATCTTTTATTTATTTATTTTCCCTCCAGATTTTAGTCTCCACCCCCGTCCACTCTCCAACTGTTCCACATCCCATCCTCCCCTCCTCCTGACTCCACGAGGATGTCCCCACCCTCCACCCCCACCCAACCAGACCTCTAAACTCCCTGGAGCCTCCAGTCTCTTGAGGGTTAGATGCATCTTCTCTGACTGAGTCCAGACTCGGCAGTCCTCTGCTGTATATGCGTTGGGGGCCTCATATCACCTGGTGTATGCTGCCTGGTTGGTGACTAAGTATCTGAGAGATCTCAGGGGTGCAGGTTAATTGAGACTGTTGGTCTTCCTACAGGGTTGCCCTCCTCCTCAGCTTCTTCCAGCCTTTCCCTAATTCAACCACAGGGGTCAGCAGCTTCTGTCCATTGGTTGGGTGCAAATATTTGCATCTGACTCTTTCAGCTGCTTGTTGGGTCTTTCAGAGGGCGGTCATGATAAGTCCTTTTTTGTGAGCAGAGATTTGATCCAGTATTAGGCTATTTGACAGGTAACATAACCCATGTGTGTGACTACATAGCTGTGCTCAATACCAAGGGGTAGCAGCAGCATACTATTTTCCTATCACTTTCTGTCTGCCAGACAGAACTGCCCTGTCTATAGAATATGGCTCAAGCAATGACTTGTTCTTAGAGTCCACAATCAAGCCTCACGTCTGTTGGGAGAAATGCTAATGTTACATCTTGTGGTTTAGAACACCTCAAACTCTTCAAAGATAATCCTAGTCTGTCCCCTTAAATTTTATTAAGGTTGTTATCTGTGTAAATGTCTCAGTTCTTCGGTGTTGGACTTAATTTGTTGAAGATAAAGAGTCTTTCAAAAAGCAGAAAATCAACAAGCCTCATTTGGGCCACTCATTAACTTTTGACTCATCTAAAGAGTTACTTTCATCAAATGAAAGAACTGAATTAAAAAGGAATATTCATTATATTACTTATTCCCATCAAAAACATGTATAAAGGTATATATTTCAAGTGTAAACCTATAGTTCAGTATATCCCAAGACAGATACACTGATGATTACACTAAGTATTTTTGTTACCATTACCAGGGTAAAACATGAACTCATTTCACACATTTATCTATCTCCATTTCCCCTATTCTTCTTAAAATTACTAATGCTTTATAGCTCAAGGTTGCATCCTGGGTTCAAAGTGGTTGTAACACATTTTATTTTTTAATTACCAACTGCTAATTGTTCATAGTAACAAATTTTACCATGAGATTTTTCACAAATGTATATAATGTATGTTGATCATATCTGCCCTTAATTACTGCTATTCTCTTTCCTGCTCCCATGAATACCCTTCCTCTTCCCAACTGTTTGTTCTCTCTCTACTCCTTCTTCCCCTCCTCCTCCCCTTCTGCTCCTCTCGCTCTTCCTTCCTCTTCCCCTCCTCTTCCCTTTCTTCCCCCTCCTCCCATTCCTTTCCCTCCTTCTCCTCCTCCCTCTCATCCTCTTCTTGTTTTTGACATGGTAGATGACTCTATCACTGTGTTCCAAGAACTGAAGGATCTCCTTAAGAAGAATGCTACAGTGGAGGCGTTTATTGAATGGTTGGATACTGTGGTAGAACAGAGAGTTATTAAGGTATTTTTATGAATAATTCAGAAAATATTTTTAAGAGAAAAAAATGCTAACCTGGCTGTAATCTTTTGATGGGTGTGGAAAAGGTCCAGATAGTATATTTTTAAACCGTGTTGTGTGTATTTGTGATAACAAGAAAATGGGGCCAACCTAGATGACTATCAAGAGAAAACTAGGTAGGGAAAATGTGGTACATATGCAGAATGGAATTTTTTTCCATCTGTAAAGAAAAATGAAATTTGTTGAAAAAATGGGTGGATCTGGAAAGCATAGTATTAAGTGAGGCAATCCAAACTCAAAAAAGCAATACCACATGTTCTTCCTTCTACATGATCCTGGGCCTGAAAATGCATAGACATCACAGTCTAATTGTCCATAAAGTCAAGGAAGGAGGCCAAGAAATGGGTGAAAACAGGTGATGAGAAAGGATGGGGTGGGAAAAGGACAAATGAGAAAAAAATGGTAAGAGACTCGGGTGGATTATGGGGCATTTGAATGTAGCAATAAGAGAGGAGACGAGGGAGAGGAACATCTACTAAAATAAATACACTTTGTTTCACAGTGCCATAATGATATTTAATAGCATTTATGTTAATTTGAAATTTTAAAAATGCTTTGCAAAGATTTTGAAACCATATAAAATTAAAGGACCCAAATATCAAAATTAGGAGTATGTCTGGTTTGAAAGCACTAGACATGGAGTCAGTTGTGTTTCTTTCTTAATCTAAGGCTACAGAATGCTAATGTTTTTTGTATAAATGTTTAAAGTTACACCCGTATGAGTGCATTTAGGTTAAAAATAAACTTAGAAACTAAAAAGATTTGAGTCTTTCAAAAAAGCAAATTTTCTTAACACTCACTGGAACTGTGATCTTGTGCATTTGAAATTCTGATTCTGAAAGGTCACAATTTTACGTTTTCTATTTGGTTTCTTCAACTCTTTCAGTGAACCTTCAAGTCATCCATCATGAAGAGAGGCATTGAGAACAAATATGTCCCTCACTAGCTGGCTCAAGCAGCTCCATATCAAGGAAACTGGTTATAGTCTGGGGACTTTTTGTTCTGGAAGGAAAACAGACTCTCGCTCAGGATCAGGGAAGCCAGTAAATCATTTACAGAAAAGTACAACCCGCACTTCATACATTACCTTCTGTCCTTCTTGAAGCTTCATTTTTTTTAAAAAAAAAAACAAACAGAAGATAAAAATAGCCTGTAAATTACTTCAACTTATAGTCTAATTCTAGTAAGAAACTAAGCTATAAAGAATAAAGATGTAGTGCCTTTAAATGACAAAACAAAACAAACACAAGCACAGGCTGAAGTTAAAAAAAAAATCCCTGGACAAATCACTTTATTTGATGAAATAAGTATGAAGTGACACCATCTATCTGCTTGTTAGACAGTTTCTCTACCTAGTCACCTGAACAGGGCTCATGTGCAGTGAGAAGACAGATTTCACAGCTTCAGTTTGTTCCTTTATTTTTAGATGAGCAAACAAAATGGAAGATCTCTGAAGAAGAGAGCTCAAGACTTTCTGCTCAAATGGAGCTTTTTTGGGGCCCGTGTAATGCACAATCTTACCTTGAACAACGCATCAAGTTTTGGTATCCAGTGTGCTTTACAATGACTGATTTCTGAATGATCTTACTCACTCCCTAGACTTCCATTTTCAACAGCTTGCTACTTACTTTTTCCTTCTCAAAACACATCTGAGTACCAACCACATTGAGAACAGTAGTTATGAGCTACCTTCGGAAACCAGACTTCCTATAGTTTTAACTCCTAACACTGTTTCTCTGATTGAGGCATTACGTCAACCAGTCTAAGGAATGTTCTTTACAAAAAGCACAGGCGTTTGAGGAGATGATGCAAATAAAAGGTTTCCATAAATCATGAGAAGTGCTTGCCTAGATTTTCCATATAAAACAAACAAATAAAGCACAATAGCTGAAACATTTTCCTAGGGAACTATTCTAGCTGAAGTATGGCTACAATTCATGTCTTTCCCAGGTACCCATATAGCTGCATTGAAGAACCAGTGTGTAACTTGGAAGGCCTTGGCACCTAAGTTCTGCATTGTCTTGCCTGATCTATAAACCCATAATGAAATTAGCTCAATTAGCCCCAACTGGGCTAATTTCACTTTTTCAAAAATTGCATATCTAGTTTGCCCTGAACTTTCTGAACTTGCTAATTCTGAATTACAATACTAACCTTAAAGACATTGAACTACATTTTAAGAACTTTTCATAATACTAAACAGGTTAGGGTCAACTAAGGTTTCATTTAGGGTTCAATGGAATTAAAGTTGGATAATGGGTTGAAAGGTCAGCAAGAAATAAATTATTAAATTTAGTTTTAAAATTTTATAATTTAATTTAATAATTAGAATAGCTTTTCTTTTGTTTCAAGTTAATCATACTGCAGAGCACCAAAGCCCAACTTTAGCATGAAGAAAAACTTTTGTTAGGAAATCCATTGAACGGTTCAAAGAAGGTTAGACTTTCCAGTCCACCTTTTGCATAAAAATGACACATTTGCTTTTATTTTTAAGTCAAATATGGTTCAGACTGGAGAGACACCTTATTTGATAGAATTTTCAGACAATGTTGGCCATCATCTAATTATTTAGTACAAAGTAAACAGGAATCAAGCAGAAGAGAACTCACTCTTCCCTGTTTAAAGCTTATCATGCTCCGGTGTGTGCCCTCTTAAAGCCTAAAGCCTGCCTCACTTTCATCTGAATTTTCCTTTGATGTAATTAGTGGCCGAAGGGCTAGCAGGACAGTGCACACAGGGAGCTGGGCAGGAGGTACACAGAAAGATTAGAGACTCAAGTTAAGCATGTTGGTCTTCGCAGGTCATTGAAAGTCCAACACGTATTTGTTTATTTCAGTTGTTCCTTGTAAAGTGCGGTGAGATGGTCACAAAGATAACAGTTCTCCCTTTTCCTTTTCTTTCCCCTTCCCCTCTTTTTCCCGTACATGCCCCGTCTTCTATAAACTAGGTTCTTTCCATTTGATCCGGATGCTTCTGGATGAGTACATTCTCCTGGCCATGGAGACTCAATTTAATAATGACAAGGAGCAGGAACTACAGAATCTATTGGACAAGTATATGAAGAACTCGGGTAACTTAAAAGGCCATTATATTTTTTCACATCTCTTTGTTTAGGGCTATGTTTAAGGATCTGCAGGTACACTCAGAACCACTACCATCATATTTGAATATTGATGGGGAAAACCCTGTCCCCTCCATTTAGACAGTGAAAGCTTCTCAATGGAAACTGGAAATGTGCACAACTTAATGTTCTTAATTTCTGAGACTTTCAATGACATTAAAGAGAAGCTGGCCATACTCCCCGCAAATCATTGTAATTCAAGGCAACACGTGTAGAAACACCATGTAGAAACACAAGGGTTTAGTGAAAAAGAGGTTAGCCCATTTCTGGTGTGAAGTTTGCATTCTGAAGACTGTTTAGCCCAGAGGGATTGTTCAGTGCTCTTCAGAATATACCTACCCACAAATACTCAACTAATAAACCCAGCACCATCACTAACCCCCAAAGCCCGTTTCCTATGGCAAATATTACGCAGGAGTTTCCAGATTCATTACTCAACCAGGAGCCATGTTCAATGTCTTTTGCTTGGGCTCATCAATAAAGAGTATTGTGTAATCTCATCTGCATCACTTTAAAATAATCTTTCCAGACGCGAGTAAAGCTGCCTTCACAGCTTCCCCGAGCTCGTGCTTTCTGGCCAACCGAAATAAGGGCAGCTCACTTTCCAGTGACACTGTGAAGAATGAAAGCCATGTGGAGACATCCTATGTCCCTCTGCCTTCCAGCCAGCCTGGAGCTGTCCCCCCTGCTCTGCACCCATTCCCAGCTGAGAACACTGAGAACATGCCACTTGCAGGTATGTGGGGAAGCAATAAAGAACACCTTAACAGACTCTCCAGCATGCCGCCGAAGACCCATTCCTTTATTTGTCTCAACACTCCCAGGAATGCCACGGAGAAAAATATTTTAGCTGACTAAAAAATATTTTAAATTTATGGGTTTATATTTATGATTTGTGCCATTAGCATTCATATTTATACCATTACAAATGTAGTTATCACAGACATGGATGATAACTCATATCAAGTATGACTAGGTCTCTTCATTCAATAGAAGAAAACATTCTTAGATATGTATACAATCCCTAAGATACTTTGAAGATAAAATGCAGGCATCTTTCCAGGCATGTTGCACACATCTGCAAGCCCAGCACTCAGGAGACTGAAGTAAAAATGTTATGAGGTCAATCCAGGCTGGGTTGGATAGTAAAATCCTACAGTTAAAAACTGTGTCACTGGGTGCAGAATTGACTTTGTGGTTAAGAGCACTTGTTCTTACAAAGGTCCCGGGTTTGATTCTTAGCACCCACATGGAGGCTCACCACCTCCTCGAGCATCAGGCATGCATGTGGTAGACAGGTGTACATGCAGACAAAACACTCCTACAAACAAAATAACAAAAAAGAAATGTTAGAATGGATTGCTTATTTGATTTTGGCTTCAGGAAGATTTCTCTTCTAGCCACTTTAGGACAATGATGCAATAATTTTGTGCTTTGCAGCAAAATAAATTTTCAGTGAGTTGAAAGAAATGTCAGAGTTTATTTTAAATAAAGTATCAGTTCATGGACTGTTACAAAAGTCCCATTTTATAGATTAATTTATTGGGCATCCAGAGTGTTTAAACAAGAGGGGATTATGATACTGTGGCTTAACTATATCAATTGAAAGCCATAGGCTCAGGGAACAGAAGACGTTAGAGAATCCTTGTGCACGGGTGGTGTTTGTGTGCTGTCTTCAGCTGACTGTGAGACAATGGGCATTGTGATGTTAGTGCATTTTCTATTACTAAGGGTCAAATCATTATCCATTCATCTTGGGTTTTGTTATGGTGAAGTGTGGGCATCATCACACTACATTCTCCTTCCTATTGGTGAGTTGGTTTTTAATTAAAATATTTTTCGTATAATATATGTTGATCATGTCCATCCCTTTCTTTACACCCCTAGCTCCTCCCCATCCTCCCGAATCTCCCCCAATCTCTGATTCTATGATTATGAACTTGTGTGAATACATATTCTCCAGTTATTTACCAAAGGGAGGCACTACTAAGTTGGAACAAAGGATACATTAATAAACCATTGAATACCTTTAAAGACATGATCCCATCTACTTACTATACTACAAATAGAATGGTCTCACTCTTATTTTCCAGGTCAAATAGAGCTTTCACAAAGTACTGGCCATCTGATGACACCACCTATTTCTCCAGCCATGGCAAGCAGAGGAAGTGTCATTAACCAAGGGCCAATGGCGGGCAGACCCCCGAGCGTAGGCACAGTTCTCTCAGCTCCAACACACTGCTCAACATATGCAGAACCAATTTATCCTACGCTCCCTCCAGCCAACCACGACTTTTATGGAACCAACTCTAACTATCAGACTGTGTTTAGGGCACAGTCTCACCCTGTGTCAAGCCTCTATGCTCACCGTGCAGAGCATGGGCGGTGCATGGCCTGGACTGAACAGCAGCTTTCTAGAGATTTCTTTGGTGGCAGTTGTGCTGGGTCTCCGTATAATTCCAGGTCACCCTCCAGTTATGGACCATCCTCACACACACAAGAGTCACACAGCATGCAGTTTTTGAACACAGGAAGCTTCAATTTCCTCAGTAATGTAGGAGCCGGCAGCTGCCAAGGATCAACCGTGCTTTCTAATTCTCCTACTGGTATGTAACTTTTAAAGATGATCTTTGGCCTTTGAGAAGGCAGCAAAGCAAAATCTGACATTGAGTTTCACCTCTACTGAGCATCGTAGTATCCAGTAAAAAACGTAAAAATCACAGATTCTTAACTGCTTGTAACTTGTATTTGCCACACCCCAAAATATTCCTTAATTCTTGTGGCTTCATTAAAGTTTTTTATACATGATTTTTAAAAAGTCAAACCTTATGCTAGATACATTCAAAAAAGAATATTCTGTCTTTTGAAAATATTTTCAATGGAGATTATGTCTTTCAAAGAATTAACAGTATATTTTAAAGATTGGCTCTAAAATCAATGTTTTCTATTTAAAAATAAAAGAAAACAACAACAACAACAACAAAAACACCTGAAGTTGAGATTGAAAGACCATTGGATTTATTAAACTTTAAAATATATACTTTCTCCTAAGTGGAGACCTGTGTTTCTCCATGAACATGATTCTGTAAGTAGAAATTTTGTTTTAAAATTATTATGATTTAAAGGGCTAGCAGTACGTATACCTTCATAGATGTGCTTTACAAATTTAGATATGAAAAATATAAAAAATGTATAGTCAGTTTCAAAATGAATAATATTGCCAGTTACCTTTTAACTAAAATCTATCATAATAAACCACACTATATACTAAAGCATAAATTCAAGCCTCAAGCTAATAGAAATCATACTAATTGATATTTTCAGGACTACACCCAGCTGTGTTTTTCCTTTTGCCTTTCCTGGGGTGATTCAGAAGCAAGCAAATAGAATATTCTCAACCTGTTCCATTCTAGGATACTACAGAAACAATATAAACTACTCAGAAGCACATAGGCTAGGATCGATGGTGAACCAACACGTTTCAGTCATCAGCAGTGTTCGCTCCCTGCCTGCCTACAGTGATATCCATGATCCACTTAACATTTTAGATGACAGCAGCCGGAAGCAGAGCAACTCGTTTTATGCAGAAACATCCTCTCCTGCTGCATGTCATACTCCTGTAGTAGGTAAATTGTTTTCATAGACATTGAAAACGTTTTAAGAAGTGATGAATTTTAGCTATGCAGAATGACCTGGCAGGGGCGGGGAGGGATGTTCAATCAACTAGGCATGCATGGCCCTAAAGTAATTTTATCATTATTTTATGTTATGTTTTTGTGTTTGCGTAAAGAATACATTTCCATTTCTCATTCTTTGAAATGATTAGTGCACACCTTCTTTAAGATCTGTTATTTCTTCCAGAAATAATAACTTATATTTACTATGTATAAAAATTTTACTACAGCTTGTCAAAGGCATTCAAAATGATAGTAAACTATCATTTACTATCATTTGAGGAGAAAAATGATACAGTTTCATTTTTTGCAGAATCTGTTGGTATTTTTTATTGTTCTATATAACATATAATTCAAGTCAACATAAGCAAATCAGTGTACCTGTCATGAAGTCTTCTAGGTACTTCTTACAATCTTAGTCTCATCTATGAAGGCACTAGATATACTGCCTAGTTGGCTGCACAGAAGAAACTTAGCAAATCAATGAGTGATAGACTAGTCCAAATAAATCTAGGGGCTTCCAGTATGGCTCCGGCAGCAGAACACTTACTTGTCTGTCATGTGTGAATCCGAGAGCATGACTTCTAGCACCAAGCTAACAACCTTAAATATATGCATACTTCTACTTTAATTAATAAGCTATTTCTGATAACATAGGTATTGAACCTGAAGCAATGTATACATTTAGTTTGGAAAACTAATAATGAAGTAGCACTAAGAAGGTATGCATCCATCACGTATCAAAAAGAGTGGTATAGTTATATGAGACACCCGAAATCTTCAATGGAATTCATTTTTATACTAGGGTAAGTGAAGGGCACATGACACCCAATAGAAGCACTGAGAAGATGAAATAAATTCCATCTCTCATCACTCAGTGTACTTTTCCAATAATTCAATAGGAAGTACTTCTTCCCTTCCTGTGGCCATCACAAATGTGCCCTGAGCTGTCTAGTAGCTCATCCCCTGCTATCTGCTAATAGTCATTGCTTCGAGGTTACTCTAATGAAGCAGAAAATTCCACTTCAGGAAGTGTCCTCACCATCAGACTAAAATGTACTGTGTTGCTATTGTTACTATTAGTTCTGTTTACTTGTAGCGATAATGGAAGCTTTGATGGAACATAGCTTGGAAGTATGGTGGATTCTAAGCTTTAGCTGTCAGAGCTGGCTAATGAGCAGATTGCAAACTGTGAATCAGAGTGAAAGCGGAAAAGAGAACAAGTGAATAAGCTCAGTGGGGCCTGGACTCATTCTGTCCTCATTAGTTAGGAAACCTGATCCTTAGAGACGCAGAGCACATTGCCTTGACAAGATAATGGATCAACTACGGAAGAAGGATAGACCTCTTGAACATGTTAAGGAAGGTTTTTAGAGCAACTATGTATCAGATCCTAGGTATGGGGATACTGAGGTCTTCAGGACATAGTTTCTTCTTGGAGAAAGTTTATGTTCTAGGAGGAGGAGAGTACATTACAAAGATGTGCGTGCGTGTGTGTGTGTGTGTGTGTGTGTGCGCGCGTGTGTGTGTATGTGTGTGTGTATGTATAAGTGTGTGTGTGCGTGTGTGTATGTGTGCGTGTGTGCAAGTGTGTGTGCAAGTGTGTGTGGGGGCGTGCATGTGTGTGTAAGTATGTGTGTGCGTGTGTAAGTGTGTGTGAGTGTGTGTGCATGCGTGTGTGTGTATGTGTAAGTGTGTGTGCGCGCATGTGTGTATGTGTAAGTGTGTGTGTATGTGTGTATGTGTAAGTGTGTGTGCGTGTGTGTATGTGTAAGTGTGTGTGTGCGCGAGTGTGGGGGGGGGCGTGCATGTGTGTGTGTAAGTGTGTGTGCGCGTGCATGTGTGTGTATGTGTAAGTGTGTGTGCATGCGTGCGTGCATGCGTGAGAGAGAGAGAGAGATGTATTTATATATGTGTATGCATGTAGGCCATGAGGGATCATGAGAAAGGAGGAAGAGCAAAATATGTAGTTTGGAATGCATGTGATGGAATTAATTGGGGATGGGGGGAACCAACTGGAGAGGAATCAGAGTATGGGGAAGGTCAGAGGTCAGTGGGGAATGGGAACAAATCAAAACAAGAATAAAGATTATATGTAGTGAATAGTGCATATGTGTATATGCTATGATATCATTACTTGAAACACTCACCTAAAACAGTTTATGAAAAGATAATTTAAAGTTTTTGACGTATGGAAAGTGGTGACTGGCAAAGTGGGAGCTCTCTGAGGCAGATGTCAGGCATGGAATCCTGAGGCAGAGACCTTTGACTTGAGAGCTGGGAAATCAAGAAACACTGAAAATCAGATGAAGAAGATCTAAACAGAAGAAACAAGTCATTGCAGAGCCACTGAATTCAATAGAAAAAGTTGAAAATTTCAGTGAGTAGAGAGAAAAGTCAGTGTGTCTTGAGAAGCTAATCATATGAGAGAGTGGAACAGAGTAACTATCTACAGTCAGTTCATGTAGAATTTTGTGAATCATGGCAAGAAGACTGGATTTTGTTCTTAGAGTATAAGTCATGGTCATCTGAGAGAAGAGTAGAAACTGTTTTATATATCAGCATGATCTTTCTAGCTCTTCTCCAAGGGGTGAGAAGCAAGGGTGAGAGACTGAGGCTGCTATATGGGTCTAGGGAGAGATGGTGATTGGAGGTGCAGACAGGACGTAGAGGTAGTGAAGACATATTTAAGTGACAGAATGTAATATAATATTGTGTTTTCTCTGTGAAATACGTAGAAATAATACATAGGAGAATAACAAGTGGGAAAATCAAAGGCAATTTTATTGTTCTGGTGAATCATGTACACTTGCATTTAAGGCAGTTTAAAGTTTTTATGCAAAAACCATAAAAGGTTCAAAGTGAGTGGCACTTGTAAAATACAGAATACAGTAATTTGTTTTTAATTGTTTTAATCGTTTGCGTTTTCCCTTGTAGCTTCCAACTTGCAAACCCAGATTCCTTCATCTTCATCCCAGTGTATGTATGGACCTTCTAATCAGTATCCAGTGCAAGATAATCTGGACTCCAATGGAGCAAGCGACAGAGAAATGGTGTCCTCTTTACCACCAATCAACACCGTGTTTATGGGGACAGCAGCTGGAGGCACTTAAATGAACAATATAGAATGCAGGCGAAATTCAAACGCTCTGCAGCATTGAGATCATTCTCCATCTCCAGTTGCCCCTGGAGAAGAGAAGATGGAAGGTGCAGAGGCTGAATGTTATTTTCAGGTCACTGCTATGCCAGACGACTCCATAGTGAATGAAGATACTTGTATTGCACACAAATAGGCTAAAATGTGAAGTCATTATTAATCATAACTTCAAATACTACCAAATGAAGCCAATGGAAATTTAAAGATGCAGACGCTACAAAGATATAATATTTCACTTTCTAACTTATTGAAAAAAGTCTCTATTTTCCTTCATCTTTGGTTTCTAAAAGAAGAAAAGTATATTCAATGCCTTCACAATATCTTTAATTTATAATCATTGTTTACTATCACCTATTTGACCAAAGTCAAATGTCTACATTCTACCTCCTGTGGAAATGTTTACAAGGTCAAGACTTTATTGTATGTAGCCTAGATCCAAGTGACTTGACCTTCTATCCCTGTGCACTAGAGTGGTGATTTCTGTTACATAGCAGTGTTCCAATTCTATGTAACTGAATAGAAATGATAAACACTTTCCTTCTTTATTTAAAATGATAAGAGGAAATAAAAAAAGAGTGTACGGAAACATTTTCAAAGCTGTGATTGCTTTTGGGGTTGATATTGTTTCTGAAGAATGTGGGGACTTCAGGACAAAGTACTGTGGGTATGAAATGAAAGAATAAATAAAACTTGCTGCTTAAGACAGTATAATTCAGTAGTGTTTGTATATCGGACTCCTGACTATAAATGTTAATAAATTAGGTTTAGACTGTTTACTTTTTCTTGTTTTTAAAAAGCAGTTGTTTAACACATACTTTTCTAATAAATTGGAAAGGAATAATGGGTATCCGGGGATAATCTGAACACAAAGGTTGATTCAGAGTAAACTACATGTAAGCTAACACAACTGACAGCACCATTTACAACTGTTTATTTTTCATTTCCATATGTTGTGGCTCTAAGAGTGATGCCCTATCCTAGAAGACTTTCAGTAACTGAACAAGAATCTCTTAGTAGTGTGCCCACTTAGCAGCATACAGTATGAGCTAACAAACAAGACAAAGCTTGGAGTATTAGCAAATCACAAGAAATATGAAAGGAAGTGTTCCATTCCTTTCACTAATAATTTGGTATGACTACAGAGAAGAATAAAAACTATAGGCTTAGAATGCAATAACAGCATTAAGGAACATTTGAACACAATTCTTGAGAGTTAGGAACCAAAATTTCAAGGCATTTTTAGCATTGTCAGATGCTATGTTACCTAACGTGGGAAATACAAAAATGAAGGTCTGGGGTTATAGGAAATTAAAGCTTAAAGATTTGAGGGTAGACACATTGCATTGAATAAATGATGTTCCAGGAGCATGTAGCAGCTCAGTGTGGAGAGAGACAGGCTGGCTAGGGGAGTCTGTAACCTGAGGATTATTTGGAAGACTATTTCATGTAATTTCCCAACAGATGAGTATAGAAGGAGATATAGGAGATGTATGTATAAGAGTATTTTCTAAGATACATGAACATATTTTCGGACAGTGTAGTGTATGGTTGTTCTCTAGGCTTATTTGCAAGATCATTGACCAAGGAGTGTACATAAACCCAAAAGACAGTGAAAAGTACTGCTGAGCTTCATGTGCTCCTGGTTGATGTTGACTTCAAGAAAATATGTCACTAACTTTCTCTTTGTCCTAGGGAACGGGCTTGGAGTTCATGTTGTTACATGAATAACAGTATTTCCTAATCCTGACTATTGGTATTTACACAAGATGGTTCTGCTTTATATAACTATTCTTACTGTTTAAGATTTAATTTAAAGTCGCTGGTCCTCAAACACTAAGTTCTAATAGAACTGGCTTCATGTGTCCTGGTTCTAAATGCGTCTAGATAGGCAGTGTAAGCCCCCAATGATTCAAAGAAGAGGTGTTTTGAATCCTGCCCAAAAGGAGACCATGAGATGGCATACTTCTCTACCCTTGGTTACACTCATCATTTAAGAGTTGCTCCTTCATAGGTCTAAAGGCTGAATGCTCAAGATATTTTGGAACATATTTTTGTTAATTTTAAATAAAATGTAAGGATCTTGTGTGATCTTCAAGTGCACTTTGTGCAACTTGTGTAGTATTCATCACAAAGAGGTAGACATTCAAGCTATAGCTTACATAAAATTAAAGCTATAAATTCAAGGTTTTGTTTTTTAATGCCTCGCGTACATCTTGACTTTTAGGATTTTTATTCTCAAATTGTACATGATTGTGGCTACTGTTAAAGACAGGTAAAATGTTCTAATTGATTCAGTGAATTTATCTTAAGATAAATTTAAGATCAAGAACAAGTATCAAAGCTGCTAAAAATCCAGCTGTGTCTTTAATACCAAATCACAGATCATAATGGACTTGGTTTATTTTCCTCTCTCCAGGTAGTTTTCTACAAAGAAAAACAGAGATTTCTCAAGTTATATGCACCCAAGCATATTTTCTAATGAAATGTTGGTAGACTTTGTACTTTAAAGACAAATTTCAATGACAGTTGTGATGCTAAACGCATTCTCTTTTCCTGCTTTAAGAGGAGAGACTCCTGGAGATGCTAAAAGCCCCACCCAATGAGACCTATGAAAATAGGATTGCCATGATGTGCTAAGTGGTAAGTGGATCAGTAACTAGTGCTAAGAGCAGGGCTGTGACAATATGACAATGTGTGGGATAGAGTTACACGTGAAAAAACAGTCTCACTTCAAAAAAAAAAGTAACACCTCGATGGATGAATAAAAAAGTAGACTGGTAGGCTGTGACATTACTGCCCCTCAAACTTTGCCTAATAGAAGATTTCTATATTAAACAAGCCTCTAACCAACTCAATAATTGCCTTAGAAATGGAGACTAACAACACAATGCCAAGAAACCAGTAGGTCTCCACCTGGTTGTGGTTATGGTTATGGTTATGGAGGGTCTGGGGAGAAGCTTTGAGGGGGGCTCCAGTGGGCAGCAATGTGTGGGCACCTCCCATGGAATGCTGACAGGACAGGTCTGTAGACATGCAACAGAGCAATGGAACAGCATTAGTGTCATCCTAACCAGTATGGTACAATGACCGAATTACCTGGGCCCATGGCATCGCCCAGCCCCAAGCCCAAGCCTTTGCTGGATGCAGTATCTGTTCAGCTGTTCAAGATACAGCTGCCTCGGTGGTACATTTAGTCCACTACAGTGTGTAAGCCCTCTACAAATAAAGTTGGTTAGCTCTGAAAGTTAGGCAGATGCATCATTTCAAATTGAATTTGTCTTATACAATCTACAACAATAGGATAAACACAATACTATATTTTTCTTGGTTTTATTCTTAACTGGTAACACACACACACAAAGATGAAAGCTGAAGACGTTAAAGGGATGCCGCATGAAAAGATCTCTTTATAAACACATTACATCAACTTCAGTCCGTCTAAGTACATATATCTGATCAAGCATATATCATTATCAATGGTAAGAACTTTCAGACTTACCCTAGCATAATCCCCAGTACATTCACATAAGTACTGGGGATTGAACTTGGGGACTTGCCTAAGAGAAGCAAGAGCTGTGCTTCTGATCAACATCTCTAAATGTTCTTCCAGCCTCTTGCAATATGTAGTTCTTGAAAGTCAAGATAGGTAGTGCATTCTCCTTCTCTATGCCTCTAAAAAGCATAAACTAAGGAAAAGAAAAAGGAAGAAAGTAAAAGAGAAAACATTCGACATAAATTGTGAAACTCAAATCTAAAATTTCCAACTTGTTGTTTTAAGCAGAAAGCACCTGAGAGTGATACACTTACACCCCTTGGAAAGGGATCTTACAGAACTTCAGTTTTTATTTAACACAGAGAGACTAGTTTCCACACAACCGCCACAATAGCTCTGAGCTCTCGTTAACAGAACTGCACTCTATTGTGGCAGCAGATGTATAATACAGAGGAAGTTATAGAAATTTCAGCAAAGACCTTATAAACAGTGTTGGCCATGGCACATAGGACATTTTGTTCTTTGGAAAAGATAAGAAAAGATGAATATATATATATATATATATATATATATATATATATATGAAAAGTCATTGTATCATCTAATTCAAATATTGAATTTAAATTAAATCCCCAGGTTTATAAATGGCAAGAAGCATGATCTATCTGTTCCAAAAGCACACTGACCAAATCAAAGGAAAATATTTTCATTCCCTTGCTCATTTTAGGGATAATGGCTGAAAGGCATGTTATAAGTGGACTATGATTAATGTGGTTACTAATTTTAAGATATTTAATCTTTAAAGAGAGTTTTACCTTGTTTGTCCTGATAAAAGTTTTCCCAGCAGTAGTTCTACTCTTCAGCTATACTCCTAGGTACATTTGTGTTTATTTTGAGATAGGCTTTCTCTAAGTTGCCTATGCTGGCATTTACATCATGGTCCTCTTGGCTCAGCGTCCTGAGTGCTGGGGTTTCTGGCATTCAGTCTTGCCTAAGTAAATCTCAAAAATAATAATTTTGGCCAATATAAGCAACTTTTAGTAAAATCATGTTTCTTTGTGTGTGTGCACATGTCTGAGGTGTATCACGTGTACCTGTCTGTATGTGGACATATGTAAAGATGCTCATGTATATGCTTGAGTATACATTTGGGAGTAGAATTTGAAGTTGAATGTCTTTTTCTATTGCTTTCCGATTTGATGTTTTGACACTCTCTTTAAACCTTAGATTCACTTACTGGCTAGACCTGCTGCCAGCAAGTTCCAGGATCTGCTCATCTCTGCCTCTCAACACAAGGATTACAGATTCTCACCACCATCTTTTATGTGGGTGCTGAAAGTCAACCTCTGGTTCTCATGTTTTCTGGCATGTGCTAACCACCCGAGCTCCCTCTCCATGTCCTATACTCTCTATTGTGTATCCACAAATTAGAGCACTTCTCTGGAAAAACAAATCTAAATAGCAAAGAAGCAAAATAAATATTAATGCATTCAAAGGACGTCTTCTTATATGATTGCTATGATTTTAATCCTAAAGCTGAAGGTAACCGAAGACAAAGAAGCCCAAACTAAGATCTCTCATGTAATACTGTGACTTCACATCTTTTCTTAAGATAGTTGTGAAACCTCCAAGGAGCCAGTGAACACATTTCCAAAAGTGAAAAATTAACTACTCAATACGATATCTGCTCTAAAGTAAAGAGAAACTATTCCTTTTTATTAGTCAAAAACAAGGGTGCTGTTCTTACAAATCAATAGTCACCGTGAGGGCCAGAGATTTACAGCCTGCAAGCATCTTTAAACACACTGAGAAAAATATGAGCTTTGTGGGGAGTTTTTTAATCAACATTTATCATTTGGATTTGTGTACTTTAGCTTATTAATTAATTAATTAATGTTCTGCACATGACCTCCATGGAAAATAAAACTGTTCCCACATTTCAGGTTACAAAGTGACCTGAAATGACAAAGTCCTCTTGCTTTCGTACTTGTGTATAGGGTGATGTATTTGTGCTATTTGGCACATAATGCTGTTTTTCATTTATTATTCATTGTGCAGACACCTGTATAATTCATAACATTTGACTTTCGGTTGTTTGAGGAAACCGTTAAGAATCTAGAGACTATACATGAAAGTGGTACTTGCTGCATTTTCATGGGGAGCTGAGTAGTCACTTGCCTGGAGATTATAGACCACCAGAGAAAGGCTCCTCCCCCCCCCCCCCCAGAAAAGAAATAGCTCCTGGCACAGCTGTGTTTCTAACATGTGGCCATTCTCTGTGAAATACAGGGCAAAGCAGCTAGGAACTGAGTGGTAATTCCTAACTGGCTCCTCTCCAAGCTAGTTGGTGTGATCCAGTGTGATGCCCGTGAAGCTTGTCCTGGGCTTATTTCAGTTGAGAGTTAGCAAAGCTGCAGTAGGGAGCAAATTGCATCAGTAAGGCATGGCAAAACTCAAAGAAAAACAACTTCCCAAAGTTCGAGACTCATCTCTTCAATGGCACAGAAGTGAATTCCTGGGTGCTTAGTAAGAGATAAAGCCAAAGTTGGTGCAAAACTATGATTTCACAGTAGGACAAACACATATACTACTTTATTTATGTTAATTTTAGCTTAGTATATGAAGTAAAATATTTCATTATGGTATTTTTGTATACCTATGTCATTTGTACATAGCAATTTAAAACATGACAGAGTTCCACAATTCTAAGTTAGGGATTTCATTAGTATATTACAAGTTAGGTAACAACTTCTTAGATGCTCATTTTCCTCAACTGAAAAATGAGATAACTGAGATATTTAGCACCATGGTTCATGAGATGCCAGGCTCCATTAATGCTGGTTGATATTGCTGTTATTCTAACCTCATAGAATCAGACAGTGCAAACCTTTCCTTTTTAGTTGGGAAATGGGGAAATGAAAGGGTTTACTTGGCTTACACATACACATCATCAAAAGAAATTTGATCATCATCAAAAGAAGTCAAGACAAGAACTCAAAGAAAGCAGGAGCTGGTACAGAGGCCATGGAAGCATGTCATTTACTGGCATGTTCTCTCTTAGCTTGCTCAGCTCATTTTGGACCCCTGCCCGGGGATGGCCCAACCCACAGTGGGCTGGACCCTTCCTAATCAATTACTAATTATGAAAATGCCCCCACAGACTTACCTACAGCCCCCTTGTGTGTAATTGAAAATAGATTCTTTTCTCATCCATATCCTGATTATTTTTCTTCCTTCACTTCCCCCAGTTCCTTCCCATCTTCTCTCCTCTCCCTACTCCCCTCCCTCATCCCCTTCCCCCATCTACTTTCTTTCTGTCTCTCATTAGAAAAGAACAGATTTCCAAGAGACAACAATGAAACATGACAAAACAAACTATTGTAACACATAGCTAAAACTATCGTATTGAAGTTAGACACAGCAACCAAACAAGAGGAAATAAGTCCCAAGAGTCAGAGACCCACTTATTCTCAAAGTGAAGGGCTTAATAGAAATACTAAGCCAATAGATGTATGTAGACCCATGTAAGACCTGTGCTTGCTTCTTCACTCTTCTTGAGCCTATGTGTGCCTTGCTTAGTTGATTCAGAGAGCTATATTCTCCTAGGGTGCTCTATCCCTTCTGACTCTCTCAATCCATCCACAACCTCTTGGGTAAGATTCCCCAAGCTCTGAGGGGAGGGATTTGATGGAGACCTCCTGTCTTTATGTATACATCTGGCTATACATTTCTGCATCTGTTACCATCTGTTGCTAGAGGAAGCCTCTCTGATGATGACTGAATAAAAGTAGTAGTGTTTGATTTTACCTTAGTCTCTGGGCTATGTAGTCTGGTTTTTGGTTACGAAAGCAGTGTTGTGGGTGAGTTCCTTCTCAAGAGTGGGCCTTAAGTCAAATCAGACATTGGTTGGCTACTCCCACAAGCTCTGTGCATCATTGTTCTAGCATAATTTTGCATGCAGGACATATTTTAAGTGTAAAGTTTTGTGGCTGGATTGGCATCCACATTTCTCTTTCAGTACCTTACAGAGTACCTTCCCACACAAAAGAGACTAGAACATAGGAGTGAAGGCTTCATATATGTATGGATATTGTTCTGGGAAATGGGGCTCCATTGTCAGTTTGAGGAGAACAATCCTTGTCTTAGCATTAGGCTAGGGTTGTTTAGGGATTTCTATGGGACCCTCTTGGTCAGTAACTCAACTGAATGCAACCCAATACCATCACTGGAAGTCTTGCCTGGCTACGAGAGATAACCACTGAAACTCTGCATCGTCCATTATGAGTCTTCACTAGCGTCACCTTCATAGATTCCAGGAAGTTTCCACTGCACTATATTTCCACACCACTCCCCAAATGCCCCCAATGTTCTCCTGTCTCACCCTGTACTCACTTTATCACACCTCCTCCACAAACGTGATTTCTCCACTAGCCCCCACTCCATCCATAAAAGCTATGCTGTTTTCCATTCCAAGGGAGATCCATGCACATACCCTCATCCCCTCTTCTTTACCTAATGTCTCTGGGTCTGTGTATTATAGTGTGGCTATAATCTATTTAATGGCTAGTATCCACTTACCAGTGAATACATATCATATTTGTCTCTCTGGATCTGGGTTACTTCACTTGGGGTGATTTTTCTCTAGTTCCTTTTATTTGCCAAAGACTATAATGGTTTTTAAAAAGTCGAGTAATACTTCATTGTGTGATGTACATTTCGTTCATCCCTTCTTCTGTTAAGAGACATCTAGATTATTTCTAATTTCTGGATATTGTGAATAAAGCCTCCATAAACATGGTTGAGCAAGTGTCTTTGCGGTAGGATGCAGTCTTTTGGGTATATACCCAATACTGCTACAGCTGGGTCTTAAGGTAAATCAATTCCCAATTTCATGAACTGCCATTTGCACTCCTACCAGCAACGGAAGAGTGCTCCCCCTGCTGGAGAACATCCTCACCAGCATGAGCTATCACTTGTGTTAGTAATGTTAATCATTTTGACAGGTATATGGTGGAGTCTCAAAATAGTTTTGATTTACATTTCCTGATGGTTAATGATGTTGAGCATTTCTTTAAGTGTTCCTTAGCCACTTGAGACTATTTTACTGGGAATTCACTGTTTAGATCTGTACTCCATTTTAAGTTAGATTATTTGGTTTTTTGTTTGTTTTTATTTTTTTTGTTTTGTTTTGTTTCTTGAGTTCTTTATACATTTTAGATATTAGTCCTCTATCAGATACGGAGTTGTTAAAATCTTTTCCTATTCTGTAGGCTGCTGCTTTGCCTGATTGATGGTGTTCATTGTCTTACAGAAGCTTTTCAGTCTGATGGGGTCCTATTTATTAATTGTTGATCTTAGTGCCTGTGTTATTGGTGTTCTGTTAAGAAAGTTATCTCCAGCACCAATGTGTTCAAGGCTATTCCCCACTTTCTCTTCTATCAAGTTAGGTGCATGTGGCTCTGTGCTGAGGCCTTTGATCCATTTGGAATTTCATTTTATGCAGGATGATTACTATGGATCTATTTGCATTCTTCTGCATGTGGACATCCACTGTGACCAATACCAATTGTGCTGTCTTTTTCTCCCAGTGTGCAATAAAGGCTTCTTCATCAAAAATCAGGTATCTGTAGGTGTGTGGATTTAATTCTGGGTCTTTGATTTGATTCTATTGATTGTTATGTCTGTATTTATGCCAATACCATGTGAGGTTTGTTAATATAGCTCTGTGGTACAGCTTGAAATCAGGGATAGTAATATCTTCAGAAGCTTTTTTTATTGTTCAGAATTGTTTTAACTATCCTAGGCTTTTTTATTTTTTTCCAGTGAAATTGAAAGTTGTCCTTTCAAGGTCTGTAAAAAAAAAAATTGTGCTGAAAATTTGATGGGCATTGTGTTGAAAATTTGATGGGCATTGATTGCTTTTGGTAGGACGGCCATTTTTATTATGTTGATCCCAATGATCCTTGAGTATGGGAGATCTGTCCATCCTCTAATATCTTTTTTCAATTTCTTTCCTCCAAGACTTGATGTTTTTATCACACAACTCTGTCACTTGTTTGGTTAGAGCTACCCCCAAGATATTTTATATTTTTTTGTGGCTATTGTGAAGGATGTTGTTTCCCTGATTTTTTTCTCAATCCATTTCTTGTTTATATTTAGGAGGGCTACTGAATTTTTTTTTTGTGGTAATCTTGTATTCAGCTACTTCACTGAAAGTATTTATCAGCTATAGGAGTTCCCTGGTGGAAGTTTTAGGATCCCTTGTGTATATTATCATATCATCTGCAAATATCAATGCTTTAGCTTTTTCCTTTCCAATTTGTATCTCTTTAATCTTCTTTAGTGATCTCAACACTCTAGATAAAACTTTAAGCACTATATTGAATAGATATGGGGAGAGTGGATAGTCTTGTTTTGTTCTAATTTTGCTGAGTTGAGTTTCTCTCCATTTGATTTTATGTCAGCTATAGGTTTACTGTAAATTGCCTTTATTATATTCAGGGCCTACTCTGGTAGCATAGCTGGGCTCTAGTGGAGACACATTTCCCTGGCTGCTCTTGTGTTCTTACAGTGGTCTCTACGCATCTGGATTTGGGATGATTAGAGGTCTAAGAGCTAATTTCTGAGTTTGTCTTTGTTGGGTGGGTGTTTTGCTCCTTGGTTTCTGTTTCCCCTCTGGATTTTCAGAGAGTGCAATGGCTGTGTGTTTCCTATTTTACTGGCCTCCTCAGCTCGCTAATATTGGGCGCTGGGTAAGAGATGAGTTTGGAAAGGAGTATTACAAAGACATGTGGGACCTGCAGGAGACGTGGCGGGGAGGGCGATGCAGCTGGTGATCTGTTGTAGACATAGTTGGAGACAAAGATATTGGTTCTTGGTAAGAGAAGGAGTGGGAGAGAGGGAGAGAAAGAGGGAAAGGTAGCCTACCTGGTTTTCAGGCATGTGTGGCCTGTGGTTGAGCAGGAGAAGCCTGCTTCAGTTGGGAGCTGGAATAACGTGACAAATGGGGGCAGGGGTAAGAAGGGAATGGTCTGTGGTATACACGGGAGATATGGGCGGAGGGCCAAGGAGGCTACAGTTGGTGTTCTGTTGCAATTCTAGAGACGAGACTGAGGGATTGGATGTTGGGGCAACAGAGAGAGCAGAGAAGGCCTGCAGGCAGCCTCAAAACAGTTCTTTTGTGTCTTTATGTGAGCTGTAGCTACTCTTGCTAGAGTTCTCTAGTGAGAGACTCTAATCAAGGATCTGTTTTATGCAAATAGAGAAAAATGCAGAATATGGTAAATCATTAATTTCTACATAGTAATTTTGGAAAAGCAATCCTCACAGGTTAAAATATGATTCAGTTGTTAGACATGAAAACAAAATCACAAACAATACGTAAAAACAATTTGCTTTTATACATTTTTACTAATATTATTCATTAATTAATTTTTCCCCTATTAATCAGCAGTCCTTTAAGGGGCAGCATCAATGTTTATTTCGGCTGGTTTGGTATTTTCCACAAATCAGCAATGAACACCAACAATATTAAATTTTTAGTAAAACTTTATACAAATGAGAATATTTTTTCCTCCTTTGAAAAGTCAATTAATTAGTGTTTTTGAAATTAGAACTGATTAGCCTGGGTGGGAGGGGAGATGGGAGGAGCTAGGAGTAGTAGACGGAGTTGAGACTGTAATCAGGGTATATTATGTGAGGGAAAAGAGGAAAATTATATAGCTGACTAAACTGACAATCAGGAATTCCGCATGTGTTGGACATTTCTGATGCCCTTTTAACTGTAAAGTTAGGGACAAGATGTGCTCTGTTCTCTCTCTCTGTCTCTCTGTCTCTCTCTCTCTCTCTGTCTCTCTCTCTCTCTCTCTCTCTCTTTCTGTGTGTGTGTGTGTGTGTGTCATAAGGAAAACCTTTGCCCTAGCCAAAACCATCCTCGCAAGCTACTAAATGGCATGTCAGGTGTCATTGCTGAAATCAGCCCTAAGGTTTCACCCAATGACCCTATGCGCTCAACTTGAACATTGGCTTTCTTCTGAACCACACTCTCATCATGTGGTCCTTGAGCTCTTGGTGCTATGGAAGTGATAAACCTGAGGTAATGCCGAATCTTCCAACAACTTCATTTTCTTGGCATTCCATTGCTTTAATTATGTGTCTGAGCTCACTCACCTCTTTACATTTCAGGTAAACTCTCATTGCCTGTCAGGATGACCTTTTTGGTCTGACTCCATCAGTCCTTTCATCTCTTCCAGAGGGATATATTTTAAGTACAAATCGTGCCTCTACTTAAGATCCTTCACTGGTTCCTCTTTGACCATAGAACATGGCCCACACTTGTGTGCGTCGGAAGCTTTCCCATAACTTTCCTACTTGGGGATAGTATTAACTGATGGTATATATGTGGATCAGGGAGATTGTCTGCAATTTGAAGGTTTATAGGAGTTTTAGACTGCATCAGGAATCACTCTGCTATTATGGGAAGCCATTGTGTTTTGTGTATCTTCTTAGAATGGAATAATAAGTGGTCAATAGAGCCAGAAATGCTTGTAAAAATCAATAGCTTTAATAGCTATGTGATATTTCAAGACTTTAGCATTTGATGCAAACTCCATTGAAAGAAAACATGGGAGCTTTCAGCTCAATTTGGAGTCCTCCTAATTTGAGGCAAAGGTGATATTAAAGTCCAACACTAGATACACAAAGGTCCAGTTGAAGTTGAAGCTGAGATGATATGAAAACTCTAATAAATAAGAACTTGATAAGCCCAGTAAATTTTATTCTTCTTTCTTATGACTCTTTGAGCCTAGAGGATTGTTTAACCTTCTAAACAAATGTTGCCTTCTCTAAGTCTCTCCTGAAACCCCAACCCTCCCCCCCGTATACTCTTTTACAATCCTATGACAGACATACATATTAAATAAATGTTTGTACCTTTCCTCATGAGACAGATGGTAGGATGTTCACCAGAACATTATTCTTGCTAGCAAGTTATTGACACAGTTTAAGGTGAGACCATAAATACGTGGAGTTTAAAAAGAACAAACATACATCCAATATAACACGACCATTCAAGAAAACAGTAATTGAATCTATACATAATAACAAAATTACATTGAAAATATTGACAAGACAGCTCAAAGAATAATTTTTAATAACTGTCTATATTTCTCAACCACAAAAATCTTAATCAGTTTTAATCAAACTGTTATAAAAGTTGTAAAAGACAAACATGAGATTGGGTAGTATAAGAACATACATAGTCATGCAGATATGTATATATGTTATCTTTTGAGATAACAATAGTGTTTACTTTTGAAAGAGAAAAAGGGGCTAGGAAGATAGCTTTGTAGTTAAGAGCACACTATAAGTACTACTCTTGCAGAGGACTGGGATTTAGTTTCTAGTAATCATGTTTGCATGGCTCACAACCACCAGTAACTTCAGCTTCAGGGAAATGAGGCCCTCTGGCTTCTGTAGGCACCTGCACCCATGCTCACAAACAATTAAAAGTAACAGCAATAAATATTTTCTTAAAAAGAAAGAAAAGCAATAGAGAGGAAAAGAGTGAGATTATATTGAGGACTTAATTTTTATACGAAACACTTTGGTTCTAAGCAAATTTGACAGAATATGTGTGTAAAAGTATGACATCAAATGCCCTGATGTTTTTTATAATATTTGACACACTTTTCAATAAGTTTAACATTTTCTATTATTTTTTGCCTGAATAACTTTTTTATTAACTGCTGATGAAAATGAGAACATTCTGGGCTCACATGACAAGACTAATTCAATCCTGAGATGCTTTCTCTTCAGTGCTCAGTCTTGGCAGTCAGTTGTGACTCTTGTTGTGTCTGTCATCACGACTCCAAACCTGATATTCTGCTCTTGGATCAGTCCCTTCGACTTTAGAAACAACTTCAACCTGAGGCAAGGTCACTAGCCACAATTCAATTCTCTGAAAATTACCATCTTGCCCTGAAAAATCACAAGCTAGGTTTGAAGCAGCCACAGGCTGGAATTCCTGACTGATTGGATGGCCTAGGAAATCCTCACACTGGTCCGGAGAAGGGCAGCCTCGCAGTGCTTATATGAAAGGAGCTGAGGTCTGATCACCAAACTCATCATAATAATGAACAATGAGCACTAGAATTCAGACTTCCGGATGTTCTTAAGAGATGAAGTAACAATGTTCAATTTTTCACTCTGAACACCACATTACAAAAGAACCATTTAAAAAAAAAAAAACAGTATTAAGGGAAAAGAAAAATTACAAAGAACATCTAAACTGTTGAATGACTTCCTATTTTTCCAGATAAATTTCAATCAGACCTTCCTACACAGTTGAATGACAGCCCACCTCCCATTTGTTCCTGATAAACTTCAACCACATCTTCCTCCTCCATTCCCAGTTCTTCTGCAGTATGGTTATCGGCAATCCTCTGGCCTTCAAACAGAAACTTCAGTGAATTCACTGACAGACCCTGTCGTCGACTGTATGAGTCCTTGAGTTTCTTGAGCCTTGTTGTCATTTTCAGTCTGAAGTGTATCTCACTTCTATCTTCTCCGATAACTTTGATTTTAATAGTGTCTTTCTTCTCATTCTCTAAGACCCCACTTGAAGATTTAGCCTCCTGGTCAGGCATGACAACAATGGCTTCCCCAAGGAGTCTCTGTAGTAGCCACCTGCAGCAAGGAAGGTACAACGTTCTGCGTTTTACTAATCCATCTCTTCACAATAGCCCAAACAATGGCTGGAGGAACTTCCTGTACATCTTACGTCACTTCCGGGTTCCAGAGCGTTCGCATCCATAACTATAATAGGAAGTCTGGTGTGGTATCGGGTACGCAGGCAGGCTGGAGCCGTGTCATGTCTCAACCCACAAGCAAGAGGCAGAGAGAGCTCTGTTTCATACTATTTTTAAGTTAAAATTTAAAATAAGCCAAAGAGAAGAGAGCTGGCTCAGTTTGAAAATTAAAACTTCACCCATATACATTGATTGAACAGTGTAGATGTAAGTACACACAACAGAATTAGTCCTATTAAGAGTTAAAAGCCAAGTGAAATTCTGTTAACAATGTTAGTCTCTCTAGAAAGATCAGTTAGGCAGTAGATCAGTTAGATAGTAATTAAAATGTTCTTGGTGAACATGGGGAATTTTTTTTCCTAATTACAGTAGCAAAGATAGTTATGAATAAAAATGAAAGGAAATCCCACATCAAATCTCACATATATAAAGCCTGCATACACAATTTTATAATATACACAAATGTTCATGTGGATACATGATTTTAACATATCTCTGTAGTTATTAGTATGCAGTTACTACTTGTGGACCTTTCTGTATTATATAGTTGATCTTGACAGAAAAGTGTTGTTAGTTGAATCTTTTCTTTATATGAGTTTGTTAACCAGTTTCCAACTACTGTATCTTCCCACCACTCACACCCCTGCAGAAGAGTCTCAACAGTCTAGTTCAAGCTGGATTTGAACTCACAAACCTCCTGAAAAGGAGGGAAGGAAGCTGCAGACTTCCAAATGCTAGGATTACAGGTGTGTATCAATCAGCCCATGTCAATTGTTTTTGTGTGTAAGTGAGTAAGAGTGTGTGTGTGTGTGTGTGTGTGTGTTTGTGTGTGTGTAGATTATAGATCAACATCAAGTGTCCTAGTTTGCATTAACTGTCAACTTGACTCTTTCTGGACTCCCCTGAAAATGGAGTATTACTCTTTGTCAGATTGGTCTGTGTGAGTTTGTCTTGGCTGATGCAGGCAGGCACAAGCCTCTATGAGTTGCATCACCCCTAGATGGTCTTGCCTGGGCTGTCAAGAAAACTAGCTGAGTGTGAGCCTGTAAGTCAAAAAGCATCATTTCTCTGTCTTCTGAGGCAAGATCCTCCTTGAGTCCCTCCCTGAACTGAATCATAAATCAAATACACCCATTCTCTCCCATATTGCTTTTCATCAGAATGTTTTATCATTACAAAAGAGTATTGGATGTCTCTCCTTCAGCGGCTCCCATTGTTTTTTGAGACACCTTCTGCTATGCTAGCTAGCCAGTAAACTCTAAGCATGAACCTATCATTGTTTCCCTGCAGTGGATTACTTCAGAGCTTGAGATCTGATCTCAGGTCCTCCTGCTGGCATGGCAGACACTTAACCAATGGAGCTATCTCTGCAGCCCACTGACTATTGCTATTTTAAAATGGTTTATAGTCTTTAAGAATAATAATTTCGTATCTCACTGTAAATAATAAGTAATCATCCCACGCTAGCTTGCATTGAACCTTAATATGTAGATTCAAGGATAAAATATTCCTGATCTCAAGTAGCTGTCTTTGATGGTGAACCAAACTTCTCGGATATTTTCAGCCTGCATCATGCTCCACCCCTATTGCCTGTATCACCTGGTCAGCTGTCAGCTTATCCAGTGCAAATCATTTGGAGGGTATACGCATGATTTTGGAGTTAGAGGTAAGGGACCCAACATTAAAAATGATTAAAGCAAAGTTCTTAGGACGTAACTAATGTATCTAGTATTCTTAAATACTTTTTCCCCAAATATTAACAAGATGTATTAGTTTAATTATCACAATAGTATTTAATATATTGTTCTATACTCATCCTGAGGATTAGCAGAGGATTATAAAGCTATATAATACTTTAAAAGTCAATTATTGTCAATAGCTTTGTTGGTCTGAATCCTCCTAAAAGATATTCAAAATACAAACATCTCTCCATGTTCAAATTAACTACACATATACCTTTGGAGACAGGGAGATCTACGAAGCAGTGGTAATAAATAGGAGACTATGAATGTAGCACTGAGTGAGCAGCATGTGCAAGTTAAGTGTAAGTAAGAGTACATAGCAACAAGCACACATGCTTCTTGAAATCCAGGCACCATAGAGGCCACAATTTGACCCATTGTCAATAGCATGTCACCATTCATACTCTCAAGTTCAGTTAGTATCGATGAGGTTATAAACATACAGCTCATCCCTTGAAACGATTCCTCCGTGCAAACACACCTCTCGATAACCTAGCAACTCATCTGCTTTGGGCTTTCAATGTTAGATGAGCACCTCACATTCCCTTAGATAAAAGGAACTATCCAGACACGTCTTCCCCTTACAGCTTTCCAAGGAACCAAAGCCAACTTCTGCCAAAGGTCAGAGAAAACAATGTTCGACAAATGCTCATCCAAGTTATTTGAAGATGAATCATATTTTGCTTGAACTATTTTTGCTGGAGAGAATTTTATAATCAAGTTTCTACTGTAGTAGAAGAAATTATGGGTCAAAGTCTTAAGTATAAAATACAAGCTGTATTGATTTCCTAAAGCTCCTTGGGGTACTAGAATTTCTTGATCAACGACGGATGTGTTGTAGTATGCTAGTTGAGATATGGTTAAGGCCCCAACATTTGCAATAAATGTGATAACCTAAAAAATATATTATTTGGGCCAGTTATTGGTTGGCCATTCCTTCAGTTGTTACACCTTCTTCTTGCCTGCATTACTTGTAGATAAGATAAATTTGGGGTTGAAAATTTTGTGGGTGGGTCGTTGTATCAACCACTCCATTGGGATTCCTGTCTGGCTACAGGAGGTGGCTTCTTCAGGTTCCATTTCCTCAGTGTAGTGAGTCACAGCTAAGGTTACCTCCATTGATTCTTGGGTGCCTCCCTTATCCTTGGTCTCTGTCTCATCCTGAAGATGCCGCCACCTCCTCAGCCCTGTTGGTTGCAACTTTTCATTCCTTTTCATGGTCATCTAGCCATCTCTCCTGTCCTTCCCCACGTGTGATCTGGAATCCCCCATTTTCCTCTCCCTCCCCTTCTCCCTTCCTCTCCCCCTACCCCCATTTTCCTCCCTCCGTCTGCCTCTTATGTCTGGCACACCTTGAGACCAGTCCCATGGGTAAGCACCAATCCCTAACACTACTAATAATGCTCTGTTGTGCTTGCAGACAGAAGCATGTTGTCTTCTGAGAGGCTTCACCCAGCAGATAACTCAGACAGATACAGAGACACACAGCCAAACAGTGGATGGGGCTTGGAGGCTCTTATGGAAAGAATAGAAGGAAGAATTTCTGGCCCCCAAAAGGATAGGAACTCCATAATAAGACAAAGTCAATTAATCTGGTCCCATGGGTTTCTTAGAGTTTTAACCACCAACCAAAGAACATACAAGGGCTGGACCTAGGCCTCCCCATTCATATGTAGCAGATGTGAAGCTTGACCTTCATGTGGGTCCTGAACTGGAGAGGGGGGTATCCCAAAAACTGTTGCCTGTATATGGAATATGTTCTTCTAGCTGGGCTGCCTTGTCTGGCCTCAGTGGGAGAAGAAGCATCTAGCCTCAAAGTAACTTAAAGTGCGAGGGGGGGGAGCACCTGGGGGGTTACCCACTCAGAGGAGAAGAGGAGGGTAATGGAGAAAGATTGTGGGGGGGAGGGTGACCAGGATAGTGACAGTAAGCAGGAGGTAAAGTGAATAGGTAAAAAAATTAAAAAAAAAAAACCAACTAGCCAGGTGTGATGATATATGTCAGTAATAACATCAGTTGGTGTTGAGACTGGACTACACAGTGAGTTTAAAGTCATCTTGGGTAAAAATAAGGAATAAAGAGAAAACCTAGAGAATATTTAATTGGTGAGCACTAGAGAAGGTGGTGGAAGATAGGAGGGAGGATTGGGAGACAGTACATGTGGTGCTGTCAACCTGTTAATGGCTACAGAAGGCAACAGAGTACTCCAGCAGCTATATCTGATGAAAAGCATACTTGTACAAAAAGAGGTATAGCCATTTTAAACAGATGGACCTTGAGGGGTCTTAGGAGCACACCCCTACCAATGTATTTTCTTTGTGATACTCTTGGAGTTATACACACATGGTCATTAACATGTTTTTTAAAGCCATGAGAAGTATCAACTCCACCATTGACACTCTCTGTTCATGCTGCAGACTGTATTTTCTTGCAGCTCACTAAAACTTGCAACACTTTTCAGTTGATGAGCATTGTTCTTCGAAGGCTCCATGTAAAAATGAAACAGCACAGTAAATGAACTGGTAAATGAATACTGGAAATTGGTGGGTGAAGGCGAAAATCCACATCACTTCCTTATTGGATTGATTATCTCGTAATTGCTACATCAGCAATAAAATGATGTAACCAGATTGCACATCCCCCTCACAGTTGAGTGTTCTCATCTAAAAGACAAGCCCCATTATCAAAGCGACATGGCCACAAAAAACTTCATAAGGCCAAGACTGCAACAAAATCCAAGTGAACGGGTACATCTCATAACATTCACTGTGTATCTGAACTGCATTAGAGAGGATTCCAAGAACACATAAAGAACATCATTTTCTTGATGAAGCACAAAGCCCTGATAAGTCAACAAGCCTCAGGTACATGTGAGCAGGCTTGATAGACATTTAGGAGTTTTTTTTGTTACCAGGAAAAGCCACAACGCGCGCGCGCGCACACACACACACACACACACACACTTCATTGCTGATCTCCAGCTCATCTTGAGACCCATCCTAACATCCTCGTACTTGTAGACATTAAGATTATCTGCTTTATGATTATGAGCAGTAAAGTTACTGCTCTCTCAAAGTATGTGTACTAGACACAGCCATGTTTTAAAACAAAATCTCTGAGAGATGCTGATTTTAGAGGATTGAGTAAAGCTTAGAAATGTGTCGAAGTGTCCTGTAATCCCATGACTTGGTATATTTTATTGGCTGAAGTTTAAAGAGTTTTTCCTTTTAATTCCATGAATGTATATAAATGGTCAGTGTGGAAAGAGATATATTAAATTAGGCTTGTCAGAGTATGTGACCTCCTTAGGTGCCTTTCTTTAACTTCTCTGTATTGATAAAATGCTCACATTTCTTTAAACCAATGGCCATCTCCTGACTCTTCCCCCCACCATGATCCTTTGACAAAGGTGACTGTTATGACAATCCACTCTACCCATTGCCAACTATCCTTACCTTTTGCTAGCTGTTCTAAGTTCTTTTATGAATAGATCAGTCAACACCTCAAACAAGTGTTGTTAAGCACCAAGGCCTACTAGTTACTCTCTTTCAATCTAAAGAAGGGGAGACAGTTTCCAGAGCCAACAGCCTTTGGCTGATAGACCTCATTTTCCTCTCTAGTGCTTGACTGTAATATAGGCAACTAAGATCTGTGTCCTGGGAACTAGAAATAGTGCAAGGAGTCAGACATGTGGAATAAATGAGTTTATACCATCAAAATGACCCAAAATCTTAATGGCACTCAATAGTTTTTTACTGAATGGTTTGAGAGGAGTGGAGTATTAATACCACTTAAATGGCATATATGCAAAAGATATATTCATAGAAACTCCACCATCTTTATATATTTCCTTCACATACTTGAAGAAACAAATTAGTACAGCAAACATCCAGGGCATCCTGAAATAAATTGACCCCTATGTCATTCTTATAAATTAAAAAGCACTCATTCTGAAATCCATATTGTAGAGTATATAAGCACATTTTAAAGTCTCTTGGCATAAAGCTGAGATAGGTCTCTTTTGCTTAAAATGTAAACAAAAGAAAAATTATAGAATCAAAATGATGGTGTAGGAAAAGAAAATAATAGATAAATTAAGTTAGCAAACAAACAGAAGCAAACATTCTGTGGCTCATTTGAGTCATAGAAATGAACAAAGGACAGATTTCTAATAATAAAGTGGCAACTCCTACCAATATATATCCAAAACCATTTTTAAAGTCCTGTTCCTGGTCCACTGGCCCCTCTACTTCAGGGTAGTTTTTCCCTTTGTGGTGATAGCACAGATGGACACACAATTGGGGAGAATGCACAAAGATTCTATCCAGCAGCTGAAATAGGACAGCTGAACTATCTTCCACTGGGCCTGGTTGATCATTACCTTTGATCAAATAAAAGGCCACATGTTCCAGGTGCCCTTATGCCCTGGTTACTACAATGGGAGAAAGGAAGGCAAGAGCAAGCAAGACAGAATTTAGGGCAAGATAGATATATAAATTTGTGTTTTTCTTAAATCCAAGCAAGTTATATGTGTCCAGACCATTAGTTTCAAACAACAGATATTAAATGGGATGGAAATGGCTCCCAACAAGTTCTGTGTTCTTTTTATAGCAAAGATGATCAACCCCTGAGTTTTTAAAGGTACATTAAAACATAAACTTATATAAAAATTTTAAAATTAAATAAAATACATAGAAAATACTGGAAGCTTGGAAAAGCACAAAGAAGAAAAGCACACGGGGTGAAAAGAAAGGTTATGCAGAGAACAGTAACTCATAGTATCTCTGTCAAATGCAGACGTGCAGGAACCACCATCCCTGCAGACTTCCCAGTTGTAGGAACTATGGTGAGCATGAGGCATATTCTTTTGGCCTTTGGGGCATTCTCATTTACGTAGTATTGGATTATCACTGAACTATCTTTCTTTGTTTTCATTACATTTGCTAGCTCTTAGGATTTACCTAGATACTTTTGCTAACAAATAGTACACAAAGGTAAGGATTTAAAACTCCCCAGACGAGATTTTAAAATGTAGCGTCATTTGAAACACACAGAAAGATATGTAAAAGTAGTGATGTATGAGAGAACAACTGACCATATTATACAATAGCATAATTTTTTCTTTAAAAGTATATAGTTTGGTATAAATATAGATGAGGAGTGAGTAATTGAGCTCCAAACCATTGATAGTGATTTTTCATGGTGTGGGGAATGACTGTGTGTTTAATATTTTCTGTATCGATTAAGTAATTGGCTGCTATAATAATTTGAAAAAAATTAAAATAATGTATACTATATATTGCATTAAAAAATGTCCATTAAATTGTGCTTGGAAGGTTTTTCCTATGGAGTCTTGACATTTTACTGATAACCAGATACTGGTTGGTGCTATCTTGAAAAGTCTACTGCTTAGCAATTTCTGTTTTAATTTGATGAGTCAGAGCTGAGAAAGTCAAAGCCTGAATACTCACCTTACCTTTGAAGAACCACTTAGAAATGGTAGGTATTGGCCAGTAAAAGACATGTACATGATAACTTTTCTCGATAATACTGCAAAATATAGCAGACTAAATGGACTGTCCCAAACTAAAACTTAAGTTAGAAAGAAATAAAAGAAAATATTTGAAGAATGTGTCTGCGGAGGTAAATGAGTAAACTCAAAATGTGGGAAGCCCTCACATCTGAAAGACAAGGGGAGTGGCTGGATGGGTGAGCAGTCAGAGGAAGCTTGAACAAAGCTCTAGAGTGATGTCACTGAGTATGTGCTTGCTTGAGCCTTCAAGGTACGTATATCTTCTTTCAAAGGAAAGTGAAGCTGAGTAAGAGCTCCCGAGTTATTCATTAACTTTGAAAGACTAAAGACTAAGGCTTCCAAATCTAAGTATTAAAAATGCATGATTACAGAGCATAGACATTAGATTTTTTCCACTCAGACAGCAATTGACTGCCTTGTGTATTCACCAGCTCCAATGTGATGATGTGACCCACCTTATCCTCATGACACTGACAAATTCATAGGCTCAATTTTGAAAGTATGATTTTTTTTTAGATTTTATAAATTTTATTAGGAAAAAATGGCAAACCAAAAACTATCATGCCACAAAATTAACCAGACCTCAAAGTCTGGTTACAGTGAGCTTTTGTACAGTTAGAATAGCTATTTGGAAGGAAAGCTGTGGAGCTTTATAGTGGATTTTACACTTGCAAATGTAAAACATATGTAACGATGAATGTGCATTATGGCAACTTGGAACTAGGCACGTCTTGTGCAGGATATGTTCGTATGTGCAAGGCTGGCATTCTTTGTTCCCATGGTGGCCAGCATAAAGTCTGAATGCCCTTCTTACATTGTAGCAAAAGTCAGAATGGGATTTCAAGATTCAGATCATACCCTGGTAACTTCACTTTCAAGCAGGTACTGTATTTCTGTTCTCTTTCAGTAGCAGAAGGTGTTTTGGCATAAAACGGAACACAGTTTTTGCTGCTTCATTGAGTTCAGCCACAGCCTTACTAGCTAAAGCCTCAAGCATGACTCTTATATTTCATTGTATACAGTTGTCACTCAGTTGTTGTTGCTAGATTCAGTCTGTCTCAAGAGAGCTGTTAGAACTCAGGTAAATAGATGCCTCTCGTTTCACAGTCACCTCATTTTTCTAGGACTCCTGGAAACAAGTGTTTCCATGCACATATGATAGAAGATAGCATGCTTCAGAACTTCATTGTCTGAAATCACTGTCTCCTCAAAGAGCATCTGCAACTGACTTTGTCAAACAGAGTCAGGTCAGATCAAAGTCAGGCTTTGAGAGCCAGACTCCTCCTCGGGAGAAGAGTACAGCTGGTGGAGAACAATCAGAGGGCCAACGAGGCACAGCTGATGGCTTCCCGTGCTCTCTCACATCTGATAACATTCATTTCACAGATGCTGATAAGAGCAAGAAAAGTATCTGAACCAGACAAAGACTAATAAGAATAGGACGTTTCAAATACAATCACACAAAATCTAGAGAAATAAAGAAAAACCCCTAAGAAGTAAGAAGACCATTTTGTGGTCTTCCAAGACTCAGGAGAAGCAGGTTGTCTGTGGTTCATGAATGCACTGGAGATCTATCACTTTTGGAGGAACACTCAAATAGGAGGCTAATAGCAGGTTGGTAAGCATCAGTACACTCCAGGGGCCATTTTAGCTCATGGGAATTGTTAATTAATAATGTTAAAGATACGGGCACTCACTGTGATATTTACCAGTCCAGAAAGAACTGCCTTCTGGACTAACTATAAACTGTGAAGGAGAATTTGTTATTCTGCACATTTCTGACAGAAATCCAGATGTTGCCAAGATCATCCCCACTTCTTCATCCTTTCCTTCCTGCTCTGAAGTTCTCCCTCAAGCTCAAGCACTTCGTGGAGCTCATGGTTCCACAGGTTCTGACTCATAAATTTTCTAGTGTGTTTCTGCATGAGAGTTTATATAACACTTTTAATATATATTTTAGAATTGCTATACTCAACAAGTATGAGTTCATATTACCAAATCAAAATTAAAATATATGTTTTTTCTTAAACATAAGTAAACCAAGTTTTATAAAAAATTTGCTTGTTTTTAAAGGTTTGTTTCAATTTTGATTTATATATGTATGTGCGTGAGTGTGTGTGTGTGTGTGTGTGTGTGTGTGTACACATGTAGCTTACTAAAACTGTCTGTAACTTCCACTTCTGGATTATCTGCTGCCTTTGGCTTCCACAAGCACCTGCCTGCATGGGCACATGCCCACACACATATGCACTCCGTATACTTAATTTGAGATGATAAAAAGTGAATTTAAAATAGAAATAAGAAACTTATGTGCTCACTTCGGCAGTGTTGAATTCAGCCCACTGAGTGTCTGCTGTGTACCTGGGTCCATGCTCAGTATGCTTTATGTAGTACCTTAGTGGCCCCACGAGTTGGTAGACAGTCTCATCTCCATTTTACAAATGAGGAAACTGTACACTGAAGATATGTGGTTTACATGTCTAGTAAGAAGAGTTAAAACTAGGTCCCTTGACATTAATGCATGCCTTCTAGGGTTTTGTGCTTCTACCTAGAACTGAATTTTTGACCTACCGCTACCTACCATCTTCTTCTCTTGCCTCTTACACCTTACCCATGGTACAGTCAGCTATTGTGGACCTATGTCGGAGGAATATCTGATTAGTTCTTCTACCGAGAGTCTTCAAATTATTCAGTAGAGAGAGGAAGAGGAGAAAGAGGAGGGAGGGAGGGAGGAAAAATGGGAGAGACAGAGAGACTCTTATCATCATTGGCAATTATTTTCTTATTTTTTTGTCTGAAATAGACATATTTATATAATGCATGTCAAAACTACAAAATTGCTTTGTAAGGTTCGCTATTAAATCAATCATCAAGTATTTTTTGTTAATGATCTGCACTGGGACTTAAAGATTAATGCCTCAAGTGTTTGTCTTCCAAAGGGTGAACTGGTTGCAATAGAAACAAACAGTTTGGTTTGTATCTTTACTGCAGACACACTGAGACATTATTTCACGAAGATTTTGAACAACTTCAAAATGCAAGTCCTTTAACTTTTGCTGTTTATCGAAGAAAGGGCCTCGGGTTCTGCAGGTTCGAAGGGTCGCCCAGGGCTTTAGGGAGCAGCAGGTACAGAGCCTGGTCTACTTGTAGCAGTTTCTGAAGGCTGATGGGGTGATATGCTCATTCACACAGCCTCAGGTTCAGAGCATGGGGAGGATGGAAGTTTGCTCACCTTTCACTTGCAGCTTCTTTCTGGGCTCTGAGGCAGGGCCTGCCGATTATCAATACCAAGCCAATGTATTTCATAAATCACTGGTTTTCCTTAAAAAAACATTTTATTATTTCCTGAACATTCTACTTGTGTTTGTGAGTCCTACTACAAACCACTACTCACCACTACAAATTTCTATAGCTAACACAACCTATTAGAGTCTTGAGACCACAGAAAATATGCAAGAAATATTTGTAATGTTGTGAAATGTCCAAATCCGTCTTTAATATCAGTACATCCCTTCTTTAATAAACTAATGCTTATAAGGTCCTGCAGACACAGGAAGAATGAAAGTATCTTTGAAAATAAGCTGCAGGTGACTAGACCCTTGAACCTACAGTTAATTTTAATTTTACGACAGCCCCCACCTCTGGTGTCTCCTCTCCCTCTTCCTGCTGGTTCTATTGGGAAAACAAGGCCCTAAAATTGGGACTCAAAAGTAAAAATAAAGATTACTAGATTTTCTTTCTTTCTTTCTTTTTTTTTTGTGCCTTGAGGTGGGGGAAGAGTTTACCTTTTCACACAACAGATGGTTTTAAATGCAGTGATTACAAAATTCTGACGGTAAAATGGTTTAATTACAAAGTCAATACTGCCTCCAACCTGGGCTGAGCCTTTAGTGTAAAAACAACAGACGGAGCAGGGCAAACCCTAGGACAATGTTTAACCAGGGCTGTGCATAGCCGGGTGTGCAGTAGGGTTTTCCATGGGGCTTCACTAAGTCATGGAGCACACAATTCTCAGTTCCTCTTTGTTGAATAACCTCAGAAAGAAAAAAATATAAAACTGTGTCTACCTTCTCACCATGAAATACATGCACATAAACACACTTCTAATGAGGTCTGCTGGAGTTACAGTCGGATCAGGTTTCAGTTTTGGCAAAAATAAATGAATGGAAAAACTCTGTGATATACATCAAAAGAATTTGTCACATAGAGAAATGTACAGTTCTTCAAAAAAGGACATTTTGTGTTAGTAAATTTTGTTTACAAAAATAAATTGTCTTCTTCCCTTAATACCCAAATGTATCCAAATACTCGTAAGTGATTTGATTGCTAAGCAATTGTAAAGCGTTTTTGTTTTTAAATCACACAAGAAGGGAAGATTTAAGTTTACTCTCTTCATAAGCAGCACATTTTATTTCTGAAACAGAAGAGATGAGGGGTTTTTTGAAATTAAAGTTAAAGATTCAATGTCTAAAATTTAAACAATTTTAATTAACTGTACAATAAAATAAAAACATCTGATGAAAATGTCACCATACTTTACTATATTGATGTAAGCCATTCATGCAAATTAGTGTAAAATATGTGCACTTTCCTTAAGGTTGGATATTCTTGCCTTCTAGCTGCTGAACACAGGCAATTATAAGATAGCTTGGTTCACTGGGCTAAGCAGGTGTGGGAGGGTCTGAGTAGTTAAGTAAAACAAACATTTCTGATGGTCTTATCTCTGAGCTTTCTGGTCTTAATAAATGTCACCAGGATAACCCAAGACAACTCTTCTAGTGGCTCTATGGGGAATTAAACTCAGAAGCACTTTGCAATTTCTAATCTGTTTCATTGTTCTGGAAGAAGAATGGCTCTTTTAGTAGAAAGTGGCTAGCTACAATTATGTGAAAATTTGGGCATTGAAGATTAAATGTGAACAATAAAATAAGATAAAAGGAAACAAATCCAATCTCCCAAACCTGAAAATGAAAAGCAGTTTGTAAAATCCATTAAATCAAAGAAAGAAAATGTTTGAATTCTAATCATTATATAATAACATAAATTTTAGAGAAACACTAATGTGCAATTGTGCACATATTGATAAGACTTACATAAAATTGCTTACTTAGATTCATTTTGTGCCATGTGTTTTCTAAAAATTCCTCACATGAAGGCAAATTTTTCTATTTTTTTGTAAATCACAAATATTATTGAGAAAAACTGTAGACTCTTTCTTGACAAACCCTTGGAAAATCATCCCATGAAATTAATTCATGCACCTGCTTATTTTTCACCATCACAAGCCTTCTTTGTTGGCCACCATTCTAGTGTGTCACTGCACTGACAACCAGTATAGATTTAAAAAATGACGTCTACCATGAGCACATTAGCATAATGACTTTTTACAAATTAATACCCCTAGTGAAACCAGCCTTGTGGACTAAAAGCAAATGTGGCTAGAACCCCAAAACACTAAAAGATTCTACTCCTCCCTAGTCACGACCAGCTCATAGAAACCCGACTTTATGAAAAAAAAAGTGTCTTGTTACTTATTTATACATTTATATATTTACATGACATTATTGCATTTTGACACTAAACTGTCTGGCTTCCCCAGCTCAACTTTTTGATTTTGAGTTATGGATGTTCTTCTCGATTACAGTTTTATAGATATATGCAATGTACTGTGATTCTAGTCACCCCAAAAGCCCTCTCACACCTCCCCCCACACCTGCTAACCTTCTTCCTCCCAACTAGTCGCTCTGCTGTGTGTGTATCTATGTGTGTGTCTTTCTCTGTGTGTCTGGGGGGGGGG
>JADRCH010000288.1:296927-316734 GCA_019843965.1 Rhynchomys soricoides
CTGGCACCTGTCCACAATGGAATAATGAAGGGTCCAGTCTTCTGTGGGTCTTATGCAGATAGCCAGTTACTGCGTAATTATGACTGCAACAGCCAACTCTTATTACAAAGATAGCATTTCATGCCACTCTCTCCAACCCTCTGGCTTTTACAGTCTTGTCGCTATCTCTTTCATGATGGCTTCTGGGTCTTGAAGGGGTCATATAGGTGTCTCACTTAGTTTTGAGCATTCAATAGTAACTTATTCTAATCACTTAACACTACATTAATAACTTTTCTTCCCCAGCAGCCTACACCAAAGCTTCCAGCACTATGGATTGTAGTGAGCTGAAAGCTTGAAGCTCAATCCCAACTTGATTTCTCTGTGTCCTGTATCCAAAGTGCGTGGTGTCTTCAGCAATAACAACTTACTAACATCTACCCCAGTAGGGGAACCAAAAGCAATGTTGGCCATGGTTTTGTGTGCAATTAAGACAGTTCATTCTTGCTGCTGCTGTTTCTATCTCATTTGGTGAATACATCATAATTTCTCCCTGTTCTGCTGCCTGTTTAGCTCTCAACATTAAGGTTGCTAAAAACCCCTGACTCATCTCGTGGCAAATGTATATTCCCATTTCTTTGGGATACCCTCCTAGGAATGAGATAGTTATGGCATAGAATAAGCAATATGTTTCCCTTTAAGGAATATAGCCAAAGTTGTACCATAGTGTTTGTGCCAAGCTCTTTGGTTTTGTGTTCTTGTGTTGTGTGAATCGTTTTGTGTGAACACAATTTCATTTACATGAATGGTATTAGGGTATTTGGGATCTGGCTTTATGGAATAATACTTAGCTAGGATCCTGACTGCTATATTATTATTATAATTGTGTTTCAATGGTTCATGCTATATTTTTATTTTTTACTGTTTTCTGCCCTTCCACATTTATTGATTTAAGACATGTGGACACTGATATGTGGACAGTGAGTCTGCTATGTCCAATTGCATACATCCATAGGGTTATCAATAGCAATAAGGAAACTGTTTCAGCCAACAAGGAAGTATTATGAACTGAACTTGAGCCAAATTATTTTTACTTAAAGGCAGGGTCTCATTATATGCCCCGGGATGGCCTGAAACTTGCTATATAGACCCAGGCTGGCCTTGATAGCAAAGATATCGGTTCTGTGATTAAAGATGTTCCCCACTACACTTAGCTTAGAACCAATATTTTTAAGAGACTATTTTATTTCATAATAAAATATTTTTGAAAAATTAGTATTTGGTAAAAAGACAATATATCATTTACAAGGTAGATACAGTTGTTTTTTTTTTTTTAAAAAAAAAATACATATACTGAAAAAATATACCAAGTATAAATAGTTATTGTTGTGGTAGAAGATATAAAGCACTTTTCTGTTTTATTCTTTATATTTCTCTATATTTTCTACTGATAGTGTAACCAGGAAAAGATAAGTAAAAAGAGAAAATAAGACTGGGGAGCCCAGAACCGTGGAGAAACTCTGCTTTTCAGTTAACTCTCTGGCTCATGCTCAGCTTGCTTTCTTCTAAAATTGAGACCTAACTGCCTAGGAATTGTGCCACCAACTATCAATGAAGGTAATCTTGCACAGGACACCAGCCAATCGGATCAAGGAAATTCTTCGATTGAGGTTCCATCTTTTCAGTTGACTCTAGATTTTGTCAAATTGACAAGCAAAACTATCCAGGAGGCTGGAGAGGTGGCTCAGGGTTTGAGTGAGGACTGTTCTTGTGGAGGGCCCAGATTTGGTTTCCAAACCCACATCAGTGAGCTAACAACCACTCGTATCTCCAGCTCCAGATGATACAATGCTGTCTTCTGGGCTCAATGAGCACTCCAATCACAAGCAAACCCATTTGCTCATGCACATATATACATAATTTAAAAGGTGGAAACAAAATCTTTAAAAAGCATTAAAAATAACAAGAAAACTGACTTTTTACATTTTTCTTTTCAAATTTCAACACTTTAAGAACCAGTCTTATGATCAATACCATCATCACAATGAACTTCTAGAAAATTATTTTCCTTCTCATGTATAATAAGACTCACACTGAACACAGTTTTCAAAAGATGACTCATTTTGGCACCTCTCTTTAAATCTTTGTGTAGTACTGCAGCAAACACACACAGTTGATACTATTGTCTTGATCATTTGGGTCCCATTATATCTTCATCAGTGTCATAATGATCTATTACTTTGCGTTTTTGTTTCCATCCACTTAATGACATCACCACTCATCATTTACTTCTCCATCTCCTTCATTTGAAAGGTATCATTGAAGATGACATGTAATACTTTCATATTACTGAATGCGATGGATATTTCACATTTGTAACTTTGTGGTAAGATGCTGTTTTCCTTCTAAGATTTCATTTACTATATTTAAACCATATAGATAGCATTTTATTTTACTTTATTGCTGTAATTAACGTATAGTTATATTACTTTCCATATTCTCTTGACTTTCTCCAATTCCCCCATGTACTCCCCTTGCTCCTCTCAAAAATAATTATATATATATATATATTTGAGATTTCGTCTTTTGCTATGTATTCTAATGCTAAATACTGACCCCACCCCCCAAGGCCTGGTTGCTCACAGGGAGGAGAGAATCCCCACATACAATATGACCTTGCTCCTTAGTGTAAAACCATTGGTTAAATAAAGATGCTGACAGCCAATAGCTGGGGAGAGGAGCATAGGAGGGGTTTGGGGTTCCTGAGCTTGGGGTCTGAGGACAACCATGAAGAGAGAGAAGAAGGTAGAGAGAGGAGGAAGCCATCATGGGGTAGGTGAATCAGGAAAACAATGGCCATGAGGGCTAACCAATTGGAGTTAAAAGCTGCCCAGATGGAACATGGCAAGTTACAACTCAGGGTTATTGATGGGGAAGTAGATTCTAATAGTTTATAGGGTAGATATCTGCCCAACGCTAGTGCTGATTTAGGCTTATTATAAATATAAGAGATGTATGTTATTTTTTTTAATGTGGGAACTGAATGATCAAGTTTGGGTAGAAACCTGTTATTTGAGGTTAAATATCAATACAACAATATAAATTATATATGTACAGCCTGATTAATACATATAGTGTTACTTGTATGTATATGATTTCATTGATGACCAGTTGGTACTGGGTAACCAATTAGGAAGCTCATCCCTGGGGAAGACTATTTCTCTCACTTTCAGCGTTCCTAAGTTGCCTCTTGTTCTTCATCTAAGAAGGGGGCTCCATGAGATTTTCGCCTTCCATGTTAGTATGTCTATTGCTGTTGTACTTTTTCTGGTCTTGTTCAGGCAGTGATATTGTTGAGGCATCAGTGTGAGGTTTCTCTGTCATTTCTAGGAAACATAATCTCAAAGCAGCTTTCCAGGTCCTCCGATTTTCTTTTTGGACCCTCTTCAGTGATGTTCCATGAGTCTTAAGTGCAGGAGTTATGTTATAGATATATCAGTTGGAACTTGGCACCTACGATCACTTCTCTGTATTTTGACTGATTGTGGTTGCCTTCTGTTGCAAAGAGTTTTTTAGTGGGAATGAGAGTTACATTTACCTATGGTGTACTGGCTAGATTTGTGTGTCAACTTGACACAAGCTGGAGTTATCACAGAGAAAGGAGCTTCAGTTGAGAAAATGTCTCCCTGAGATCCAGGTGTAAAGCATTTTCTCAATTAGTGATCAAGGGCGGAGGGCCCCTTGTGGGTGATACCATCTGTGGACTGGTAGTCTTGGGTTCTATAAGAAAGCAGGCTGAGCAAGTCAGGAGAAGCAAGCAAGCAAGCCAGTAAGTTACATCCCTCCATGGCCTCTGCATCAGCCTCTGCTTCCTGACCTGTCTGAGTTCCAGTCCTGACTTCCTTTCATGATGAGCAGCAGTATGGAAGTGTAAGCTCAATAAACCCTTTCCTCCCCACTTGCTTCATGGTCATGATGTTTGTGCAGGAATAGAAACCCTAACTACAACATATGGGTATAAGAGTAGATATTTAGAATGCAGTTAGGAATCATGCTAGCTTTTGTAAAGTGGCTGTAGTGTCTGCTACTCTAAGATCTACAGCCTAATTATCCTTAGGCAGTTGTCTAGGTTTCCAGTACCAGGTACGATTTCCCTCTTCTTGGATGGTCTATAAATCCAACTAGAGAGCTGTTGGCTACTGCCACAATATGAGTGCCACTATTGCACCTTTAGAGTTATTGTGCCATTCTGGTCATCATTTTGGTTCATAGGCATAGCAGCTGCATAGGACTGTTGATTGCTTCCCTCCCTTAGAAACTTGCACAGCACAATCATGTACTATGAAAGCTTCTTCTTAGTGAGGAGACCGATCCTGTAGGTTTAGGGTCTGAAGATCATGATGTCCTCTACCTCTGGAAGGCCATGATTCCTTGTATCGTTGTGGGAGTCTCTTGATACACATAACCAACAACTCAAAAGGAGGTTACTCATGCCTCTTTTTTTGTTTTGTTTTTATTTTTCCCCTTTCTTGGCTAGATAATATATGACTCTCAGGGAGAGTTTTACCAGTCTAAATTGGATAACTTTATTTGCACTATATATGTATATGTTTGCACCTAGATTTATTTGTAGTGTATATATTTTAGTAAATAAATAACAATACCATTCCTATGGCTTTTCCAGTCATCTCTAGTGTTATCTTACCTCAGACTCTCCCTTTCCTTCTCCATTAACATCATTTTCTTCATCCCAACTATCATCTCCCCTTAGCCATTTTCTCTTTCAAATCACTTATATCCTTTCCCCCAAAATGGGATATTTTTACTTTTCCAGTTCATGTGGTTATCTTGCTTTATATACTCACATATGACTATTTGGAGCTAGGAACCACAAATGACTGAGAACAATTGGTATTTGTTTTCTGGGTCTGAGATACTTCATCCAGCATAACACTTTCTAGTTCTATTCATTTACCTGCGAAGTTCATCAATTCAAATTTTTTACAGCTGAACATCAGTTAGAGGATATTTAGTTTATTTCCTTTTCCTGGGTAGTATGAATAGATCAGCAATGAACATAGCTGAGCAAGTATCTGTAGATAGAATGTCAAGTATAACTGGGTCTTATGACAGATTTATTTGTACCTTTTTGAGAGTTCTCCATAGTGATTTCCAGAGTGTCTGAAAATGGAGAATCTTTTTAACATAATTGTTGTGACTAAATAGAAATAGGGTTTCTACAAATTTTGATCCTTGTTGACCAAGGATTTGGGCTTTTCAGTGTTGTTTCCCCATTATCCTGCCCTTAGTCAACTATAAAAGAAATGACTGTGGACATCTCTCAAGTAGAATATGAGTCAAACTCTTTAAAGTCAGAGAACATCTCTTTTATGAATTGGATTAGGTATTCGAAATCATGCTATTCCAAGGATGATCACATAGGCCAAAGGAATTTGAGCTTCACACAATGAGAAAAGCCCAGTGTGAATGAATGTCACATCTTCCTTTCTAAAGCTCTGTCTAAAGCTACAATACACAGTATCTACTTCACCATAACTTTAAAGATGAAGTGATTCATTGCCTGGTTACTGTTGATATCTAACAAGGCCTATTGTAGAAAATCTACATTTTGTAGCTTTGACTGAAGTTGTCTTTCCCTCATGTTCATTTCCCAGTCAACTAAATTACATTTCGTTTACAATAAATATAATTTGAATTATAAAATAGAATTTATCAATCTATTTTATATACAAGTAGGGCTATATCACGGCTTTCATGGACCTGTGAATTTCTTCTCTATATGTCATTTAATCCACATTTTTAAAAAATCTCAAAGAATTTTTAAATCCCAAAATGATGCAGAATAGAGAAACTGAATATAGAAAAGTAACCGACATAATCTTGCATGGAGCTGGCTGAGCAGGAATTTTGTCTGCTGAGCTGCCCAGGCTTAAAATACCCCGAGAAGACCACAGCCACTGCATTCTAAAACTGTCCAACTTGGGTACCTTTCTCTTTCACAGAAACATCTGTGTCCTGTAGCCCATCCCTCCAGGCTCCTGTTCTCTATCTTCTAGCCAGATAAGGTCTAGAACATCACAACAATAACTCTCCCAGTGGATTCATTAGAGAAAGTGCTGGGGAGGGACGTTATCCTTTATCTTTCCTGCCTCTGTACTAAAAAGCTGCCTTGATATGCACAAGTTAATCTATTACTTCCTAGATGACCAATGGTAGATTCTGAAACTATCCAGAGAATATGACTTCTTACTGGCAAACCAGCATCCTTTTTATGAACAATGATGCAGCTCATGGATATTGTTTGCATCCAAGACTAAAGTATCTCTGCAGGGCACTTCCTATATTTTGTTCCTTTGAAAAATGTTTCCAAAGGAGTGTGCAATCCAAAGGTAAAGGTGAACACTCATACACTTTCAGCCTTCTCTTGGTGAACAACGTTTACTAATGATGGCAACAAAATTATTGAAGCCTGCAGTAAGCTATCCAGTGGTTGCATAGGTCACCTATGACCACTATTAAGACTTAAATATCCACTAAAATTAAACACTTTGGCGTTATTAATGTTTCCTTTCCTCTCAAAATTTTTGTGTTGAGAGGAGGTATTGGAGGAAATGTGTTAGCAACAGTAGGATGTGGAGGATAACTCTAAGTACATTAAACATCTGTTGATGGAGCCATTAGCACAGTTTGTAGCCACTGCCACCTGGCCCTTATTCCGCTTTGTTCCAGTTTTAGTATCTGAAAATATACTGTAGCAATCATGCAACACTTCTTTTAAGTCTTTTACTACTGCATTAAGTGAAGCATAAGTACCAATCAGTTCTCACTGAGATTAAAAAAAAAAAAAAAACTGCTTATGGCAAAAATCAAATGCCAATGAGAAGGTAGCAAGGGTTAACATCACTTAGCATGCAAGCTGCCTGTATCTCTATCTACCCAAGAGGAAGTCTTTAAAACAGCAAATGGAGGCAAAGGTGACTTTTCTCTGTCAATCTATAGGCTATATTCAAGTATAGCATTAGATTGATCATGGACGGGGAGCTAACATTTTCTCAAGGAAAAAAGAAAACCCTCTATTTTCACAGAATGCTCAGCCTAAATTAGTTGTTCTTTCCTGGAAAAAGCACAAGACTCAATGTTCTTTTTTAAGTCTCATTAGACGTCCATAGTTACTCTCCAGACAGTGTTCATAGCTGCCCTGGTTTACAGTCTATACATCCATCAGTCTCTATAAATCGCGGCCCCAGTGTGACAAAACCATTCTGAGAAAAATCAAGCTTCCTTGTTTGCTGGCACCTGGGTTCCTTTCTTCCCTATAAAATGAACTATACTAAAGAGGTTTGCCACATTTGACCAGGTGCTGTAAGGGGTCTATAAAAATGAGGATTTCACTTTTCCCAGCTCTCTCGTTAAGTGTCCCCACTTCAAGTTTATTCACGGGTGATTAGGGGCCCCAGTTTAGTAATGTTTATGAAATGATCTGTTTGAGTCATTGATGCAGTTGTTTTAAACTCAGCCATTCTACGTATTTTCCTCCTATGCCGAGTCATGTAGTTATTTCTCTGGTACCATATGCTATATATCTACAGTGTCCCTAGAAATAGAAAAACAAAAATAACATAGTGTCGTTTGTCTGTTGCTTAGGCTGGTCATCTGTACCGCTCCTCGGTGAACCTCTGTGTTACAGTCTGTTCCTGCATTATGACAAAATGTGCCTTAGACCAAGGTTTGATGTAGTCAATCAGTTCTCGAGTCACAGGTACAGTATAGACATCTGTTGTCCCTCCTTAATGAGGACTGCTGGTGTGAGTTGTGACATTGAAGTTCTTTGACAATCCCATCTGCTTGCTTTCCTTACGTTCATTCAATTTCAACTGGATAGGTTTTTAAAGTTCCTTTCTGTGTAAAATAAGGAAAATACATGTTTTGTATACATACTTCATGAACTGTGAGTATAAAATTAAAACAGAATGTATCTTGTTACCTGGATTAGAAAGGTAGTGAATTGCTAGGTGTGGTGATTCTTTCCTCTAATCCCTTCACTCAGGAGGCAGAGTCAGGAGGACAGTCACAAATTTGTAGACAGCTACAAGTCCCAATCCAGTCACAAACTATAGACGGAGACCCAACCTCTGCAATAAAGGCAGTGAATGAGGGCATTATCTTACCCCTTTCTCCCTTCCCCGTGCTTCGTTCCAGGATTCTGCTGTAAGGCTGATGTTTGTCCTCCGACACCATCTCTACATGCCAGGTACCCAGTTGCTCTTCTGCATGTTCCTTCTTATGTACCACACTCACTTCACAAACATTCTTGGGGTTCTCCTCTGGAGTCACCAAATGGAAATCCTTTCTCATCACTTACGTAAGTTACAAGTGGATGCATCCTCTTTGGAGTTCTCCCTGACTACTCAGGCTAGGGCAGTTTCTCCTCCCATCCACATTTCCCTCTCCCTCTTGGTCTTATTTATTTGAGAAATTATATCTTTCAGAAATGATTGGTTATTTGTTCCTGCATTTAGAGTGTGCCCCTCCAACCCCTCTTTGAACAAGGCTCCATCTTTGCTGTCATAACTCTTGCATAAGGGTGGGAGAGATTCTTGGCCTTTAAGTGGGTCTTCCATAGGTATCTGTTGCATGAACTGAATGGCTCCTTGTTTGCTGACATAGGAAGCAGGCAATCATAGAGCACATTTAGATGCTGTATATGTATGGCTGAGGATGTAATCTGATTAAAATATGGCTCCACATTCAGGGTGGAAGAGAAGCAGGAAAATAAACTGTTAAGTGTTTTCCTTGCCAAAAAGAATTAGTTGACATTTCCACTGAAATATGTTCTCACTGTTCTCTTCCAGACAAATGAAACTTTAGGAATTTTGATCTTTCTCAATATTGCCTCTGATAAGTCACTGACTAATATCATCCAGAACTGCTGCCTGTTTTTAAGATATGTATACATACACAATTGTACATATGTGTATTATGATTTATATAAATTTATGAAAGTCTATTACTTTAATAAGCATCTTTAAAACATTTAAAATATAACATAAAATTATTCTAATTAAAGATTTTAATTAATTTATCTATTTTAGTTTTTAGAGAAGGGTTTCTCTCTGTAACTTGGGCTGTTCTGGAGCTCACTCTGTAGACTCAGCAGCAGGCCTTGAACTAACAGAGATCCACCTGCCTCTGCCTCTGCCTCTGCCTCCCAAGTGCTGGGGTGGAAGGCAGGCACCACCACCACCCAGCTTCTATTAAAGATGTTCTAATCATGAGATGTTGATATCTTCAGCTAACTTCATGATTTACACTCCCCCTTAATCTCTCTCCCTCCTTCCTTCTTTCCCTCCCTTTCCCCCCCCCCCACACTAGGATCAAACCCAAGGCCTTGAGCATGCTAAGTAACTACTCTAACATTAAATAAACAACACCCCCAACCTGATTTATGTTTTGACAAAAGAAAAAGAAAGCCCCAGTTCTTGGTTCATGTTAACATGTTAAGATTAAATAACATTGTACATGCTATGTCTTTGATAACAACAGAGCCTACAAAAATCCAAATATGATGGGAAATGGAGTCATTCCATTGCACTGAACATGAGCGTCATCCTTTGCATTAAGCATGAGAGTGTGCTCAGCTCAAGAATTCACATCCCAACCGTCAGCATCACTTCATGATTCAGATGTTTGGATTCCACAAAACAAAACCACCTGCTGCAATAAATAAAAAGTCCATGTAAATGATGCTACATATATGACCATCCTTATTCTAAAACTAAGAAATTAACTCATGGAGAGATCTCTGCAAGTATTTTTTTTTTCCTTCCTAAGTTTTCAAAGTTAAAGTCTATTGATGTGTGATTTGAATGTGACTTCTTCAGAATGGGATTACATGTCAATTATATAAAGGGAAGACAATAGTATTTTCATTGGAATTAATATATTTTTAGTTGATCCATGAAATATGCACTCAATAGCTTTAATTTCTAAATTAATTTGGTTGTTATTACTATCATGTCAGCATCAAAAATCTTTGGACACACAGAGGCAAAAAAAAACCTATCAGAGCCATACTTTTGTTTTTTAACGATTTCCTGTATGTTGCTGATGGAGTTGGTTCATGGACTACTTATTGGGCGCTTTTGGCATCTCTAAACTTCCTCCATAACCACAGTTCTATGAGATCTCTGGATTGCTATGACACAGGAGAAAATGTGACAATATTACCAGAGCAATCTAGACTTCAGACTTTCCTATCCAAGGGAGAGTTTTTTTCTAAAAGAAGGACTCTGAAGATGAACATAGATCTCTCCAAATGACAACAGTAAAGTGATTTTAATGAGGCAAACTGACTCAAGTTTTCTCCTTGTGATCTGTAGAACAATCAGATGGCAAAGCAGCTGGTGCCCAGGAAGTTCTTTCATTGTCCCCGGGTTAGCTAAGCTGGTGCTGGTCTCCCTTGCTTTTTATAGAAAGAGCATTTGATACAGCTGGGGTGTAATGTTCTTAGAATGTTACCAACGAGGCCAACGTGGATCAGCTGTCCATGAGGTCCCTTTAAGCTGTTGTTTTTATGGTTTGGTTCATTTTCAGAGGCAGCATGTAGAAAAAACAATAACAACAACAAAAAAACCAAAGCCAAACTTGTAGCCCCTCAGCCTGCTTAGTCCTGCTAATCATTGCCACTGGGCAGCATCTATGAGCCCCCATATACTTCGATACTAAGCAGATGTGGAAGCCCACTCATCCCAGATATTCTCTAGAAAGGTTTATAAGACCCGTCTTTATCCTAGGTCAGACAAGATGGAAACAACAAAAAACATTTTCTATTGGATGCATCTGTGTTTATCTAAATTGGAGACTGCCTCTTAATCCCATTGTTGGCCAGGATATGAGGAAATGAACACAAAGAAGAAAGAAGTATTGTGCATTAGACAATGGGGAAAGTTAAGGAGGAAAATTCAAAAGGAAAAGGAATTAAAGATCACTAGGAGAGTCCTAATTTGTGTCTTCTATGCCTACATTACCATAAGAACATCACTAGGGGATGTGGACGTGGATGAAACGGGATCTTCCTAGGAAAATCCAATTATCAACCAAGAGGTACAGGATCTATAAAATAAGGCTGAAGAAGCAATCAGGTCCTAAAAGAGACAGAAGTCTTAAAAGCTGCCTGATCACAGTAACTTGGTCCTCCTCTGGACAGACAATCCCATGCTCAGTGCTCCCTCTGCTGGATCTATAAGAGTAGATGATCAGATTTATAAATCTGCCTTTCAATTCTGTCCTGTAAACTGAGTAGCTTAATAGGAAACCCAAGCATCATTTAGATGGGACATGGACCATAAAGCCAGCATTCGTATATCCAACCGTTTATGATCTATAAGTTTTAAAGAACCATGACTCATCTTTCACAAGATAAAAAAGGAAGGCCAAGGCCCTTCTCAGTAGGAAAGATATGAAGTGTGCCTGGACATAGTATATAAGGGCTTTCAGGTGCTAATGCAGCTGTACTTAGCAGCCTTTTTCTTGTCTCCCTTTCTGCAAACCCACTATGGAGAAAAAAGTGGAAGGCTCCCAGTCTTCCTTAGGGCAACCAAAACTACTGTGGATGTTCTGGCTTCTCTATTCAAGATCAGAGCCTTTCAGAATTTCATGGATAAGTGCAATGCCTAGAAACACATCTTTTATTATTTTTCCTGCCTATAAAAACTTGATGATCAATGCCCTCCACAGTATCCAATATTTCCTTCCTGCCCTACTGACAGAGCATACATACAAACATGCATATATGCATGCATACATATATGCATATGTTTATACATATATCATTGATTTTTAAGTTTTATACAGTTGGTATTGATTATATTCAGACTACCTCCCTCAACTTTTCCCAGATCCACTCCTCTTTTTCTCACTCAACTTAGTACCTGTTTTATTTTTAGTATTTTTGTGCTTGGTCAGCATACAAACATTCTTGTATATGTGGCCTTCCATTGGAGTGTGAAGATTTATCAGAGGCTATATCCTTAAAGAAAACCGACGCATTCTTTTCCAGTAGCCAAGAATCTACTTACTGTGCTACTAAGTAGCACAGCTCTCTGGTTATGGCATAGAACTTTGTGCCCAACTTCCCTCTCCATAATGGGATTTCGTTTGGCTTGGGCTTGTACAGGTATCGTGTATATTGTTACATCTACTGTGTGTTCATATGTAAAACTGACCAATGGAGAAATCAAATCCGTTCTTACTTGGAGTATTCCTATGTATTGGCTAGCCCTTGTGATGCTGAGAGTTGCTATGCATGATATTGGAGGAGAAAATTAATCATCAATCTCATCCATCTGTGAGCCCCGTGAGCTACAATAGTGACTGGCCTTGCAAGATACTACTTACTAGTGCAATCATTGCACAAATGTGATGACAGTAACTAATCATTTATGCTCAAATTTAAAGCCCGTGCTACAAAATAAACCAACACCTACAACTGGGCAGTATAATTGGGCCAAGAACCTATGGATAGATAGATCTTGGGTCCTAGGGGAAAACATACTATTACTCTGCTAAATGAACATAGCATTAAAGCAATTCCGAATGAGTTATCATCACAGAGACCCACATTTGGGAGAGAATAAGACACTAAAGAATCCTTATCCCTAAAGAGAGCATGTATACTATACTCGCTCCTCCCAGAGCTCAGGGATCATGGTGGCATCAGGGCTGTGTGTGTGTGTGTGTGTGTGTGTGTGTAAGAGCCAGAGGTGGCAGGTAACATAACTACAAAGTGATATAAACATGAGATAATGTTTCTTTTTAAGTTTTATAGTACCTAAGTTATTGTAAAATTGCCTTTGTTTGGTGTAGAGGGGCATCCATGTGAGTACATAGTTGTCATGGCGTGTGTATGGGCATAAGAGGACAATCTATGAAAGTTGATTCTCTTGTTCCATTATACGAGTCTAGGGAATTGAATTTTGGTTATCAAGCTTGGCAACAATTAAGTAGAACTGATGATTCATCTTGCTGGCCCATCATTGTGGGTCATTTCAAATCTATACAACAGTATAACAATAATTAATAATAATAATAATAATAACCCATTTCATATGTTCCAACAGTTGATAGATACCAGACAATAACAAGTTTTCAGACCAACCTGTACTATATAACATGTTGAAATCTAGCCTAAAATACATAACAAGAGTGCCTCAAACCAACCAAAAATTAATTACACATAGTTTACCCAAAGTGCTGTGTCTACCAAACTCTCTATAGCTGTGTTATTTAAAAGTATATCTCATGTTTTATTTCATGGCAAATAGTCTAGTGTTTATTATAAAAGAAAAAGGCTGTACTGATACGTGTAAACAAAATTAATCCGGGCATAATGGCACACATCCATAATTCTGGCACTCAGGAGGCTGAGGTAGAAAGATCACAAATTGGAGGGCTAGCCTGGGCTGCAAAGCAAGACCTTACCCATGAAACCTCAAAGACAAATTTAAAAAGAAAGAGAAAAGAGTGTTAATGCACCCACAAATGAACAAAATGTTACTGCTGAATAGTCAATAACTCTTCAAGTGCTCATTGCTCAATAAGCATGTCTGAATTAAGATGCAATTATGTTTGATTGCTATGTCTTTTCATAAACTTTTTATTGATTCTTTGTGAGTTTCACATCATGCACCCCATCCTCATTCATCTTTCTGTCCTTTCATATCCACCCTCTGTTCTTACAACCTCCCCCTACCCCACCCCTGCCCAAAATAAAAAACACACAAACATGCAAAACAAAGCAAAACAAAGCATAGAAAATATCTCATCATGGAAGCTGTAGTGTGTCCCACAGTATATCCCTCTGCCCATACATCTTCACTTGCAAATGTTCATTGTAACAAGTCATTGGTTTGGTTGGAGATCTCTGGCTTCCATGACAGCATCAATATTGGACCCTCACAAGGCTCCTCCTATCAGGCCATGATTGGGAGTCTGTTTTCTGGTAGAGCTAAGGTTCGAACGCTGCAGGCCCAATAGGCTATCTTTGGCCTATAAGGAATGGCAGCCGTTTGCCCAAGCTCCTAGAATACAGCTTCTAACACGTGGCTACATCTCACCATAGATCTGTGACATTTGGTCACATAAAAAAGGGCCACACCCCCAAACCCCTCCTCAGGTAGAGGCGTGGCCACCCAGCCCCAAGCCATCCCCATTTAATGAGACATCTAGAGGCTTAGCCACGCCCCCTCCCAGTTACTATTTCTACCTCACCCCTCCTGGAGGTCGTGGGGTATGATCTCACCCACGCCATTCTCCACAATGAAAATAAACACCTTAGAATTATGGACTGTCTCTATTCATCTTGATCTGCCATGGGAAGCAACGGATCCAGCCTTCGATCAAGGAGCTGTCTAATCTCTCGCCGAGGGAGTCTCAGCACTTCCAGACAGCACCCATTCACCCAAGCCAAAGCAGCTAGCCGGTACCCAAGCTGCTCAACTGGGTCTCAGGGAGAGATGCCAGCTGCGCTCTGCGGCCCTTCTGTTCTCAGCTCTCCAGTGGCATCCAGCAGAGTCTGCGATGTCCAGAGCCTGGGAACTCCAGAGCCGGAAGGCATTCTCTGGGACTGGCCCCTTCTTCCACCCACGGGCTGTGTCTCCGTAGAGGCCTCTCACACAACCTGAACAGCCCAGAGGACTATAGAAGAGCATGTGGCCACTTCCCACTTCCCATGTGTCCCATCCTCCCAGAGCCACAGCGCCCAGGGTGGACACGTGAGAAGTCACTCACTCCATTCCTTGCTGGTTTGTTCCCACATCCTCCCAGTTATCCTGTCGTCGCCCTGTGTTTTGTAGATCCTGCAGTTTTGAGTCAGCAGGACTAGCCCTTTCACATGCCTCAACAGTTCACAGAGGACGTAGATTTCAGGGTAGGCCAATTCAAAACCCTGAATCTAGGCCTGGAGTGGTAGCTGAGCTGGTCAGCCCTGGCTCTTGATTATCTGTACTACCAGGGATTGCCAAGTGTTTTAAGACAGTTTGGTATACAGATTCCTGCTTCTACTCACTTTTCCGCTGCAGTTTATTGCCCTGTGGAATTCTAGATTTTGCTGATTGAATCTCTGTAATATATTTTAAAAATACTTTAGTCCTCTGTATATTGATATTGTATATTGATATGTATATGTGTATATGGTATCAAACACTGGTATTTGGGCTTAGGGGTTTGCTAGGCTTAAGTTCACTGTTTTCAAAAAGTGTATTTGTAAGAGGTAGCATGAATTTCTGTCAGAGGCCTCTGATACTAAATACAGTTACTTGTTGCTATTGGCTGCTCTTGGGGCTGAGCACCTAAACAATTAGTTCACTGAGATGGCTGATAATGATACTCCGATCTTGTAATTCCTTACTTATTTGTCAACTATAATATTCCTACATAAGGAGAAATGTGTGGTTACCCAGTAACATCATCTGTGTAGAAAAAAATAAAAGCAAATTGACTAAGTCTTAACCTTTATTTGCTAGCCATCAAAATAATGAATTGAATCCTCAGAGTATTCCATGGATGATCAATTAGTTCTGTTGTCATGTCTCATTAAAATAACCTCAGGTCAGTCTTAGAGTATCTGAGGTTTGGTACAAATCACAGGCTCTACAAATTGTTGTTACTTTTTCATATTTGCGTTACATAGGAGGCTCATACATGTTTAGCTTCCAACATTTCATTGAATAGGTCTCTTCCTTTCTTCATCTCAAGGGTACCTATACTTTATTGAAGCACCTTACACATTTATGTATCTTGGATTCTCTCTTAGCTTGTCTCAGAGGTTAACCTATTTGTTCATATTTCTATTTATTTATTTGTTCATTCATTAAGTAATGCCTATTGAAGTACCAGCCAGCAGCCAGGTGCTGCCTTAAACATAAACTTTAAAAAACAAAACAAAACAAACAAACAAGCAAACAAAACAGAACAACAACAACAATAACAACAACAACAAAAACAAAACCCAATATTCCTTTAGTCTTACAATGGCATTCTACTCAAGACTATTAAAAAATCACATGGGGGGGGGTTTCAATGTCATTTTGCCATTTTCCAGTCCCTTTCTCCTTAACAGGGTGGGAACATCAGTTTGAGAATCTCTGAATTTTAACAGTGAAGTTGTTTTTTGATTGGAAGTTGGCAGGAAGCTAAAAGCAGGGGGTGGAGAAAGATCTGGCTTCTGCAGTTGTGTGTGTATATACATGTTTCTGCACATATCTTACATGAAGCAGCAACAGAGACTGTATGCTGAATGCTTCAGAGCTGAGAACCAACTCTTTGTTTTTATTAATACTTAATTTCTCTAGCTGCACCAGCATTTCTTAATGCCATGCTCTTTGAATCTCCTGTGTAAAAACTGTATAAAACTGTATAAAAACTGTTGACACAAGACACAGTATAAATACACCAATGTCTCTGCATTCTGAGAACTGGGGTTTTTTAACGGGCTTTTCAGGTGTTCTAATATGTAGTCAGGAGTTCAAAGAGGAGCCTGAATAATCTGTAGGAGTGAGGATAATCAGATGAAAGAAATTCTTTGAACTCGTCATAAGAGGGCAGCACGACCCTACAATTCAAACCTCTCTACTTGGACTAGCTTCATTATTTCTCAGCATTTAAAATCCATTTTTCAACTTTTATAAAAGTTTGGTTTTTTGTCCCAGCTATGTTATTATAGTTTTATAGATTTTTAAATAACAAAACCTTTTAGTATAGACTCTGGTTATAATACAGAAATTGTGAGATTTTTTTTAAACACATTTTTGAAACTAGTTTTCATGAAACTCAGGCTGGCCACACAGCCTCCATGAAGTCAGACTGGACTAAAACTCTTTATAATCTTTCTTCACCTTTCCAAGGGCTAGAATTACAGATTAAAAAATTTCTAATTTGGAAAATTACATATTCCAATTTAAGAAATTGTGTAAGCTGTTAGCGTGACTCATGTGCTATCCCAGGAGCTCAAAGAACAAAACCTAATAAGTCAGGAAAGAATATATAAAGATGTTTCACAGTCCTGCATCTGTGACTATGAACAGAAAACAAATTGTTACTTATTAATCAGATTCAGTAGATGGAAGATTCTTGAGTCAACCCAGCCCGATTTCATACAAAACCTCTTGTGTATTTGAAACATAGAAAACGCATATTTTAAATGGCCTGACTTCATTGTACTTCGATATGAGTAGGGTCCTAAAATAATAAGAGTTTAGTTCCTCTGAAAAAGATTAGACTTAATGTAGTGTAGCTGTGCTGCTGCTTCTTAGAAATGAGAAAGGCTACAATTAGACAGAAGACTTTGAGATGGCATATTTGCTTTATATTGAATTTACACAACCAAAAAGATCGCTTTTCTCTCTTACCCTCATTTTCTGTGAATGATGTTTACTAATATTTTTATTTTGCTGAGAACATTATAAAATGTACTTTGATTGAAATACATTGTGTGAAAATATGATGTTGAAAGTGGGATATCCTCTAAAAACTGAAAAATACCCATAAAAGCGGTCTAAAAGTCAAGGGTCTCAGTCTGCCGTGAGACCAATGATTTGTCCCATCAGTCTGAGTTCTGAGTAAGTCTCATAGCCTGAAAAGTGAACACAGCTGAAAATAAAAAATTAAAATAGCTCTCTGACTCATAAACATGTAGTGACCAGTTTGTAGATAGAAACCACCCCCAAGCACATATGTACATCCTATGGCCACTGACGTCAGACTCTGATAAAATGATGCCTCTGTTAAAGTTGTCTTCCTTTCCTGCTAACGATCAAACTCTGAGCCTGCTCTTTTGGGTAAGCCCTGAGCAACATCTCTTGCTGACCTAAAAGTTCAGTTCCAGCCACAGGGAACACTGATGACATAAGTCCAGCTCGTACACATGGAAATGCTTTGATTGAGGTCACACTAGAGACCGGCATTTTTCCCTTAGACTAGACAGCTTATACGCATGTTTATTTAGTAGTGAGTTGCCTAAATCATATAAAGGCAGACAGCAAAGTCAGATTCCCTTCTTAGGAATAATTTTTCCTCTTGGGCAAAATAACTTGGTACTGGATCTCTATGGGGGAATACTTCTCACTTCTAAAGATGCCAAATTGTCTGTGTACATATCACACTCATGCATTAGCAAGATAAAATTCAGAGTTAATTGAAGGCTTGAGAGACTTCCTTATAAGGATACAAGAAAAAACGAGGATTCCTAACGCCACGTTGGGAACACTGTTGCCCAAGTCTCCTGGCCTTCTTTTCTATAGTCATGGGAGCTATTTGGTCATTTCACTTTAATGTGTAAGAGTCAAGTGACCGCCTAGTCACTTCCCCATAGGCCGGCAAGCGTAGAATGGAAAACAGTTTCAACACTGGCCACCTGGCCTCCTGCCCTCAGCCACACATTTGTTGATCATGCATGGACTTTTGGCTGCCTTCTCTGTCAACCATCTGTTGAAAGGGGCATTGTGCCTGCTCAGATAGAACGATGCCACTATTTCTTCTAAGATTCTCTTGCAAAACAAAACAAACCAACTACCAAACAAACAAAACTGTATGTGTTTTTAATAAACTTGCCAAAGTTCCAATCACATTTACCAGCTGGGTTTGTAATTTTTGAATATGTCTTTACATTGTCTGTTTGTTTTCTTTAAGTCATTCCTAAACTTACTTTCTTTATTCCCTAGAACACTTTTGGGTTCACAATAAAACTGGGGAGAAAATACAGAGATATTCCATATATTTGCTGCCCCCATATGTGCCTTGTAAAATTCTGCATAATTAAGAAATACTGACCCCTGTGTCTACATAGACAATGGGAGAAATTCTTCAAAATATGACTCCAGACTTGACGTCCCTGTGGCAGGCCATGACAGCGAATCTGCCTTTTCTGTGACTGAATGCTGGCTATACATGCAGCTACACACATCACAACTTTCTCCTTTAATGTGACCAACTCTGAGAAAAGGGAGACTCTACACCTGTCGTCCTGTTAGCTTTAGGGCCACACATGTCTCATCAACTTGCAGAGATTGCAATATTTGATTTGGAAATCATTGATTACAGCTGCAGCTCGTGTGATCCCTAGTTATCATTAGCAATGCTGAGTGGCATGGAGGTTTCCTATGAGATGGCCCACTTGTTTATGGGATGCCCAAGAGTCATTTCAAAGAAGCTTGAGCCAGGCCTTTGTACCTTGGACCCTCGGTGCCTTTTTAAGTTTGTCATTTCTCCCTTGAGAGTCTGAACATGCTTCTCTCCAGATTCCTCAGCATCCCAGGATAGCATCTGAGCTTGTTTCCAGGTCTTTTTCATGTCTCATCTTTTTACTGCAGAGCTCATCATGCTTGGCAGCCAATTTGTGCATCCTTCTGTATTTGACCGAGGACCATTCCACATTTTGACATCTAGATCTGAAAACCAAACTATTTAGGAATCAAGCCTAACAAAGCCAGCAGATATTGTCTGAGTGAGCTCTCACTGCCAAATTACACGAGAGTGTTTATATACAAAGACTTGTGTACAAAGGCAAGATTTTATCATTTCTAAGTCTCCTACAAAATTCCAGACAAAAAAGTTATGATAGTAATGATTTCTCTTCTCTTCTCTGCTCTGCTCTTCTCTTCTCTTTGCCTCTCCTCTCCCTCTCCCTTTCCCTCTCTTTCCCTCTCCTTTGCTTTCTCTCTCTCTCTCTCTCTCTCTCTCTCTCTCTCTCTCTCTCTCCTCCTCCATCTTTCTTTCTTTCTTTCTTTCTTTCTTTCTTTCTTTCTTTCTTTCT
>JADRCH010000288.1:316744-345753 GCA_019843965.1 Rhynchomys soricoides
TCTTTCTTTCTTTCTTTCTTTCTTTCTTTCTTTCTTTCTTTCTTTCTTTCTTTGGTGGGTTTGCTATTGTTGTTTGTTTGTTGCTTTTGAGACAGGGTCTGGGTCTCTCTATGTAGCCCTGGCTGGCCTCAAACTCAAAGAGATCGACATCCCTCTGCTTCCCAGGTTGCTAACATTAAAGGCATGCATCACTATGCATGGCCAAGCCATGATTTCTTAACTGAGACTAACACTAAAGGAAATATGTAAAATTATATTCTCTTTTTAAAGAGTAACAAATGTATGATACCATCATCATATTCATGATTAAATGAATACTAGTAGTTAGATGATATGTTGGAAAAGGAATTTATAATTTTTCCAAAGAACTACAGTGAGCCATAAATCATCTGACATGAGCCACATAGGAGCATGACTAGCGTTAGTACCTTTATCAAAGAGACCCCAAAAGAAATCTCTTCTCCCTTCTGCAATATCTCAATGATGTGACACCATCTACAAACCAGCAAGTGCTGCCTTCTGTTTACCACTTGTACTGACTGGTGTTGTGTGTCAACTTGACACAAGCTGGAATTATCACAGAGAAAGGAGCTTCAACCGAGGAAATGCCTCCATGAGATCCAGCTGTAAGGCATTTTCTCAGGGATCAAAGGTGGAGGGCCCATTGTGCGTGGTACCATCTGTGGGCTAATAGTTTCGGGTTCTATAAGAAATCCAGCTGAGCAAGCCAGGGGAAGCAAGCCAGTAAGGAACATCCCTCCGTGGCCTCTGCATCAGCTCCTGTATCCTGACCTGCTTGAGTTCTAGTCCTGACCTCCTTTGGTGATGAATAGCAATTTGGAAGTGACTTGCATCTTGGTCATGATGTTTTGCGCAGGAATAGAAACCCTGACTAAGACCTCTCTATTGGAAAACATGAAACTGGGAGAGCAGAACCCATAAATGAGGCGGACTAAAGTCTCATACAATCACCAACTTTATTCAGAGAATCAGACAATTGATACTCTGACAGAAGAAGACTCATCTGAGTGAAGTAAATATACAATCAGAAGGACAAGCCACGCGTGGCCAAACCATGGTTTTCCATAGAGGCATTTGAATAACAACAGCTGAAGTAAACACACTGGGGAGGAGCAGGAAAACACATTCCAAAAAACAATTCTGTGCTATTTGAAAAAAACTGCGCTCACAAGACTCTTGTCTTGTTTTCTTGGAGTCTCCTCACAAATGCTCAGAGTTCCCCTCCCATGACTCCATTATTGGATTATATTTGGACAATCCTCAACAGACACCAACTTCTCCAGTGCATTAATTTTAGACTTTTCAACTTCCAGAACTGTGTAGCGAAGGTTAGTCATTGAAAACAACATTGCTTATGATATTATAGGATCCTATAATGAATTAAGACTCTGTTCAAGGCTGAAAGAAGTACAATTTGAATTCATCACAGTAGGACAGAGCCTAAGAAGATTGACAGCTGATGGCAAAACTGGAGTACTGTAGCCCAGGGTAGGATTTGCCTTTGGCTGAACTCTGGGCATATCTTATGCATCTTTGCATTTCCAAATCCGAAGACAGAACTTTGTGTACAGAAAACACAACTGAGCACAAAAATAAATAAATAAATAAATATATATATAAATAAATAAGAGAAAGGGGTTTAGTGTGATGGTTTAAGGACGAAAATACTAAGATTTGGCCATGGGACCTTAATCCCGGAATACCTAATACGGTGGCATAAATAGGTTTGGTTCCCATAGATCCATGCAGTTGAATGCTTGGCCATAAGGAATGGCACTATTAGGAGGTGTGGTCTTATTGAAGGAGGTGCAACCTTATTAGAGGAAGTGTGTCACTGTGGAGGTGGGGCTTTGAGGTCCTATATGCTCAAGGTACACCAGTATGGAACACAGTCCCCATATGCTGCCTGCGGATCAAGATGTAGAACTCTCAGCTCCTTCTTCAGTACCATATCTGCCTGGACACTGCCATGTGTCCCACCATGATGATAATGGAATAAACCCTGAAACTGTAAGCCAGCCCTGATTAAATAGTTTCCCTTATAAGAATTGTCTTGGTCATGCTGTACCTTCACAGCAAATGAAATGCTGAGATAGGCAGTTATTATTACAAAGCCTCTTTGGAAAGATGGATGAATTTGCCATAACTTACATAAGCGTGAACTGCGGGGCCCTTTGCCTGCAGGTCTCTAAAGGAACTGAGAGTGACCTAGTGATACATATTTTTTTTTAAATTTTTAACATTAATAAGTGAAGCATATTTAACAATAATGGTTTAAACCATTGTTCTTTTTGATACTGGTTGTGCCTTGGTTAGAGTCTTAGTTACTTGTCTCATTTCTGTGAGAAAACATCTAATAAAATCAATTTATAGGAAAAGTTATTTGGGCTCAGAGTTTCAGCCCACTAAGGCTAGCAAGGCAGAGCATCCTGCATGGTGGGAAAATGTGACTGACACCAATGTCATCTTGGGGAATTAGAAGCAGAACACTCAAGCCAGAACCAGAGCGACTATCATTGGGGAAGAGCTGTCCCCAGCTATGCTACAAGTCCAAAACATTCCACAGCCTCTTAATGCCACTAGTGGAAGATCAAATGTGAGCCTGGGGAACCTTCCAACATTCAAACCATAGCACTTATCTTGGGAATTATATCAGAATACCACCTGACTCTAGGAATCTCACCACAAGGATGTTTTTATGGCTCTTTTTGATTTGTTATGTTAATGGTGTGTGGCTTGAAGTCATGTTTTGGTCTAGTTAATCCGAAATTATTCCTGTTGTCCTCTGTGATAATTCACAAGAGCTCGGAACATAGGAGAACTCAAATAAAACCACCTGTTGTCAGCAACATTAGTTATGTATCATACAATACTGTCCGGAAAGGGTGCACAGAAAAAATAAAATAAGTCTTTCCCCTTGTATGTAATTATAGCCAAAAGTTCCATGTTTACTGACAATCAATAGAAAGGTGTCAGGGAATGGGACTGCTCTGCAACACAAAGCATGGTGTGCTCACTGCTATTGCTTTTAGACAAATACATAATGACACAGAAGCTACGAGAATGTGTACACAAGGCATACTTTTTTTTTTTTGGCTAGGCTATAATCTGTATGTTTGTGTGCATTCACATAATTCACACATTCTATCTATTGTTAATAACAACCAAATTTTCATTAGTTGTGTTTGTAACAGAACTGATTTAATTTTATATTCTGATTGTAAGAGATATCTCTAACTAGGAAATTTAAAAAGATACATCCAAATCCAAGTTGGGGGTGGGGGGTGGGGTGCGTACCTGTAATATTAGCACTAAGTAAGTTGAGGTAGGAGGTTTCTGAGTTCAGAAACAGACAATTTAAGATAAAAACAAAGAAAAAGTGTTTTAAAAGTACATTGTTCAAAGTATAGTATGTTGTTTTTCCTTTAATTTTTCTCAAAAATAAAGTTATCTTTATACAATGTATTTGGTCACTGTTTTGTCTCCAAGATCCTCAGCACTTCCAAACCCTTCCAACTTAGAGTACATACAGGTGAGCACAAGCATGCGCTTGCCTGTGTGTGTGTGTGTGTGTGTGTGCGCACGTGCGTGCGCACTTCCTTTTTTCATACAATATATTCTGATCAGCTTCCCTTCTTTCAGCTCCTTCTAGGTCCTTCCTACCTCCCTACCTACGCAGATCCACAGTCTTTCTTTCTCTCTTTCATTAAAAAAAAAAAAAGCCATAAAAAAATAAACCAAAGAAAAAACCCAAGAAACACATACAGACATGAAGACATTCACAAACACAGAAATTCAAGAACAAAAATACAAAAACAAAACCAGAAGCCATAATATGTAAACAAAATACAAAAACAAACAAACCTCCAAAAATACTATTTAGTTCACTTTATGTTGGCCATGTACTGCTGCCATGGAACCTGTTCTTAAGTGTAATTAAGTATATTTTCTTAAGTGAGCAGTTATAAACAACTTCTGGCTTAAGGATGGAAGCTTGTGTCTACTTCCCTTCTCAGTGCTGGGGCCATATCTGCCTTAGACCTGTGCAGGCTTGTGCATGCTGCCACAATCTCTGGGAGTTCACATGTACCTTGGTCCTGTTGATTTGGAAGGTGTATTTCCTTGGTGTCTTCCATCCACCACTGGTGCTTACAGTCTCTGCCTTGTCAAGATTTCCTTGAGCTCTAAGGCGAAAGAGTTCATGAAGACATCACATTTGGGACTGAGCGATCCAAGGTCTCCGACAGAAAGAGGCATCCCTGATGATGGCTAAGGAAGATACTGATCTATGAGTATAGCAGGTTATTGCTAGGAGTTATTTTATTCTTGCATTCCTTTAGTGGAGTAATAGCAGTTTGTTTTGTGTTAAACGTATCTAGTGTCAGGTTCTTGGCCACATGAGCAGTGTTAAGGATGGATTCTATCTCAGGGAATGGACCTTAAATTCTATAAGACAATGGTTGGTTACTACCATAAGCTTTGTGCTACTACTATACCAACATACTTTGCAGACATGTCACCATTGTAGATTGGAGGCTTTGTAACTGGGTTGGTGTTTACCTTTCTCCTCTGATAGACTGCAGAATATCCTCTAGTACCATGCACACTAGTCAATAAAGGCTCAACGCAGGTGGTCAGTGGGTTATGTAGGTGCTGTCTTCAGCAGTGGGACCTTACCATCAGTTTGTGGAGAGCAGCCAATAGCCTTGGCAATAGCTTGGGATGTTTTGGGTTTTCACAGGGCCCCTTTAGAAAACAACTTGATTAAATGTAGCCCATTCTCAGAACTGGAGGTTTCATTTGGTGGTGAGATATGCCTAGTTGTTGGCGCCCTGTGTCTTCATTATGTGGTGATTCCATTTAGAGCTTTTTCATACATTTTTATATTTTAAGAAGTATATACTATGTTGATTCCATAAATCACTCCAATGGCTTTTAGCTCTTCCCTCTTATATGCCTGCCTTTACCTCATCCCTTTCCCCTTCCTCCCCATTTTACCCTCCCATTCGCAGTCTTCACTGCTCCATCCATAGCTATCCATCCTATTTCCCCTTTCTAGTACCTCATTCTATAACTAACCTCTGCTGTTTACTCAAAGACTTAACAGCTAACATCTATATGTTAGCAAATACATACCATATATTTATCTTTGGGGTTTAGGTTGCCTCATTCAGGATTTTTTTTCCTGTCTCTATTCATTTACCTGAAATTTTCATAAGTTTGTTTTTATTTGTTTGTTTAAACAGCTGAATAATATTCCATTGTGTAAATGCACATTGTTTTCTGATCCATTCATCCACTAATGGACACCTAGGCTGTATCCAATTTCTGGTTATTATGAACGGAGCAACAATGAACATGACTGAGCAAGTGTCTACGTAGCAGGATTTCACATTTTTATCTTGAATTTTATTAGTTGGAAACTTCTATTTCTGTCTTTTAGTTAATTTGGCTAAGAATTTAATCAATCTTATTGGCCTTATCAAAGAACCAGTTGTTCGTTTCATTTATTTTTTCTATTTTGTTGTAGTTTTTGTTGTTTCTCTTTTACTGATTTCAGTGCTGAATTTGATTACTTCTTTTAGTATACTTGTTTGGGTTATTGCTTCATTTTGTTCTAGATCTTTCAGGTGTGATGTTAAGTTACTAATATGAGATCTCTCTACTTTATGTAGGCACTTATTTCTATCAGTTTGCCTTCTAGAACTGCCTTCTTTGTGGGTATGTTATGTTTTCATTTTTCATTCAATTACAGAGAGTTTAAAAAACATTTATTTTTTTAAAAAATCTTTCTTACTTTCAGTTTTGACCCAGCTTTGAGTCGGTAGTAAGATGTTCAATTTCTGTAAGCTTATAACTGAACCTGTTGTTGCTGTTGGTATCCATCTATAATCCATGGCAGTCAGATAGAATGCAGGGTGTTATTTCATCTCTCTTGTATTTATTGAGATTTGCTTTATGTTCTTGTATTTGAGCAGTTTTTGAAAAAGTTCCATGAGGTGCAAAGAAAAATGTATATTCTTTTTTATTTGAGTTAAATGTTTTGTAGATATTATCTAGGACTGTTGATTTGTGACATTATTTAGCTCCACCATTTCTATTTAGTTTTTGTCTAGATGACCTATATATTGGCAAGAGTTGGGTATTGATGTCTCCTACTGTCACTGTGTGAGGGCCAATATGTGATTTTTTTATTGTACTAACGTTTCTTTCATGAACTTGAGTGCCTTGTGTTTGATGCATAAATGTTAAGGATTGCAAAATCCTCTTGGTGGATATTTTTTCCTTTGATGAATATATAGTGTCTTTCCCTATCTCTTCTGATTAGTTTGGTTTAAAGTGTATTTTGTCAGATATGTAAATAGTATATGTATATACTAGCTTGCTTCTTGGGTCCATTTGAAATTTTGTATTATCAAGGAATGTCTTTCTTCACCTATGATTGAAACTTTCATTGGGTGTAGTAGTCATGGCTGGCACCTGTGATCTCTTAAAGCTTGTAGAATATCTGTCCTGGCCCTTTGGGTCTTTAGTGTTTCCATTGAGAACATGTGTGTTGTTCTAGCGTTTCTTGTATGGTTTGGTTCTTTTCCCTTGCAGCTTTTAATATTTTTTCTCTATTCTCTAAATCTAGTATTTTGATCATTATTTGTTGCAGGGAATTTCTTTTCTGGTCCAATCTATTTCATGTTCCATATGCTTCTTGTACCTTGATAGACATCTATTTCATTAGACTAAGGAAAATTTCTTCTATTAAAATATTTTCTTTTCATAGACAAATGATTGTTGAAAATGTTTTCTGTGCCTTTCACCTGGTTCCTTCTCCTTCCTTTATTATTCATAGATTTGGTCTTTTCATGGTGTCCAGATTTCCTGGATATTTTCTGCCTGATTTTGTTTGTTTGTTTGTTTGATTGATTGATTTAACATTCTCTTTGACTAGAGTATATATACCTTCTGTCTGGTCTTCTATGCCTGAGAGTCTTCTATCTTTTGTATTCTGTTGGGTGAGGCTTACCGCTCAGATTTTGGGTTGATCTACTATATTTTTTATTTCTAGTTTTACCCCAGTTTGAGTTTTCTTTATTAATTTTATTTCTATTTTTATTTCTTGAGCCATCTGCATAATTTCACTCCACTGTTTTTATCTTTTCACAGATTTCATTACCAAATATATTCTCATCCTTTTTGTGGTCCTTGAGCAGATTCATAGTAACTATTTGGAAGTTCTTATCTTGTGGTTCAGCTTTATTGCATTTATCAGGGCCTACTGTAGATATTATGGTTGCTAGGCTCTGGTCAGGCCTAGATTAATGGGTATTAATGATCATGTTTTTGCAGAGGTATATATGAGATAAAACAAAAATTAACATATCAGAATAGAACAAACTCCTGTCGGGAAGTGTGAGGCCCTGGGTTCTAATACCCAGCACTAAAAATAGAGAGATACAGTATTAAAAAGATAGGACAAAACAGCAACCTACAGATTGGGAAAAGATCTTTACCAACTGTATATCAGATAGAGGGCTAGTATCAAAAATATACAAAGAAATCAAGAAGTTAGAGTCCAGAGAACCAAATAACCCTATTTAAAATGAGGTACAGAACTAAACAAAGAATGTGCAACTGAAGAATCTCGAATAGCTGAGAAGCATTCAAAGAAATGTTTAACATCCTTAGTCAGCAGGGAAATGCAAATCAAAATGACCCTGAGATTACATCTCACACCGGTCAGAATGACTAAGATCAAAAACTCAGGTGACAGCAGATGCTGGCAAGGTAGTAGAGAAAGAAGAACACTCCTGCATTGCTGGTGGGGTTGCAAGCTGGTACAACCACTCTGGAAATCAATCTGGCGGAAAATTGGAAATAGTTCTACCTGAACATTATAATAATGCTTGCCAAAGAAATAGAAAGAATACTTGAAATTTATTTGGAGATATGAAGAATCCAGAATATCCAGAGCAATCACAGGCATGTTACCAAAGTTTCGGGAATCAAAACACCAGATTATAAATTAGTTTATAGGACCCTAGTAACAAAAACAGACACATACACCACTGAAATAAAATAGAAGAACCAGAACTAAACTCACAAACCTGAAGCTCTATGATCTTTAACAAAGATGCCCAAAATGTATATACTGGCAGAAAAGACAGACACATATTTGAATTTTTCTGGACATTACTCAAGCACGTGTTGCTATCCTCTCAAGTTTCATGCCTTTTTTAAACTTCTTGAATTGAGTCAGTTTATGACCGTTCTGTGTCTGAGGTCCTCCTGGGTAGTTCTCAGAGAACATTTCTATGCAACATTTCTAGGTTTGATGGGAGTTAGTTTGTCTTTGCCTTTTATGTTGTGTTTGTTTTTGTGATGACCTGAACAAGACCACTTCCATTGGTTATCTTTATCTGTTTTTTATGGAAAGTAGTACTTGCTCTATAACAGGAATTTGCAAAGTTCCTTCTTCTTTCTATTTTATGGAATACTTTGAGAAGCATATTTGTAGGTTTTGTTTAAAGATCTAGAAGATCTACTGAGAATTGTATTATTGCCTCAATCATCTTGTTTGTTACAGGTATAATCAAATTATTATAGTTGATTAAATTATTGATCTCAACTTTGTTTGACTATAGTAAGTCGGACAAATCTAGAAATATATCTCTTTCTTCAAGGTTTTCTAATGTTAGCTTTTAAAGTATGCTTTTATAATTCTGAATACCTTTAATATTTTATTATAGTGTCTCTCTGTTCATTTCTAATTCTCTCTTTCTCAGTATCCACTGTCTGAAGCTCTTCATCTAAAGGTAGAGTCTTTTGAGGTTCCCTCTATCCATATTGACATGTCAACTTATTTTGCCATTATTCAGGTCTTGCTCAGGCAACCACATTATTAAGATGTCATGGTGCAGCTTCCTTGTTATGTAGCAGTAGACAAAATGTAGTGGGATGAGTCCTGATCTTCTGGTTCTTACAGTCTTTCCACCCTCTTTCCCGGGATGCTTCCTGAGCCTTAGACATCGGGTTTCCTTGTAAATATGTCATTTGAGTTTGGGGATCCCATAACCACTTACTCTACCTTTTGATCAGTTGTGTCCATCTTTGACAAAATGAAGCTTCTTTAATGAAGGATTATAGCTACACTTACTGTGGGTAAAGGAATAAATATTTAGAATACAATTAGAAATTTTATTTATTTAAGAAAATAGATTCTCTTCTGTGTTTCTTCAAAACACAGTCTGTTTTGCTGTGGCCCTTCCAACAAGCCTGATTAAATTCCTTACAGCTATACAGGGGTCCATGGCCCAGTAAGTAAGCTCCAGCACTTACACATACACTCATGCTTGAGTCATCATTGTTGGTCTGTTTGATAACTATAATATAGTGTGAAATCTGGTATGGTAATCCCTTCGGTATTGTTATTTTTCCCAGAATTGCATTGGCTATCTAGGGTGTTTTGTGCATCCTTATGAATTTTAGGATGGAGTTCATATATCTGAGAATAAGATCCTGGAAGTGTTGGTTGGGATTACACTGAATCTATAAATTTCCTTTTGTAGGAAGGTCCTTTTACCAATATTAATTTTACCCAATGCTTCAGTTTTTAAAGAATAAAAGCAAAAAAAGTACTTCTGATCTTCTTTTATGAAGCAGGCATCACTTTAATACTAAAACTAGTAAATACACAACAACAATAACAAGAAAGAAAACTACAGGCCAGTATTCCGGATTAACAAAAATGTAAAAATTCTCAATAAAATACTTGCAAACCAAATACAAGTAGATAACAAAAGGTCATCCACTACATTCAAGTTGCATTTGTCTTGGGAATGCAGGGATGGTTTCACACATGTAAGTCAAGAAATGTAAAAAAATGGACATAGATGGACATAAAGACAAAAATTACAGGATCATCTCAATAAATGCAGAAAAAGACCTTTGACAAAATCCACCATATATTCCTATAAAAGTCTGAGAGAGCACATACCTCATACTTCAACATAATAAAGACTTTGTATGAAAAATCCATAGCCAACCTCATCATAAAAGAAGAAAAATGTGGAACTATCCCATTACAATTAGGAAACGGACAAAGCTATCCACTGGCCCCACACCTTTTAACGCTTGGAGGACTAACTGGAGCAATGAGAAGGAAATTAAAGGAATCCGGATAGAAAGAGAAGTCCAAGTATTCCAATTTCATAGAAGATATTATATATGATATCCCCAGAATCCCACCAGAAAACTTTTAGAAATGATCAGTACTTTCAGCAAAGTGTCAAGAGTTCATGAAAACACTCCCATTCACAATACCCTCGACAATTAAAATATGTAAGAATAAATCCAACCAAATGAGAGGAATAAAATTCCTCTTTAATGAAAACTATAGATCTCTGACTGAACAGTGGAGGAGGACACTAACACACTGTCCTCATAAAATGGATTTTGCAAACCTTTGGTACAGGATCAAGCTGCTTGCGTTCTCTTTGATATTTTTACAATATTGACACTTAGAACTAAAATCTTACCTCTTAAGCCTTTGTTTTGGATATGCTATGCTTTCATTTTAATTTATTTCTAGGGATTTTTATTATCCTTTGATTACATTCAATGAATAATTTAACGTTTAATGTAAATTCCATGAGTCTGTATCAATAATGAGTTTTTATCAATATATTTTGATCTTTGATAATTTCTTACATGTATATAATGCATTCTGGTTCTTCTCCCTACATTCCCTCTCTTATCTACCTCACATTCCCTCTCTTATCTACCTCCTACCTTTGCCAGCTCCCTTTCTTTCCTACAAATGTCTTTTTAACATTTATGATGTTTTGTGACGATGGATTTGGAATTATCCATTAGACCCTGGTGGGATCATGAGTCTGCGCACAACTAGAAAGGATGCCTCCTTTCCCCTGGACTCTGTAAGTTGCTAGTAGTTCATCAGTAAGTGGTAGATCCCTATGAGCCTCTCCCCACCCATAACTGGTTGTTTGGAGATTTCAACTTCTATAGGCCCAATGCCAGATGCAACTGTTTTAAGTTCATGATTGCCATGGCTCTATTATGCTTCGAAGATGGCATTTCACAGTCTTTCTTCCAATCTTCTGGCTCCTATGTACTTCCTATTCCCTCTTCTACAATGGTCTTTGAGCCTTAAGTGGTTTGTATAAATATCTTGTTTTGGGTTGTGCATTTCACCACCCTTTAAATTAGCATCTTGTATAGCTGTGGATTGCAGCATTTCACCTCCTGTTCTGGGGGGGGGGAGGCTTTTCTTATTAAAACTGAAGGTAGCTTTTGTCTGTGGTTATAAACAGATATTTAGAAGGCTGTTGGATGCTATTCTCATTTATCTAAGAATCAGTTTATCATTAGTATGTAAGACCTTCTTAGTCATTGTTTTTTTTTTGGTGGTGGTTTCTTTGTTTGCTTTGACTTTGGTTTTCTAAACCACATATATGGTATTAGAAGTGGATTTCTCTTATGTAGTATTCTTTAAAACCAACCAAGGATTAGTTGCTTACTTCCAAAACAATTATGCCACTAGTGTACCAATGGGCATATCTTTTCTAGAAAGTTTGTATTGCCATCTGCAGGATTCGAAACTAACTAGTAAATCCAATGACTATTTTACTTCCCTGGAAGTCTGAATAATGCTATCTGGCACTGTCAAAGCTGGCCAGTAAGGAGGAAGCTTCCAGCACAGTGCCCACTAAGTTTCACTTTATCTTTCATCCAAGGTGTGTGCAGTCTTCAGAAATAGGGTCTTGTCAGAGACTAAGCCATCATTAGACAACAAACCTATTGACTGCTTGAACTTCTTTACCTCCAGAATTGTAAAACAGTTCTCTGATCTTTGCAAGTCACATTCACTCATGTATTTTTATGCTAGCTTAAACAAAGACAGGTACCAAACAGTCTTGTCTAAAATCAAAAGTGCATGTGGGTTTCTAGAAATTACAAAAGACAGATTTTTGAGAAAAGAACAACTAGTCAGATGTACTGATATTACAAGGAAGTCAAGTAGGAAGAGACAAGACATACCAGATAGAGTTGAAAAATGGAAACCATTGATGTTTCTGAAATGAATAGTTTTCAATTCATTAAAAAGATAGCTAACTTGGGAGGGTTGAGGAATGGATAAGGGGTGAGAATTCTAGACTTCAAGTTTGAATTTTAAATATTATATATTTGATTCGTATGTGCATGTATGTTCATGCATGAATGTAGGAAGCTGTTAAGTAACAAGGGTTCAAAATTCATAATGTAGGCAAAGATTATGGTTCAATTAATTAATATGATATTTTAGTTATATTATAATTATGTTATAATATTATTATGGCATGATATTTTGATAGTTATGATATTTGAGTCATAATTTTAAATAATTATAGAATTGGCATATGATTTGCTCCTCACCAAAAATTTTCAAACTTTATTCCCTAGACTTTTTTCTTCTTGTTTTCACTATTTAATTTTGCACTCTTTCAAGTAGATGAATATCTATTTTAAGCAAGTAAATATGAGATATAAGTTGGGTAAAAACTGTAGGAATTGTTTGGTCATTTAACTCTGGGCTGGAATGTGAATCAGTAAACATCACATGGTTTTTTGACAGTTGTTAGGTTTGCTGGGTCTCGTTCTTAAAAACTCATAAGCTTGTTCAAATGGGTATTTGTGATACAGAGTTGCAGCTGCTAGGGTGAAGTCAAGCTCTTCCCTTATGCTTTTCTTCCAGTCACTCTTTGGGGCTCCTGTTGATCTCCACACAAAGGAAGCAGGTTATTTGACTTCTGGTCCAAATGCAGCTAGAGTCTGGACTAAAGACTTCTCTAGCAAAGTCATCATCTACACTTAAATTCTATTTTGACCAAGCCAGTTGTTACTTCGAAGCATAAAACCTACCTCTCCCTTTGCTGACAGAAAACTTAGTGCTTTCATTTAATTACTAGGTGGTTAATGTCCTCAATGTAATATATATTGAAGTTTATTAGGAAAAACGAGCCTAATAATCAGAAAGGCTGAGTTTCAAATCTAGCTTTTCTCCTTACTTTAGCCTTAATTTCTCTGATCCTCAGGCTGCTTCTGGATATAGTAATAGGAATAAAATGGGTGTGTTCATTCCAGTGCAGAATATTTTTAAAAGATAAACATATTGATCTAAGATGCTTAGACAAATAACCAAAAACAAACAAAAAGCAACTGAGCACAAATTAAGACAGGGAAATGAGAGAGAGGACCCAGTCAGGCACCTTAAATAATATACAATAAGAAACAGTAAATAGAAAGACAAGAGCAACAACAACAGCAGTGACAGATTAAATACACTCCCAGGGGTTCTGGGATCTACTTCAGTGGAAGGACTGACAGTCTGGTAAAGAGGAAATAAAGAGAAGGCTGTGACAGAAATGGGTCTTAAGGCTGCCAGAATTGCGTTCTAACATACTAAGTGTAAAATGGCGCCGGGCAGTGGTGGCGCACGCCTTTAATCCCAGCACTCGGGTGGCAGGGGCAGGCGGATTTCTGAGTTCGAGGCCAGCCTGATCTACAGAGTGAGTTCCAGGACAGCCAGGGCTATGCAGAGAAACCCTGTCTCAAAAAACCAAAAAAAAAAAAAAAAAAGGGGGGGGTGTAAAATGGCCACTAGACATCGCAGTGATTCAGGAAACATGGACAGGCTAGAAATACAAATGTGAGACTTATTAGCATATGGACCACACATAAAGCAAGCAGCAAAGTGAGTCCCCAAAGATGCTCACTAGAACTTGGACTGATCCTTATGAACAACATTTAGAAGTCTTAGTGGTGAGTCTGGCACAAAACGAGATTAATAACGATTGACTTCCATTCTGGGTCCGTTTATATATTTAAGATCTTCAGACATCATCATTGTGTTATGGAAGGTGAGTAGCTATTATGTTACTAGCCATGCTTTTAAAACTCTGGAAAATAGCTGGTATGTTCTTTTATGAATCAAGAGCATAAAGAAGAAATATGTACATGTGTTTTCATGGTATTACAATTTGTTGACTTTAATAAAGAGTTTAATTTATACTGAAGTTTAAAGCACAAAGAATAAATCTTTAATATATGTTTTTATCTCCTATCTCAGTTTCTGGGACCTTTGTATTTGGAGCAAAAGCTACAGAATGGTGAGAATTCTACCCCACAGTTTATCCTCTGTTGTATCTTAGAAACACAAAGGTTCAAACTTTTGTATTTTGAAATTAAGGCTCCGTTTCAACCCTTTCCATTTTCCTAAGAACAGCCATTCAAGAAAAGCACGGTACACAGGAAGACTTCACATAAGCTGGCATTCTGTAGCTGGGTGTTCAGCTTTCTCTTATTTGAATCCCTTATTGGCAGCTATTCATAACACAAATGCTTTTGTCCTTTTCCCCCTCTCTCTGCCACAATAGATCAAGTAATTAACCAAGTGAAGAGGCTGTCAATTAAACACTGATACTAATCTAGGCATAAAAGCTTCTTTAGGGAACATTGGTTTTGAACATATTTTCCGCATTATCAGCATTGATTTTATTCAATCCAATTCTCATACAATCGAGTGCTCCAAATGTTTACATGCCATCTAAGCAACGCGTGAAACATGGATGACCCACACTGTAGAAACAGTGCCCACAAAGAATGCGTGAAGAGTAAGCTCTCTATTGTGACTGCAAGGCCTATTTTTCCAGGAATAGATGTTCCATCATTAATTAATGTCCCACATCTTTAATGATAAGATTGTCAAGGACAATTAAGGAAATGATTATAAGTGTCCTTGGTAACTGGAATGCTCCACAGATTTTTAGCTTACTTTTCCTAAGTGTGGCTTAAAGGTCATTTTTTTTTTTTTGAAGTGTGAAGCATTAAGCATGCCTCCCATTGGTGTTATTATGTACAAATGCAGCACACACAAAAATGACATCTTTTTTAGCTTGAAGTTTTAAGCACAAATAAGATATTTAGAAATAATTAAACCTGTGAGTTGCTACATAATCAATTCAATAATAGCTAATTGTGAATTTTCTTTGGAGCTGCTGGAGTTTATTATTAGCTGTCAAATATGTTTCTAAATTCATATGTTGTATACTATAATGGTTCCTTCAGTTACACATTGAACTACCACTGTGCCTGTATGTGTGTGTGCACGAGTGTGTGTATTATGTGTATACCGTGATACTTCCCTCTCACTTTCATCAACCTGTTACGTTCAGTTGAGGCTACCATTTTTCTCAAGAACTGGATGAAATCCATGTGATTTCAGGAAAAGTCCCCCCCCCAATACACTATCAAACTATGAATAATCTGTAATTGTATGTTATCTTCAACTTATTAAGCTAGTCTGGCACAGTTCAATGGATGCCAGCAGAAGCTCTGAACTCTGTTACTCATGTCTTAGAAAGCAGCAACACTGTCATGGCTGCTGTTGTTACACAGCGCACACAGGAAATCATACCTAGGCTTCAGCAAATGCTCAGTGCTCTGCTCTGGGGCTCCAGCAACCCTGATCTTTTAAATAGCTTACTGAATTTGTTCTTTGACATCATGGTACATATGTGAAGACTACTCTGATGGTTGTGACTCTCCTCCCTTCTCGAATGTTCTACCACTGTGATCCCCCTCCTCCCTTCAGGTCCCATTCTTGCATTCATCTCATCCATGAGAGCATGAGTTTGAAACTATATACTGGGCCCTCGGTGAGCACACAACTGAAATCGATGGCTGCCCCTCCCCCAGGCTCCATCAGAAGCACAAATGCTGACGGTTTGGAGAATTACTGCAAGCTAAGCACATCCCTAATCCATGATTAACTGTTGATAGGCCTAGTCTTACCTAGGCCCACTGCAGGCAGCTCAAGCTGCTGTGAAGGAAATTATCATTTCATTTGCTGTGCTGTCCCCAGAAAACAGCCCTGGAGAGTTCTTCTCCCTGTCTTCCGGTTCTTCCAGTCTTTCTGTCCCATCTTCCAAAGTGGTCTATGAGCCTTAGAAGGAGTGGTATAAAAGCTCATTTTAAGGTTGAGCACTCAACTGTCACTTATCCTCAGTGCCTCAAAAGCTATGGATCTCTGAAGTCACTGCAAAGAAAAGACTTCTCTGATTAAAGCCATCAATGTTCATTACCCAGACTGCTTTAGAAGCCTGGACCAGGATAAAAATAAAGAGCATCATGGCAACGATTCCTACTGCAGCACTTTAAAACACACATGATTCAGTGGTGAAATAGAAACGTATTTATTGTACTAAATATTCGAAATATAAAAAGAAATACTAACCTGGCGATAAGGGTGCACACCTTTAATCCCGGCACTCAGGAGGCAGAGACAGAAAACTGTCTAGAGAGTGAGTTTCAGGACTGCCAGGAATACACAGAAAAACTCATCCTAACGGAGGAGGAGGAGAAGGAGGAACAGGGGGAAGAAGAGGAAGAGGAGAAGAAGGAAGAGGAGGAGGAGGAGGAGGAGGAGATGGTGGAGGAAGAGGAGGCAGTGGAGGAGGAGGAGGCGGTGGAGGAGGAGGAGGAGATCACAGCATACCACTCTTTGATTATATACATTGACTTTCGTTACACACTTAAAATTGTGTACATGTATTTACTGATTGTTTCATTGGATATCATTAGAATATTCAAAACAGTGCAGCCCATTTTACTTAAAATGCGAGGTTTTAAGTAGGCAGGTGTAACATATCACCAAATTGTAATTTATTAAATAATTTTCTTTCAATTCCGAGCTGTTTGCAAACCTTCAGCATAACACCCTGCACATAAGCATTGTCCTCAATCATGTTCTTGGAACACCGTGATGGGTGATTTAGGTGTCAACACAACTGAACGACCGTGTTCTGCTTTCTGCTGCTGAAGGACAACCTCCGATTTACTTAGGACATCATTGGTCTCCACCCCAACAATGCATTCTGAGTTCCCAGTTAATAGGGTCAAGGCAGTGCTCTTTAACCCTCCAAAACCCTGGATACTCCTCATTTAAAAATTAATCTCAGCCTCCATAAGAAGGGGATAATTCTGACAGCAATGAACATGTTGAAACCTATATTTCCAAAGCAAAAACTGTGCTTCATTTTGAAACTATCTGGTAGAATGTTATAAAGTCTTACAACAGTTTTCATGGGCACTATCACAAAGATGTTTACTTCAGCTAATTTGGTTCATCTAATTAATTACGTCTTGAACACTAAGCTCAGTCCCTAGAAAATGTTAAGGATACAATGTAATTATTTGGCACCAAGTGTTTCATTTGACTCATAGCCATCAGACTATCTTAAATTCTATAGTTTGGCATTTTTGTAATATTGGGGGTTAATAGATATTTGTGCTGCAAGAAGCTCACAGATTTGATATTTCTGTTATAATTGCATTTACATGTCCTCTTCATTTAAGATTTTGCTCACAGCAGTGGTTTCCATCTGTGGCAGGAGACCTCTGCCTGGGCCACCAGGGCTCCATAGCCAAATAGTGCTGGGAGAAAGCTAGCCTCCCAGGAGTGTGGGTAAGCCTGTCTGCTCAGAGGAACTCACCTGGAATCCCCAGGACACAGGGACTGAGGAGTGGTCCTCTGGTTTCTTTCGGTGGCTGGGGAGTGGATCCTGTAATATAGGGCTCCATACTCAAATAGTGCCAGGAGAGAGCTGGTATCCCAGGAGTGCCTACACGCCTTCAAAACCAGGCAAGACCACCACTTCTGTTCAAATTCACCGATCAAGAGGAACCCTTGCAGAGCCATCAGGACACAGGAACCAAGGGACAGCTGGGGACAAGATCCTTCTGGTTTCTTTCTGCACCCCAGAGCTGACCCTGTACCACAGCTCTCCAAACCCAAATTCCTCTCATAGAGCTGCTCTTCAAGGAGAATTGACAATGAGGCTTGCAGGAGGGACAAGCCACAGTCAGAGAGAGGAAGACCAGCTAACACCAGAGATAACCAGATTGCGAAAGGCAAGGGCAAGAACATAAGGAACAGAAACCAAGGCTACTTGGCATCATCAGAACCCAGCTCTCCCACCACAGCAAGCCCTGGATACCCTAACACACTGGAAAAGCAAGACTCAGATTTAAAATCACATCTCATGATGATGATAGAAGATTTTAAGAAGGAAATAAATAACTTCCCCAAACAACATACAAGAGAACACAGATAAACAACTAGAAGCCCTTAAAGAGAAAACACAAAAATCCCTTTAAAAATTACAGGAAAACACAATCAAACAGACGAAGGAAATGAACAAAACCATCCAGGAACTAAAAATAGAAATAGAAACGATAAAGAAATCACAAAGGGAGACAACTCTGGAGTTAGAAAACCTAGGAAAGAGATCAGGAGTCATAGATGCAAGCATCACCAACAGAATACAAGAGATAGAAGAGAGAATCTCAGGTGCAGAAGATACCATAGAAAACATTGACACAACAGTCAAAGAAAATGCAAAATGCAAAAAGCTCCTAACCCAAAACATCCAGGATATCCAGGATACAATGAGAAGACAGAACCTGAGGATAATAGGTATAGAAGAGAGTGAAGATTCCCAACTTAAAGACCAGTAAATATCTTCAACAAAATTATAGAAGAAAACTTCCCTAACCTAAAGAAAGAGATGAACACAAATATACAAGAAGCCTATAGAACTCCAAATAGATTGAACCAGAAAAGAAATTCCTCCAGTCACATTATACTCAAAACACCAAATACACAAAATAAGGAAAGAATATTAAAAGCAGTAATGGAAAAAGGTCAGGTAACATATAAAGGCAGACCTATCAGAATTACACCAGACTTCTCACCAGAGACTATGAAAGCTAGAAGATTCTGGGTAGATCTCATACAGACCCTAAGAAAACACAAATTGTGTTTATCAAACCAGCCCAGGTTGATATACCGAGCAAAACTCTCAATAATCATAGATGGTGAAACCAAAATATTCTATGACAAAACCAACTTTACACAATGTGTTTCCACAAACCCAGCCCTACAAAGAATAATAGATGGAAAACGCCAACTCAAGGAGGGAAACTACACTCGAGAAAAAGCAAGAGAGTAATCTTTCAACAAACTCAAAAGAAGATAGCCAAACAAACAACAATAACATCGAAAATAACAGGAAGCAACAATCACTATTCCTTAACATCAATGGACTCAATTCCCCAATAAAAAGACATAGACTGACAGACTGGATCCATAAACAGGACCAAGCATTTTACTGCATCCAGGAAAGGCACCTCCATGTTAAAGACAAACACTACCTCAGAGTAACAGGCTGGAAAACCATTTTCCAGGCAAATGGCACCAAGAAACAGGTTGGAGTATCCATTCTAATATCGGATAAAATCAACTTTCAACCAAAAGTCATCAAAAACGATAAGGAAGGACACTTCATACTCATCAAAGGAAAAATCTACAAAGAACTCTCAATTCTGAACATCTATGTCCTGAATGCAAGGGAACATTCGTAAAAGAAACTTTATTAAAGCTCAAAGCACACATTGCACCTCACACAATAATAGTGGGAGACTTCAACACCCCACTCTCATCAATGGACAGATCTTGGAAACACAAACTAAACGGAGACACAGTGAACCTAACAGATGTTATAAACCAAATGGATTTAACAGATATCTATAGAACATTTCATCCTAAATCAAAAGAATATACCTTCTTCTCAGCACCTCATGATACCTTCTCCAAAATTGATCATATAATCAGTCACAAAACAAATCTCAACAGATATAAGAAGATTCAAGTAATCCCATGCCTCCTATCAGATCACTACAGATTAAGGCTGGTCTTCAATGGCAATAACAACAACAGAAAGCCCACATACACATGGAAACTGAACAATGCTCTACTCAATGATAACTTGGTCAAGGAAGAAATAAAGAAAGAAATTAAAGACTTCCTAGAATTTAATGAAAATGAAAGTACAACATACATAAACCTATGGGACACAATAAAAGCAATGTTAAGAGGAAAACTCATAGCTCTGAATGCCTCCAAAAAGAAACTGGAGAAAGCATATACTAGCAGCTTAGCAGCACACCTGAAAGCTCTAGAGCAAAAAGAAGCTAATACACCCAAGAGGAGTAGAAGACAGGAAATAATCAAATTAAGGGCTGAAATCAACCAAGTAGACACTAAAAGATCTATACAAAGAATCAACAAAACAGGGAGCTGGTTCTTGAGAAAATCAACAAGATAGATAAACCCTTAGCCAGACTAACCAGAGGACACAGAGACTGTATCCAAAGTAACAAAATTAGAAATGAAAAGGGAGATATAACAACAGATTCTGAGGAAATTCAAAAAATCATCAGATCTTACTACAAAAGCCTATACTCAAGAAAACTGGAAAATCTGGATGAAATGGACAAGTTTCTAGACAGATACCAAATACAAAAGTTAAGTCAGAATCACATAAACCATCTAAACAATTCCATAATGCCTAAAGAAATAGAAGCAGTCATTAAAAGTCTCCCAACCAAGAAAAATCCATGACCAAATGGGTTCAGTGCAGAATTCTATCAGACCTTCAAAGAAGACCTAATACCAATACTCTTCAATTTATTCCACAAAAAAGAAACAGAAGGAACACTACCCAATTCATTCTATGATGCCACAGCTACACTAATACCAAAATGTCACAAAGACCCAACAGTAAAAGAAAACTTCAGACCAATTTCCCTTATGGATATCAATGCAAAAATACTCAAAATTCTCACAAACCGAATCCAAGAACACATCAAAACGATCATTCACCATGATCAAGTAGGCGTCATCCCAGGGATACAGGGATGGTTCAACACCCAGAAATCCATGAATGTAATCCACTACATAAACAAACACAAAGAAAAAAACCACATGGTCATTTCATTAAGATGCTGAAAAAGCATTTGACAAAATTCAACATCCCTTCATGATAAAAGTCTTAGAAAGATCAGGAATTCAAGGAGCATACCTAAACATAGTAAAAGCAATATACAGTAAACCAGGGGCCAACATCAAACTAAATGGAGAGAAACTCGAAGCAATCCCACTAAAATCAGCAACTAGGCAAGGCTGCCCTCTGTCTCCCTATCTATTCAATATAGTACTTAAAGTTCTAGCTATAGCAATTAGCCAACAATAGGAAGTCAAAGGGATACAAATTGGAAAGAAAGAAATCAAAATATCGCTATATGCAGATGATATGATTGTATACTTAAGTGACCCAAAAAAACTCCATCAGAGATCTGCTATGGCTGATAAAGAACTTCAGCAAAGTGGCCGGATACAAAATTAACTCAAGCAAATCAGTAGCCTTCCTATACTCGAAGGATAAACAGGATGAGAAAGAAATTAGGGAAATGACACCCTTCACAATTGTCACAAACAATATAAAGTATCTTGGTATGACTCTAACCAAACAAGTGAAAGATCTGTATGACAAGAACTTCAAGTCTCTGAAGAAAGAAATTGAAGAAGACCTCAGAAGATGGAAAGATCTCCCATGCTCATGGATTGGCAGGATTAATATAGTTAAAATGGCCATCCTGCCGAAAGCAATCTACAGATTCAGTGCAATCCCCATCAAAATCCCAAGTCAATTCTTCATAGACTTATAAAGAGCAATTCTCAAATTCATATGGAATAACAAAAAACCCAGGATAGCAAAAACTATTCTCAACAATAAAAGGACTTCTGGGGGAATCAGCATCCCTGATCTCAAGCTGTACTACAGAGCAGTAGTGATAAAAACTGCATGGTATTGGTACAGCGACAGACAGGTAGATCAATGGAATAGAATTGAAGACCCAGAAATGAACCCATACAGTTATCATCACTTGATCTTTGACAAAGGAGCTAAAACCATCCAGTGGAAAAAAAAGACAGCATTTTCAAAAAATGATGCTGGCTCAGCTGGCAGTCTACATGTAGAAGAATGCGAATTGATCCATTCCTATCTCCCTGTACAAAGCTCAAGTCCAAGTGGATCAAGAACTTCCACATAAAACCAGATACACTGAATCTAATAGATGAGAAAGTGGGGAAAAGTCTCAAATACATGGGCACAGGGGAATGTTCCTGAACAGAACACCAATGGCTTATGCTCTAAGATCAAGAATTGGCAAATAGGACCTCATAAAATTACAAAGCTTCTGTAAGGCAAAGGACACTGTAAATAGGACAAAATGGCAACCTACAAATTGGGAAAAGATCTTTACCAATCCTACATCCTATAGAAGGCTAATATCCAATATATACAAAGAACTCAAGAAGTTAGACTCCAGAGATCCAAATAACCCTATCAAAAAATGGGGAACAGAGCTAAACAGAGAATTCTCAACTGAGGAAACTCATAGGTCTGAGAAGTACCTAAAGAAATGTTCCACATCCTTAGGCATCAGGGAAATGCAAATCAAAACAACACTGAGATTCCATCTCACAGCAGTCAGAATGGCTAAGATCAAAAACTCAGGTGACAACAGATGCTGGAGAGGATGTGGAGAAAGAGGAACACTCCTCCATTGCTGGTAGGATTGCAAGCTGGTAGAACCACTCTGGAAATCAGTTTGGTGGACCCTCAGAAAAATGATCACAATATTATCTTAGGACCCAGATATTCTACTCCTGGTCATGTACTCAGAAGACGGTCCAACATGTAATAAGGACACATTCTCCACTATGTTCATAGCAGCCACATTTATAATAGCCAGAAGCTGGAAACAACCCAGATGTCCCTCAACAGAGGAATGGATACAGAAAATGTGGTACATTTACACAATGGAATACTACTAAGCTATTAAAAACAATGACTTCATGAAATTCACAGACAAATGAATGGAACTTGAAAATATCATCCTGAGTGAGGTAACTCAGTCACAAAATAATTAATATGGTATGTACTCACTGATAAGGTGATATTAGCCCAAAAGTTTGGAATACCCAAGATTCTCTTCACAGCAACCATTGGGCTGACCATGAGGTCCCAGATGCAGGAGTTGGAGAAGGGACTGAAGGAGCTGAGTGAGTTTTCAGCCCCATGGAGGGAGCAACAGTGTCAACTGGCCTCACCCCCAGATGCTCCTAGAGACTGGATCACCAACCAAAGAATATACATGGAGGGACCCATGGTGCTGGCCACATATGTGGCAGAGGAGGGCCTTGTTAGCTATCAGTGGAAGGAGAGGCCCTTTGGTCTGAGGGTGTTAGATTTCCAGTATAACGGAAAGCCAAGGAGGGAAGATGAGAGTGGATAGGTGGGTGGGTGGTGAGGGAATACCCCCATAGAGGCAGGGGGAGTGGGGAGGGGATAGGTGGTTTCCAAAGGGGAGATCTGGAAAGGGGGAAACATTTGAAATGTAAATAAAGTATCAAAAAAGAAAGAAATGTCATTCTTTTTTTAAGAAAGATCTTGTTCACAGCAAAAGTTTTTCAATAATAAGATTTTTTTTTGAATGTTGGTAATTTTTATTTTGTGAAAGTAAAGTCACCTTTTGAAATAGACACATGAGGATTGCTTGGTTGTCTGTGAAGCAGGGTGTTTGGTAACGGATCTGAGGGAATGGAGCACTTGGCAGCTTCCTGAAAAACATGTAGATGCAGGACATACATCTCTCCACACAAGAAAAATAAGTGTGACTATAAAGATTGCTCAGTGAGCACACTTACACACAAGCACATGCACACACCCATGTTCACATGCTCACACACATACACATGAACAGACATGCACACATGCACACACCCATACACACAGACACACACCCACACTCACATGCTCAGACACACACACACAGATGCACTGACACATGCACACGTACACACCCAGCCATATACACATGCTTACACATACACATACACACATATAAAGGCACACACATGCACTGATACACCCACCCACAAATGCACACAACACACACTAAAAATGTGAGGTTGTCAAAGAGACACCTTGCTACTACGGTAGCTCATTGTCTAGACTTTACATTTATTTTTACAAGGTGTATTTTTCTCATCTGTTATCCAGGAGTTGATAGGCAATAAAAGCAAGGCTTAAGATTCACAGTTCAACTTACGATTTACAATGACATCTGTATAGGAGTCTTCCAATTTCAAAAGAAAATCATTAATATACAAAAGGGAAAAAACTAATGTGCTGCCACTGAAAGTTAAAATTAACGATCTATCCATTCTCAAAGGCAAAGCCATGAACTACCCATAGACAAGGGATCATAGGATGGGGAAACACAGTTGGCAGCTTGCTCTTTCTTCATTCATCAAATAGCCTCATGCAGGGGAACACAGATTCTCATTTCACTCCCTAACTAGACAGCATGTAAACAGATGCACCTTGGCTATGTTGCTCCTGTTACATGCAGACAATACTGGTCTCCTGAGCCACAGTCTATCCCAATGCTAAAATTGGTCAAGCTTAATGGAGTCTCTGTCTGTTTTTTCCTGCTATCTGTCTTAATATATTCATGGTCTCCAAAAACAGGCAGAGGGAGTAGTGTAGTGATGGTGCTTATTAACTACTGATGGCTTATCCCATCAGGAAGTTTGTAGAAAGAAGAACAATTAGGGTAGAAAGATAAAATCTTAGGCTTCTTACGGTGCCAATATTAATTATTGATTATTCATCCTAATTTTACAAAACCTCCAAACTATAGTATTGTAGCAATTCAGACAGTCCACCTGCTATGAATAAAATAAAACACTCAGTGTCAAACAAATGCATCCTTAACATTTTCAGAAGCCAAGCTTAGCATTCTTTTTGAGAGCTATAAAGAATCGGATGAACCAAGGCAGCAGAATAGCCATTTTTGTGGTAGGGTATGTGCAAGTTGACACTAGATTTTATGACATTGTACTGGTAAGTTTCAAAATGAATCATCATGATTGCTTTAGAAATACAATATGAACTTGTAATTACAATAAGCCATAAGGATCTTGAAACTATAAAGACAAAGCCTTGGAGGGGGGGGATCCATTTTCCACTTCTCACTTAAGGTTATTCTAAATTTCCAGATGAGACAGAAATCAAAACCCAGTCAGTGCTATTTCAGAGAAGCCTCGCTATGATGTTGTAGTCATTTAGACATATTAGCCAAAGGAACATTTGATGCAAATTAAAATCAACAGGCACTAGACAGCATTCATGGCACTTCTCAGTCATAATCTCTCAATATCCTTGGCAAACCTTACTCCAGATTACAAGGGAGAAAACCGAGAGTTTATTAGACAGAAAAAGTCGAGAGTTTTTTTAAAAAAAAAGTCTCTTGATAGATTTAAAACAGCCTCCTTGTTTGATAATATTGAACCAGGAAGTATTGCAAATGATCAATAGAGAATAAAGACAGAAGGTATGCTACACCTTAAGCTCCTACTCCTGGGTAGAGTCAGTAAGTAATGGTAAGGCAGGAGAATCTTGTGACAGTTCCCTGAAAAGGTCTGCAGAAACCAAGAAAAATAAAAAACGGCAGGAGGGGGTACTGCTGGAACAAGACAGCCAAGGAAACAACAGCAAAAAGACCTAACTCTGTAATTGCTGTAGATGCCAGTGGTTTCACTTTTCTGGCAGGAAGATTTGTCTGCACAGAGGCAGCACAGGAGGAAGCTGAGATCTTGCTCTGGCACAAAAGCCCCCTGCTCAGTGGCTGGCTTTCATTCCTCTCCCCTTGTAGCCACTCCACTCAAGCAGCTGCAGACATGAACTCAGGCTGCAGCTATTGCTACTCTTACGGCATTAATACGCCCGCATGCCTACCGCTATATTTGAAATCATAAGTTGTTTTTGCTTTGTGTGTGCTCAATATCCTTTGAAGGTCAACAAATTAACTGAATGGCTTAAAAGGGACACATGAGAACAAGACCGAGTTTCAGCTTTTAAAGCTTCCAAGAATGAAAAGAATGGAAGGAAATCAACACCTTCCTTAAGTGTTCCTCCAGCACTTGACTTGGTTGTGAATGAGAGCATGCCTATAATATTGTTTGTTTTAAATTGCTTCAATTGTTGCGCTCTGTTTACTTTGAACTTCCTGGAATTCCAAATCTGTAAGCTGCATTCCAACCCAGCAGTGATGGACCTACTACTCAAGAGAAAACCCATGTCCTAAGAATGAGATTACTGTGTTTTCCTGAGAGTTAAGTTCACTGGGAAACTTTCAATAAGGATGGAATTTCAGAGTTATTTTTTCTAGCACTTTGAGTTAAACGATTTAAGATATTTGACTATGCGTGTTTATTGAACACCTGATACAGAGGCAGCAGGGATGCGCGCACGTGTGCAAGCTGCCGCCTTTAGGAAACTCATCATTCCGTGAGGTAGATGTTTCTACTCAGGTATAGTGAGAGAAGAATGAGTTGGTTCTCTTAACACTGAAGGGGTGTCAGTTAGCTAGAACAAAGAGACTAGGAAGAATTTAGGCTTGGACTTGAAAAGGCTTTTTGTGACAAGAGAGACTTTACCAATACACTGAGAATGACAGGAAGAAAATTGGCCTGTGCTCCTTGAAGATGGCATTATCGAGCTGTCAGCTATCCCAACTGACCCAGGATGTCTTGACTAGGAAGATACAAGCTGGGAAGATAATGTCACACCCGGCCCACCCAGTGCTTGCAGTTACAGCCAGCCTAGACTTCGTGTTACAGGCACAGGGTTGCGAGTGAGCTCACTTAGTGGCTGCAGAGAGAACAGGAGCATGAAGAGAACAGGACAGAAGGTGAAACTGTACTTCTGAACATGGAGAATGGAAGGAATTTTCATGGAGCGAGGAAGGCATCTCGAAATGTGAGGGCAGAAGATGGGTTTAGGGGAAGAAACTAATGGGAATAACTGTGGCACACAGTTAAATAATATAAAAAAAAAATAATTTCACCAAATTTTTTTTTTTTAAACTAATCATCCATGTGCTGTGAGGAAACCAGGATGGCGACCTGTATGACGGAGTATGCAACCCCATTTAAACGAAAATGTTTATTCAAACCTATTTAAAGTATGGTAAAGGCAGCATGGGCATACTTCTTTTGTGTATGTGTGCTAAAACTTTTAAATGTTTGCATGCTATCTTAATTAAAATATAATTACATCACCTCTTCCCTCCAATACCTCTCATGCCCCTCCTCACTCCTGTCAAGTTGACAGTCTCCTTTCTTTGATTACAATTGTTATGTATATTCAAATATGCATGCAACCTTGTTTGCATGCATATTTGCTTACAACCTTATTTGTAAGGTTGTAAGCAAATAAGCAAATACAATACAACCTTATTTGCTTCTGCTTCTTTGTACATTATTTCAGAGCTGGCCACGTTGTATCGGATAACCAATTTCAGAGGTTCATCCATGGAAGAGACTAATTCTCCCTCAGCAGTCATTGACTGCAGTTTGTCATTTAGGGATGGGACACCCTATGATTTCTCTCTTCCACGTCCATATGCCTATTGGTGTTCAGGTCTCGTTCGGGCAGCTGTATTGTTGTGGTATTGTGAGTGACGCTCCCCTGTCATGTCTAGGAGACATAATCTCCCAGAAACCTTCCTTGTCCTCTGAGTCTTACAATATTTCTGCCTCACCATCCACGATATTCCCTGAGTCTTAGGAGCAGGAGTTGTGTTGTAAATCTATCCAATGGGGCTAGGCTACAAGCTTAATTGGTCTCCAGTTCAGGAATTCTGTAATGGTTTCCATTAGCTGCAGAGAGAAGCTTCTTTGATGCTACACTTACCTTTTATTGAAAGGATACGTTTTACCATATAGTTTGCCATTATGCTGGTCTAGGAAAGTGGCAGTAGGTAGCAGGATCATTCAATCAATCTCTATCTCCTTCTAAAAACTAACTACATTGGGATCCTAGTAGTGAAGTCAAAGATTTGAAGGAATTAGAATCTGCATGGGTCAGAAACGTGGGAGCCCTTTGACAAGGGCAGCCTGGATCCTGTTAGCCAGGCAAGACGATTCTAGAGGAGGCCATAGGACTCTAATGTCAGTATAGGTGGCTCAAGATGAGGATGACCAGACGGTCAGATGGAGTCCCCATGGTGAAATGTGAGAGAGTGGAGCCAGAAGCAAAACTGCTGCTATATGTAATAAGCCTTCCAGAGTGATCTGTCATTAAACTGGTCATACATGAGATTAATAAGAGATGTTAAGGAAATAAAATGAAAACCCAACCAGGAACATGTGTGTATGAAAAGATAACAGAATGGTAGTTTAAATGAGAAACGTCTCTCGCAGTCTCAGGCATTTGAACACTCTATCCCCAGCTGGTGGCACAGCTTAGGAAGGTTTAGGAGGTGTGGCCTTGTGGGAGGAAGTGTGTCACTACATCAGGTTTGGTATATCTATTGCCTTGCTTACTTCAGTTCACACTCGGTCTGTTTTGTTCTTATGTTTCAAGATGTGAGCTCTCAGGCTTTCCATTCCTGCTGCTCTGCCTGACATTTACTGCTGAGTGATCCTCACTGCTATGGATTCTACCCCTCTAGAATCATAAGCCATAATAAACCCTTCCTCCTAGAAGTTGCCTTGGTCTTGGTACATATAGTAACCCTCTTTTAAACCACTGTTTAAAATAAACTCTCTCCACTCTGCTGCTGGCTAACCTGGATACTGAGTTTCATGACTTACCCTCCCTTTCTAGACCTAATCTTAGAAAAGCTGATTAAACAGTCATGGTCATTTGCTGAGAAATAGGTAGGACTATTGGTGACCCGAACACATCAGCTGTGGTTGCCCTTCATATGAGTAACCAAAGCAAGGATGCCACTTTGAGCATTTTACATCTTCATTCAAAACTACCACACATTTTTTATCAAAATACTTTGGCCATTGTAATTAAACTCTGCCAAACAAATTGCGAGTCATTTTCTGGATGAAGCTACACTAAGAAACCAAGACTATGCTATTGGGAATACCTATATGACTATATGCAATTACAATACCAAATTACACACACACACACACACACACACACACACACACACACACACACACA
>JADRCH010000288.1:345763-372618 GCA_019843965.1 Rhynchomys soricoides
ACACACACACACACACACACACACACACACACACACACACACACACACACACAAATAGACCATAGAAGTCTTCATCTATAAAAGAAGGTAGAGTCAGTCAAATGGCAAAGGAGAGGATTACAAATATGTATAATCCTACTAGAACTGCTTTGCCAAAACAGAATTTGAACACTACTGATAAGTGCCATGAAAAACCAAATGATTCGATGTATCGATTGACAATACTTCAAAGGCAAGAGAGGTAAACTTATTTGGAACCCAAATGCTATAGAAAAGCAGCGCATAGAACAAAGTGGCCTATGGGTCTATGTCTGTCCATACTGAGTGCTTGCTGCCATTGCTACATACACTATTGCTGGTCTGGAAAGCAGAGCTGCTGGAGAAGAAGTGTCCATGACTGGGGCATCTCAACCAGGCAGCAGGTGAAATGCACAGGAGCTAAGTTAATGCTCCAGAGTGCTGTTTGGCTGTGAGTGTTGGAAGGAAACCGCTCAGACCTTTCAAAGGGAGAGAAGTACTCGGGAGCTTGTTTTAAAGGATCACAAAGCTCTGTCATCTTTTCTGCCCCTTTCATGTGCTCTGTGAAAGCGCAGAAGGATTTTCATTTCCAATGTGGGTTTGTGAGTGCTAGACCGGGAAAGCTTTCTGAAGAGACGGTGCTCTTCAGTGACAATATGTCAACAATGCCCAGTGCCGCCGATGCAATGGCCATCTGACTCTCTCTGAAAGCAATCTGACACGAGCTTCAAGACCTCATCTCTTACATGTGAGCTCCAAGTACTGCCTACAGACATCTCCGATGAAGGGAGCAACTTCTTACATGCTCCACATCTGTCCTCCTGTGGACTGTCTTCAGACCTAACGAAAACAAATGCCCCTCTGGCTCTCTGTGTGTATCTCTCTGTCTCTGTCTCTCTGTCTCTGTCTCTTTGTGTGTGTGTGTGTGGTGTATATTTCTATCTCTTTCTGTCTCTGTCTTTTTCTGTCTCTCTGTCTTTCTGTCTCTCTCTGTGTGTGTATGTGAGGTGTATACTTCTATCTCTTTTGGTCTCGGTCTCTGTCTCTGTCTCTGTCTCTGTCTCTCTGTCTCTGTGTGTGTGTGTGTGTGTGTATGTGTGGTGTATATTTCTATATCTTTCGGTCTCAGTCTCTGTCTCTGTCTGTCTCTGTCTCTCTGTCTCTCTGTCTCTGTGTGTGTGTGTGTGTGTGTGTGTGTGTGTGTGTGTGTGTCTGTCAAATGACCAATATGCTTTCATACAATTAATACAGACTCTGGCATTTGCCTTAAGGTTGATGTTTGGGAAGAGGTCCATTGCTAAGCTTACCTTCACCTCTAAGTTATCTGAGCTTACCACAGTCCATTAAGGTTGTCATTTTGTCTGAGGACCACGGGCAAAGGCTGACAGGTAAGGTTTCACCCTTATCTCTGTCTGATCAGAAGAGGAAGTCTGACTGGTATCCCTCTAGCTTCAAGCTGATTATTGGCCTCCCAGTCACACAAAGGATGATGCCTTCTTTCCACACCTGAAGGCATGTGGGGTTCAATTTCTGTGGTACTTATGGACTTGCTAAAAGGGATGGCTGGCTATTTTCTTAATCTGAGTGTTTGCATTTGTCCACGAAGAGAATGCACAATAAACAAGCTGAAGCATAAGCTCCCAGGGGTTTGTGTTGGACAGTAACAACTGCTGACAAGACAGGGATAAGGCCATTGCACATCTGTACTTTACCACTCCCAAACAGGCCTTCTGAATTTACAAGAAGTTGTCATGTGCAGGGAAAGGCTTTCCACCTTCTAATTTGAAACAGTCCATCTCGTTTGAAATATTCTTCCTCGTTGGAAGACAATGTGATGCTCAGCATACTGACACTGTTGAGCAGCCTGCATACATGCATACATCTTGAACACACAGACAGACACAAAGAGAACCTAGATGATGGGATTCAATTAGATTTGTCAGATTTGTAAAAGAAAAGACATTAGAGTTTTGGTTCCTGAAATCCTGAGAAGAGTTGGCATTGGGGGAAGGAAGATCTTTTTAGCACAAGGTTTTTCCTTTTTTGTCTATCTCTGTTTTAGATGTATGCTTTCAATATAAAATTTTGTGATTTTTTTTTCCTTTTACTGAAAATAGGTTTTTGTTTTCTTCTTACATAGTATATTCTGGTTATGGTTCCTCTCTCCTCTACTTCTCCCAACTCCATCCCATCTGGATCTACCCCCTTTGTCTATCATGATAATAAAATAAGATAAAAAAATGCATACAGAATTTGTCAAAATAAAGAAAAAGAAGGAAAAGAGCTCATGAGAAGCTTCAAGAAATGGAGACCCACTCATTTCCCCACATAAGAATCCCATAAAGTATAAAATAATATATGTGCAAAGAACTTGTATGGTAAAAAGAGAGAAGAATGTGTGTGTGTGTGTGTGTATGTGTGTGTGTGTGTGTGTGTGTGTGTGTGTGTGTGTAAAAGTAAATTAAAAATAATAAGATAAAATCTAAAAGAAAAAGGAAGAACCCTGACATGACATTATGAGACAAGGAACCTCCAAAAATGGTCTTCAGTTTGTTTTCTGTTGGCATCTGCTGCTGGGCGTGCAGCCTACCCTTACGAATCATCTGTTTCCCCATTGAGACTCCCTTGGAGTACAATACATTTTCATTTGCTAGTGGTTACCAACTGGAGATTTCTTCTGGACTAGGTATGGTGGAGTGTGTCCACATTTCTTCCAGCTATAGGACCTCATGAGGTGCAGACCTGTGGGCTCTATATACACTGCCAGTCTTTGTGAGTTCATACGTGCATGGAGCATGTTGAGGTAGAGACCTTGTTTTCATGATGTCTTTCATCCCCTCTGGGTCTTACACTCTTTCTGTCTCCTCTTCCTTGGGGTGCCCTCAGCCTTTTGAGGAGGGAGACATTACATTTAAGGTTGAGTGTTCCAAGGTCTCACTCTCTGAATAATGTCTGGCTATGAGTCTCTGTATTTGTTTCCATCTTTGCAGGATGAAGCTACTGTGATGATGGTTGAGCAGTACACTGATCAGATATAGAGGACTGTCATTGAATGGGCTATCTAGTCTCATATTGTTGGTCATCAAAGCAGTGTCAGGCATGGTTTCCAGGTGGTGGAATGAGCTTTAAGTTCAATCAGATATCGGTTGGCTACTCCCTAAACTTCGTACCACATTGTACTAGTGTATCTTGCAGACAGGACACTATTAGAGAATGAAGATTTTCTCACTGAGTTGGTATTTCCATTTCTCTTTTGTTAGCACACAGAGTACCTTCAAGAACCAAGAACAGTAGCCTATAGGTTTGAAGGCTCTATGTAGGTCTCAGCTTGACTTCTCCATGTTCGCATGAGCTATGTAGGTGTTGGCTTTAACAATGGATCCTTGCTGTCAAATTGGCAATAACCTGAGTTATTTGGGGATTCCTATGGGAACCCTTTGGACAACAACTCAGTTGGATGTAACCTAGTCCAGGTAATGAGAGCTTCATTTTTATGACAAGTAGTCTCCGTTTCTCCCATTATTTGACTATTCCATTTAGAGCACCTTCAGATATGTCTATATTTTAGAAAGCTCCTACTCTACTAGGATTCCTTACTACCTCTCAAGCGACCCTGAGTTTCAGCAGGCTCTCCGTAATCCCTCTTTAATCTTCCTCATTTCTCCCTCTCTCTACCTGAGCCTCCTGTTCCAATTCCTCCATTCATCCGCTGTTTACAAAAATGTGATGAGTTAATTTTATTTTAGTTTTTGATAAGACCATTGGGCTACTGGGCTACTATGTCCAGTTTTCAGACAATAAATATGAAATAAAAGTTAAACTATAGTTCTGGCTTGAATTAATTCCAATATCTGTAAATTTTTATTATATTTATTTAACAACATTGCCAAAATAACTAACAATAATATTATGATTATTTCATGCTTATTGTCAGTTAGTACAGTGTCCACATCTTTTGTAAGACAATATTTTATATTTTTTTATTTATTAGTTTATTGAGACAAGGCATGTAGCTCAGACATACCACTGAACTTGCCTGCCTTGGATTCTGGAGTACAAAATAACCATGGAAGCTTTTATCATTTATTTCTAGTATTCACTAAACAAATATTAACTTAAGAACAGAATCAGAGAGAAAGTGAAAAAAAGATATAAATACAGAGAGAAAACAATACTTTATGTCTTGAGTTGTTCTCCTATGTGAGAGTTCCAAAAACAGACCTAGCTGCTGACACATAAAAGAAGAAAGCATGTGCAACAAAGAAAGTGACTGTAAGAAAGTAAATGTATCCCTTTTAAATCACTATCTTGGCCTTCAATAGACCTCTTTTATGGAATGATTATAGCAAAAGCTCACTGTCCCCTTAAGCACGTGCTGTATCAAATACTTAAAGTCAGGCTAAGAAGAAAGCATAAATACAACAAAGGCTTTGGTTTAGGGCTTGTTTTCTATAAAATTACAGTTTATGTATCTTTTTATCACAGAGGTAAATGCCAATTTTTTTGTCTGAATAAAATGATTTCAATCAATTTTCAGTAATCCACTTTTCAGAGCACGTCCCATCTTATTCTAAAGATATGGCTTGTTAATTCTGAAAACCGGGACCCACAGTTCACACTAGCATAGACCTGCAGGAATGAAGTGTGGAACTCTTATCAGGCAAGAGCTACAAGGACATCCCCTGTGGACAGGGCTTTTCAATAGAGAAATAGAAGCCCCCTTCACAATGAATTGAGGGGATCTATTCGTGGTTTCATAGACACAGTTTTGAAAGCTCCCAATTGTGGTTTCAGTATCAAAATAATGAAGTGTCAGTGGCATTTCTCCTCACAGTAAAGAATTAATTAAACAACGGCTGTAATTATCTGGCTTCTAATAACGCTGTTTCTGACACAAGACCCTTTTACCTTGGTTCTGAATTGTGTGAATCCTTGTGAATGCTTTGTTGTAAATACTTGTCTTCCTTCCCCATGTGTGATATGAGTTTCTCTGATCATAGGATGACAATTATCTCCTTACTCCTTTCAGAGAAATGTATAGCTCTATGAATAAGAGAAATGCAAAGAATTTTGCAGATACACTGTTCACCCCAGCCACTATGAACACTGACAGTCCTTATTGTGTTCAAATAGCAATACCTTTCAGAGGAAACTCTCAGGCCAAAGAAAACTTCAAGCCATAACTAAAGACAAGGTACAAGGACACCAAAGAAGTCACCTATGGAAGTCAAGTGATCTTTTCCCATTATGCCTTCTTTTATCTAATAATTACTTTAAATATTTTTTTTAACAAATAAACGTTTCCAAGTCAAGTCAAATGTTAAGGCACTGAAAAATATTTTATATAAAAATTTCTGATAGTCTAATTACCAGCTTCTTAAATTGTGGGTTGCAAACATATGGTGCCATGTAACTGAATGTGCTCATTAAAAAAAGATAGTCAAAGGTTAAATATTTCTAAATACATGTTGATCAAAGATTAACTAACAGTCAAATGTACGGTGAATTTGAGGTGTTTGAGGCTGGGCTGGCCCATGTTGCATCATGAGGTTTCTGCGTGTGAAACTGATGCTCCAATTTAAATGTTTGTGTCTTCCTTCAAATATATGTTGAAATCTAACCAATAAAATGATTGTATTTGAAGGTGGAGCCTTGAGAGATGATAAAGCTGCAACGTGATCTATTACCTTTTTTATTAGATGAAGACGGAGTGAATTGGGAAACTAGCCCTCCCCAGATACAAACCTACTAGAACCTCATTCTTGAATTTCTCTGCTCTGAGAACCATGGGTAATGAATTTCTAATGTCTATAACCCACCTAGTCTGCACAGTATTGTTTTAGCAGCTCAAATAGACAAATACCCTTGTTACCTGGTCTTGGCTTAAAAGAGAATGAATGTTTTGAAGTAGATGAAGTTCAAGGGAGATTCCTGAAGTCATCTGTCCTTGCATATACCATGACATGAAGCAAGTTTTTTTCAAATATAATTTTAAAGCTAGAAAGTTGAAAATAGAGAAATTTGACTTCATCATTCTTCTTTTTTTGTGATTCTTCCTTCTTTGCTGTGATGGCAAACATCATGTTTGGAGGATAAATTTAGTATGCTAAGTTTGTAAAACCAAAAATTATTTTTAGCTTGTACAAACCATGAGGAAGTTGCTCCTACCTTGAAAATAGCCTATCAGCTGGCCCAAGAAGAACCACTTCCTGGGGCAGTCAGTCTGTCCTTTAAAAATTGCTGATTGTTGCAAAATATTTCACTGCCTCAGAAATTCATGCAGGGTAATGGGTCACAAGGTTAAACAGGGTAACTGCTAAATTCTGGGCTTGTATGAAACTCTTACCTGGACATCTGTTGCAAACCTTGCTCTAACCCAGACAAGATGTGAGTCAATTTGGCTTCCCAAACTTATAACTGTATTTTTTTTGCATTTATAAGCCTTTGGATAACAATATCTGGGGCCTTACTTATAGAACTTTCTCTGATTTGATCTTGGCTAGTATCTTTTTAATAAAAGACCTTAATTTCCTAAAACCAAATCTTAAGTCCAACTGGTGAATCTGAATGATCAGAGACCCACAACATTTACCTTCTGATCTCCTGATCCCTCTCCTTGCCATCTCCGAGGACCTTGTCACTGAAGGACAACCTGCTGGTCCAGGTCAAAGAACAATTATGTTTACTCAGGTTAATGTGGAAAAAAAAAGATATTTCCAGGTTGTGTAGCAGTTTCCTCCAACGATGGAAATATTCTATACTTCAGATAACCTCCTTAAGCTGGAAGGTAAACACTCAAAATACATGCAGGAAGTCCCTGAAACTGATCAAATACACTAGGGCCCTTCTTTCCAAGAGTAAATAAGCCAAGCTGTAAGAAAAAACTCTCTCACAGGCTAAGCAAAGTTGCAAAGTAGAATCAGAGCAGAACAGTTTGTCTGAAAGAAACAGAAAACAGCTAAGCTGCCTGAAAGCAGTTTAGACCATCTGAGTCACTTGAAGGGACACTCTCCAACATACTGAGCTACCTGTAGGCTGTGCAGTGTATTCTAAGTTCCAAGCTTTTGTGAGCTGTCAGAGTGCTGGGGTGGGCTTTGTTGACACAGTTGTCTTTGAGTCATTTCTGCTCCTCTAAGTACCTCCTTACCCATATTTCTGTAAGTAATTGTTTCTATTATTATCTTTTCATTACTTAAAACCATTTTCAAGTTCAAATATATTTTGGTCATAATCTTCCCTTTCCCCAAGTCCATCTCGATCCTCTTCCCTTCCCTACTTATCCAACTTCAAATTCTCAAAAAAGAAACAAGAATCTAATACAACACCTCCCCCCAAACCAAGGAAACTAAATAAAACCACATACAAAAACACTCCTCCACTGTTGGTGAGACTGCAAGCTGGTATAATCACTCTGGAAATCAATCTGGCGGTTCCTCAGAAAATTGGACATAGTATTACCTGAGGACCCAACTATACTATTCCTGGGCATATACCTGAAAGATGCTCCATCTTTTAACAAGAACACATGCTCCACTATGTTCACAGCATCCTTATTTATAATAGCTAGAAGCTGGAAAGAACCCAGATGTCCTTCAACAGAGGAATGGATACAGAAAATGTGGTACATTTACACAATGGAGTACTACTTCAGCTATTAAAAACAACGACTTCATGAAATTCGCAGGCAAATGGATGGAACTAGAAAATATTACCCTGAGTGAGGTAACCCAATCACAAAAGAACACACATGGTATGCATTCACTGATAAGTGGATATTAGCCCAAAAGCTCAGGGTACCCAAGATATAATTCACAGACCACATGAAGCTCAAGAAGAAGGAAGACCAAAGTGTGGGTGCTTTGGTCCTTCTTAAGAAAAGGGAACAAAATACTCATAAGAGAAAATATGGAGACAAAGCGTGGAGCAGAGACTGAAGGAAAGGCCATCCAGAGACTGCCCCACCTGGGGATCCATCCCATATACAGTCACCAAACCCAGGCACTATTGTATATGCCAAGAAGTACATGCTGACAGGAGCTTGATATAGCAGTCTCCTGAGAGGCTCTGCCAGAGCCTGGCAAATACAGAGGAGGATGTTTACAGCCAACCATTGGACTGAGTATCGAATTCCCAATGGAGGAGTTAGAAAAAGGAATGAAGGAGCTGAAGGGGTTTGCAACTCCACAAGAAGAACAACAATATAAACCAACCAGACTCCCCAGAGCTCCCAGGGACTAAACCACCAACCAAAGAGTACATATGGAGGGACCCATGGCTCCAGCTGCATATGTAGCAGAGGATGGCCTTGTCAGGCGTCAGTGGGAGGAGAGGCCCTTGGTCCTGTGAAGGCTTGATGCCCCAGAGTAGGGGATTGCCAAGGTGGAAAGGCAGGAGTTGGTGGGTGGGTAGGGTAACACCCTCATAGAAGCATGGGGAGGGGAGAAGGGAAGAGGGTGTTGGGGGGGACCAGGAAAGGGGATGACATTTGAAATGTAGATAAAGAAAATACCCAATTAAAAAATATCACAAAACTAAAACCAAATATCTCTCTCTCTCTCTCTCTCTCTCTCTCTCTCTCTCTCTCCTCCCTCTCTCTGTCTCTCTCTCTTCTCTTCTCTCTCTCTCTCTCTCTTTCTCTCTCTCTCTCTCACACACACAAGAGAGAGAGAAAGAGAGAGAGAGAGAGTGCAAAAACAAAAAAACAAAAACAAAATGTGGATTTTAATTATCTGATGGTCAACCATTCCCAGAAATGAGACCTGCCCCGGAGTGGTTGATAGTCCCAGTGTTGCTTTATTGGGGAAAAATATGTAGTGATAAAAACAAACAATGCCAAAAATCCTCCTAATGGTGGTTCTGCCTTGTTCAGCTACCAACCAACATAGAGGCATCCTCCTGTAGCACATGGGAACAAATACAGAAATCTACAGTCAGGCATCACACACAGAGTGAGAAACCTTGGCAAACTCTGCCCTAAAAGGGATATCTCCATCAAATCTCTCCCCTCAGAGATCAGGGAACCCTAAGGAAGAGAAGATGGAGAGAGTATAAAAGCCAGAGGGGATGGTGGACACCAAGAGCCAGACTCATACAAATTCACAGAGACTGTAGCAGCATGCACTGGGACTGCACAGGCATGCACCAGGTACTCCGTGCATGTATAATAGCGTCCAGTTTAATGTTTTTATGGGATTCCTGAGAGTTCAAATAAGTGAGTCTCTATTCTGGTGTCTTATTGCCAGTTCTTGCCCAACTTTGATGTGTTCTTTTTTGTTTTATCTTAAATTTTATTTGGTTATATTTTCTAAAATGAATGAATGAGTGAAAGAACAAACAAACGAATGAATGAATGAATGAATGAATAAAAAAATCTATCCGCTAGCGTAAATGTTAACGACTGAATTGTCACTTATATCTGCTGGGAGAGGGAAAATCAGTTTTCTCTAGTAAAGTTAAAAATAAATTAAAATAAAAAATATATATCTATCCATACAAACATACACAGAACTACAATACACTCTACCAAACACTAACCCGGGCATTTACCCAAAGGCAATGGACTGAACACTGGTAAGAATACTGCATTCCTGCATTTATTGTATGCTCACAATTGTCAACATACAAAAGCAACTTAAATGCTAATAAATTGACAAATGCATAAGAAAATACAACACAGACAAAAACAGAGGAATGATAGTCACTGTTTTGAAAGGGGAATCTGCTAGAAAACATTATGGTGAGTAAAATAATCCAGATTCAGAAAGAAAATATGATATCCCTTAACATGGGATTAGGAAACTTTTTCAAATAAATTAGAATAATGAAAATGGTTACAGTAGTCTGGGTAGTCTGGGTAGGTAGTGAAGGCCATGGGGATGAGGGAAAACATGGTGAGTTTCAGGCAAATGGCAAGTAGTGCATGTGTACAATGAGCAGTTTAGTTTCTGATATACAACATGAGAACTAACATCAATAAGATCACATTAGTGACTTTTATTTGTCAACAAATCAACTTTAGTGGTCATTGTCACACAAAAAAGTAAAATGTTAGCTGTTAGTTGCTCAGCTGTGGTCATCCTGTTTCTGTGTGTCCGGTTGCATCATGCTGCAAACCTCAAGCCCAGTAACATTGCCTTTCTTAAAAAATATTTTTCCATTTGAGAAAACATGAAGTTCAAAGCAGCCTTTTCTGTTGAATGTTGTTTTCAAGTTATGAAGGACGCAAGGCTATTAAACCGAGCAGCAATATGAAAGGAAAAGCCCCACTAAGTACCAGCCCTCTTAAGAGGAGTGTCACTCAAAGCAAGCAGGACAAGAAGTGGGCCTTGATTTCTCTTCCAGAACTGAATCTGCCAGAAAGAAAAAATCACTGACTTTTTCTCAGATTTAAAAAATAATAATAATACTAATACTATATTTTAGCAGGGTTTTACTGTGAAAGTCTTCTAGTTGTTTTCCTTACTGCTTAAGATGTACTGTCTTTACTTTGTTCCTACTTTAACTGCATAGCATTGCTGAAATAGTTAATGAATTACAAGGGCACAGGGTTTTACATGGTAGTAAAGCTTGCTACAATGTTACCATGCAACTTAGGAAAACCTTGGCTTCAAGAAGTTATTGTGTGCTTCACTGATACTAATTTTTTTCTATTTGTATATTCTTTATTTTATGGTTTGCCATATACATAATATATAGATATTACAAATGGCAAAGCCCCTAAGTCCATATTTAGTGAATGAACTGACTGTTCTTTAAAACGTTAAAATATTTTGCTTTTGTAGGTGAGCCTCATGAGAATATTTGGTGTTTCTACTTACAACTTCACGTTAAGGGGGAAAAAAAAAGGAATTTCCTAGAAGATTTGAGACAAATTACACAATTTTCACTGTACTAACATAATGGTAGTTATGCCTTGTGAGTTTTTAATTTGCAGTTTTAGAGTTTGCCAACTAGTATGCATTTTTATTTTATCAAAAATGAGCATCTGGCAACAGCTGTGAGAGTGACCCCTACTCTACCTTGGGAAAAGCCTGCCCACTGAAGGGAAAGCTTTGGGGTTAGTCTTGCAAATGGCTCTTTTCAGTTCAAAGCACATGGAGAATTCAAAGTCTGTAGGCTGGGTGGATTTAAAAAAGCATGGGAAACCCTTCTTAGCTGAAGGCATTGAATGAGACTTAATATTTCATTTCCATGTTCAAAATAATCCATGTCTTTTCCAGACATGCATGGCCAATGGTGTGTGTGTGTTTGTGAGTGTGTATATATGCATGTGCATGTTTGTGTGTGTATGTGTGTGTGTGAATGTGTGTATGTGCATGTGTATGTGTCCATGTCTGTGCACATGTGCATGTGTGTGTGTGTGTACATGCGCATGTACTTGTGTGTGTTCATGCACATGTATATGTGGGTTTATGTGCATGTGTGTGTGCATGTGTATGTGGGGTTTTTTTGCATGTATGTGTATGCATGCACATGTGTGCATGTACAAGTTGGAATTTGAATCCATGGGTCATCAAGTAGTAGATGATCTCTTGCTATTTTACTGCACTTGATCTTGGCTTATAAGCCACTTGGTTTTCAGACAAGAAATGAATATATGGCACATTTAAGTTGAGTAATGAGACAATAATAAAAAAGATTATTGGCAAAGGAAAGGGAAAGGTGAATACAAAGCACAATGGACAGAATCAGTAAAAACCTGAAGCTACTACAAATGTACATCCAAATGTGTGATGGGGCAGCTGCTGTGCTGCCCAGACAAGAGATGAGTACTAGATAGGAGCTGCAGACTTCAGAACAGATGGTGTGGCCAGGCTAAAGCCTGTCCTTTTTCTGAAGGAAAATGGAAGAGCAGAGGATCTAGAAGGAGAACACAGAAGTTTAACTTTTAACAGTTGCCTAAAAATCCACTCTCTGCAGCACGTTCTATAAAAAGAAGAAACTGTTCATGTTCCTCCAGTGACAGCAAACTACTTCTTCTCATAGATAGATAGATAGATAGATAGATAGATAGAGATATCGTTAAATATATCAAAAGCAATATATATTTTTTCAGTAGTGATTAGTATGCAATGATCTTAAATTTTCTCTTATCTTTATCTAAAATAATAAACACTTTACTGGATCAATCCCTTTCCCTCCCTCCCATTTATCATCCACAATGCTGGGTTTTATCAAAAATTATTTTTCAAGTATATTTCGAGTCATGGTACTACTATTTAGCTCAAGCTAGCCCTAAACTTATAATTTCCCTACCCCTGAGCTTCCTGAGTGCTGGGATTATAGATGTGTGCAACCACATCCAGCTGCCTATTTAGTGTGTTCTCCATATATTCTATATATTAATTAATTTTTGGAAAATTTATACAGCATGTTCTGATCACCATTTCCCCTCCCCCATCTTCTCCCAAATACACCCCCACCTCTTAACTCCCCTGACTCTGTGACTTCTTTCTCTATCTCTTTAGAGAACAGAGGCAAATAAAAAAACTTAAAACAATAAAAGAGGAAAAAACATAAGAAATATGCACACAAAGGCAGACACACACAAAATAAACCCCATTCAAACACAAACTCAGAAGCTATAATATTCAAGCAAATGACCAGTAATATTTTTTTAACTGCCCAAAGCACTATGAGACCAAAATAATCTACAGCAATATCATTGAGTTCCATTTGTGTTGGCAATATTCTCTTGGTCATGGAGCCTACACTTAATGTGGTTTATATACTCAAAACTAATTTCTCGTTTACAAGTGGTTGTCAATGGGAAATAGTATCTTCATTAGGGAAGGGGGTTCATTCCCACTTCTCCATCTCAGTTCTTGGACTCCATCTGGCTTAAACTTGTACAGTACCTGTCTACGCTGCCACAGCCTCTATAAGTTCACATGTGTGTCTGTCCTGTTGTGTCTGAAAGATATTATTTCCTTGGAGTCATTTATTTCCTCTGGCTCTTAAAATCTTCTGCCCCCTCTTCTCCCTGAGCCCTGTAGAAGGAGCTTGATGAAGACATGCCATTTAGGACTGAGTGCCCTGAAGTCTCATGCTACATATTGTCCATTTGTGTGTCTCTGTATTGTTACCCATTTACTAAAAAAGTAAACTTCTCTGATGATGGATGAGCCACTGATCTGTGGGTAAAGCAGAATGTCATGAGAGCTCACTTTATCTTCCCTTATCAGAACATCAGTATTTGGTTTTCCCCTAGCCCCATGGCCACCTAGTCTCAGGTTCTTGGCCTCATGAGCAACATCAGACATGGGTTCCATCTTGTAGAATGTGCCTGAAATCCACTCAGATAGTAGTGGGTTACTTCCAAACCATTTGTGCCACAGTTTTACTGGCTTACATAGGCAGGTCACCATTATTGATTGTATGGTTGATACAATCCAACCTTCTCATCCAAGGATCCAGGTTGGATGAGAAGGTTCATCCAAGGATCCAACCTGTGGATGGATGAGATCCGTTGTATGGTTGATTACTTGGGTTGGTAGTTACCGTTTTCCTCTGCTAGCATGCAGAATCCCTTCTAGTTCCATGAGCACTAGTACATGGAGGATGGGGGGCTCTAGTTTAGCATCAGCTTGACTTCGCTGTGCTCAATGAAATATGTAAGTGTTATTATCGGCAATAGGTCCTTGACATCAGTTTGTAAGGAGACCCACCATTAGACTTGGCATTATCCTGAGATGCTTAGAGGTTTCTATGGAACCTCCTGGTCAACAACTTGATTAGCTATAAACCATTGCAAATACTGAAAGCCTCATTTGGTGAATAACGATGCCCAGTGGGGGAATTGTCTCCTGGGTTATTTGATGACTTCATTTAGATGTCTTTCGTGTCTGTATATAGTTTAAGAAATTTCTATAGTAGGTTTCCATATGACCCTCAAATGGTCTTAACATTAGTTGTCCTTCCCCATATTCCTGCCCTTACGTCTCTCTTCCCCAGGTTTCTCCTCCTTTCCCACTCCCCCCCATCTCCCACTCCTCCAAAATATCTATTCTATTTCACCTTCCTTGGAAGATAGTTCCATTCCCTATAGTCATTGGATTTATACCAAATTCTATAATTATATACATTTTAGCACGCCTATCGCAGGCTAAAAAGCTAAGACCCATATGTTAGAGAATAAATACATTTGTCTTTTAGTGTCTGGATTACCTCACTCACAATGATTTTTTTCAAGAGCCATCCACTAAGTTTAGGACAGGAAGAGAAACAGAGATAATAATTGGTAAGGGCATGCCTTTCCAGGCAGAGATTTCTGCTCCCAGAAATTGTGCCTAGACGTAAGTTCTAAAATAATAAAGCTGTCTGTGTGTTCTTTATCTGCAGATTCTAGGGGCTCGGACATGGGGTGGTAATGCAACCCCTCCCAGAGCAAAGGTGGGTAGGAAAGAGAAGCTGGGCCAGGGATGGCGGTAGTGATCCTGGAGCTAAGCCAGGTAGAACGAAAGGCAGTCGGGTTGGGTCAGAGCATGGGCTGCAGTCCCGCGCAAAAGGCATGCGTTTAGAACTACACGCAACAACTAGGCATTAGCCCACCCTTTTGAGCAGATCTCTGCAGACCTATAAAGATGTACTATGTTGTAGGGATGTTATCCAGACAAATAGATAATAATTCTATAGAATTCCTGATTTGTTTTCAAATAATTTTAGGAAAAAGGTTTTTAGAGATGGTCTTAGTTGCTAGAAAGTTGTAACAAAGTTACAATAAAGAATAGAATGTGCCCATTCCTCAGAATAGTAACTAAAGGCTGCATAATAAGAAATACAATGAGTTTTCTTAACCACACTAAAAAGAGAAATAGACTTCAGACAAGTTTGTGTTCAAGAAAAAACATTTAGGCCTAAGGATAAAGTCACAGGTGTGTACTATGATAAGGCGGGGCCATGTAAACACTGTTGCTTTGAACTTTTAATGAGTGAATTATAATGAAACACTGCTTTGAACTTAATATCAACAACCTTCTGTAACTCTGATTTTATGTAATATTTTATCTCTGGGGTAATTTTCTAAAGAACTTTCTGTCTAAGAAGGTATTAAAAGACCATCAAATAAGAAAAAAAAGTGGTTGAATGGTTTGACTTGGGGAGACTGCCTCATGCATCCATCCATCCATCCATCCAATATGTATGTCTATTTGTCTATATGTTTGTGTGTAGGGATATATATATATTTCCTGCAACAGTGTATAAGTAAGCATGCATGAATACTCGTGGAGTTGATTGTGACAGACGGTCGGTCCCGGCCAGTGTGTGGGTGTATGAATGTTTGAATGTATATGTGTCTGTGCATATTTGCCTGTACACAGCATCTTAATTCTTTTCCTTTCCTTCCTCTCTAATTCACAAAGAGTTAACCAGCTAGGCCAGCAAAGGGCTTCTGGCTGCCTGGCCAGAAAAAAAGAGCACTAGAAATAAATCTTTTCACTTAATTCCTTGCTGCTAAACAGTATGTGTTAATTGCCAGATATTAGTGCTTATTAAACACAAGTAACAAAGAGTTAAGTTTGTAGCACTTAATGAAGCACACAACAGTAAGAAAGAGTTAAGTTTCTCTAGCGCTTATTTAAGCATAAAGATTTAGGCAAAGCATAGCGAGTTTTAATATTTAATAAAGCACAGTTAGGAAGAAAAGAAGCCAGTGTTTTTTAACCATAGAATAAGCAAGAAAGTTTTTAGAATCTTTTAGACATTATCAGCAGGCATTCAGTATAGTTAGCTAGTAGGCCAGAGACCATCAATATTTAAAATTATGTCTGGAGACTATCAGTCTTTAGAGCAATGTCCAACGCTGTATCCTATTACAGGTCAGGCAGGCTCCTGGCATCAATAATTTCTGGTTATTATGAATAGAGCAAGAACACGGATGAGCAAGCGTCCCTACAGTACCATGTAGAGCCCTCTGAGTATGAACCTAAGAATAGTATAGGTGGATCTTAAGCAGATCTATTCTGTTTTCTGAGGAATCTCCACACAGATTTCCATAGTGGCTGCATATGTTTGTGCTGAGTGTTCCCCTTTCCCACATCCTCACCAGCGTGAGCTGTCATTTGTTTTATTGATCTTAGCTATTCTGAAAGATATAAGATGAAATATCAAATTAGTCTTGAAGTGCGTTTGCCTGATGACTAAGCATCACCTGACTATCTTGACTGGCCAGCTCCCAGGAATGATGCAGAGAGCTTTTGTTATTAATTAATGCCTAGGCCTTATAACTTAGGTTTGTTCCCAACTAGCTCAAATAACTTAATAACCTATTTATACTAATCCATCTTTGCCATGTGACCTATTACCTCTAATTCAATCCCCATATATCTGATTTCCTCCTGGTCTGGCTGCTGAATACCCCACACCTGATTCTTTCCCAGAGTTCCTGTCTCTGCCCAGAAGTCCTGTCTTCCATTTCCTGCCTAGCTATAGGCAGTCAGATTTTAATTAAAGCCAACCAGATAATGGTTTAGGCAGGAGAGGAAGGACAGAGACACTCCTTCATACGGATTATCCCAACAATTAAGAATGCTGAACTTATCTTTAAATGTTTCTGTGTCTCTTGGCCAATGTGTTTCATTATTTGAGAACTTTTTAGTTCTGTACCTCATTTTTTTTTCATATATATACTTTTTAATTTTATTCTTTACATATTTACTTTACATCCTACTCACTGACCCTCTCCCTGTCACCTCTCTCAGAATTTTTCTCCCATCTCCCCATTCTTTTCTCCTCTGAGTAGGTGGGGGCCCCTTGGGTATCCCCCACCCTGGCACTTCAAGTCGATTCGAGTCTAGACGATTCTTCTCCCACTGAGGCCAGACAATGCAGCCCAGATAGAAGAACATGTCCCATGCTATATCCCGTTTTTATTTGGGGTTATTTATTTGCTTGATGTCCAGGGTTTTTGGTGGTAGTGGTGGTGGTCATGACGGTTGTTGTGGTGGTAGTGGTCTTTATTTATTTTAGCTGAATACTGCCCTATTGGATTTGTTGGAAAAGATCTTTTCCCATTTTGTAGCATGCAACTTTGTCTGAATGATGGTTTCCTCTGGGGTGGGGAGGGGAAACTTCTCAGTATCATGTGGTCCTGTTTATTAATTTTTGATCTTACTGTTCAGAAAACATTTTACTGTGCTAATAGGTTCAAGACTATTTTGTACTTTCTCTTCTATTAGATTCAAATTTGTGTGTGTGTGTGTGTATAATTAATATACAAAACTGCATTATATTGCCCATAATCTCTGCACTTCAGAGTACACTTCATATAAACTCCTATATCACACAAAGATGGAAAGTACAGGACTAGTCACTGAAGCATATTTTGAAATAGCAAATACTTACAAAAGCTAAATATACTTTACTTACTCACTTTACAGCCTACTCACTGCCCCTCTCCCTGTGTACCCTCCCACAACCCTTCTTCCTCCCCCTCCCCTTCTCCTCTGAGTGGGTGGAGGCCCCTTGGGTATCAACCCCCCCCCACACCCTGGCACTTCAAGTCTCTGCAAGGCTAGGCACTTCCTCTCCCACTGAGGCCACTGCTTTAACACAGGGTTGTGATAGAATATCAGACTACTTTTAACAGAATGCAAATTATATAATCATTAATTTCCTTTAAATGTGTTAATTTTTAAACAGCAAGTTGCAGAGCAGTTTATAGAATATGTGGTCATTTGGAGTTTTTCACTGCTAAGGGTCTTTGCTTGAAGTAAAGTATCACTGTATATCCCCATAGGGTTTAGAACTCACTGTGTAGACTGAACATTCAGCAAAACCTCAGAAAATACACAAAAGAGACATGTATGGCAGCCTTCAGAAAGAAGTTGCAAACTATGATGGTTTGTATATGTTTGGCCCAGGGAATAGCATTTAGTAAGAGACCTGGCCTTGTTGGAGTAGGTGTGTCACTGTGGGCGGGGCTTTAATACCCTGATCCTAGCTGCCTGGAAGCCAGTCTTCTCCTAGCTGCCTTCAGAACAAGAAGTAGAACTCTTAGTACTCCAGCACCATGTCTGCCTAGATGCTGCCATTCTCCCACCTTGATGATAATGGACTGAACCTCTGAACTTGTAAGCCAGTCCCAAATATATGTTGTCCTTTATAAGAGTTGCCTTGGTCATGGTATATAGGCAAAAATTTTTTGCAACCTACTTTTAATACGGGTTCAATATCTCCTCTGGCCCACCACCCAGCAGAGGTAGTGGAAAAGAAAAGTTTTTAGGACAGGGAGGAAGTGGACTTATTCAGCAATAGTTCTTTGGGAGCGAGCTCAATCTTCTTTCTTAACAGTTCAATTCCATAGCACCAAATTCAACCCAGCAGCTGCAGACCAGTCTTTTAGGCAGGCAGACACCAGGCATGAACCAGCAGTTATAGTGTAATCCTTAAGAAACCACAAGGTTCACTAATCAACCTGAGAAGAGGCCACGGAAGAACCTCACAAGCATTCTCTGGCTAGTTTGGCTATGTAAAGCAAATCAACACATCCCTGTCGTTAGTGAAGAACAGTGAGGCAGAGCGAAGCAATGTTCACCGCCCCTTCCCCACTGCCTGTGGGGTCATATTTAGACTCTTTCATCATGGGTACTTTCGTGTGTCAGCTCCAGCAAACTGTCCTTTTACCTGTGTCTGCTTCAGGAAACCATTCTTTTTTTTTTTTCTCTTCAAAGGGTAGCTTTATTGAGTTCAGGTGAAAACTATCCATTAAATTTAGCAAAACAAAAACAAAAACAAAAAGAACAACCAAACCAAACCAACCAACCAAACAAACAAAAAACAGAGCAACAACAACAAAAAAAACCTGTCAGTGATCTTTGAACTAGATCTCAGCTTATTGTGAAAGATTTTTTCTTTATTCAGTTGTCTGAGGTTAGAATATAATCTGTTAAACATAAAAATACTTAAATTTTTTTACTTAGTACATTCTAATGGTAATTACATTCCAGTTGACAAATTGATAACTTTTTACTGATTGATACTCTCTAGCCAAAGATTGGTAAACTCTCAGTTGTCTTTGTGAGTACAGAGTACCCATGGGAAGAGTTGAAGTTATGAATAAGGGTGGTAAGCTCATCTATTTAATTTTAAATTGTGCATAAAATTTTACCTAGTAAAATTATTTCTAGGAATTTATGTTGGCAAAAATATGTATGTACTGTGGGATATCTATCACAGTATTATCTACAATGGTGAATTATGAGAAACATGTCAAAATGAAATACAGAAGTAATAAATTATGAAATTACTTGTAGACATTTCTGTAATAATTAAAATGCTATTTTCCAGGCTAAAACTTTAGAAGCCAATATTATCATCATCTTATACTTTCACATTATAAATATGATTAAAATAGTGATTTAATTTATGCTATTGGAAATTATTTCTGACAGATCAACTCTTACAGTTTTATAGAGCATTCATTTTTTTTTGAAATGACAAAGGAAAGTTGACTACAGTCAAAATAGCACACATAACCTAATCTCATAAATCACACATTTAAAACATTCTTTCATGTGTCTGCTTTAGCTAGACATCCTTTTACCTGTGTGCCCCAGCAAAACATTATTTAACATAACTAACTTTCCAAAGAAACTAGAAGTTTCCACTTCAATGCTGTCTGTTCACAGCAGTAAAACCCTAACTAAGACCAAGGATGAGTGGAGATATATTTGACACCCTCTGCTCTTTTCTAACTTGTATTGTCATCCATGTTAATGAATGTCACCTTGAAAAATTAAAGGATTAATTATAATCTGGCTCTGACATAAAAAACTTGAGGTTCTTGCTTTCTTTCTTACTTTACAACAATGTAAGCTAAAACAAAAGCAAAAACAAACAAACAAACAAACAAACAAAACAAATGCCAGTTATTTTTCTTATAACTATAAGAAAGTTGGGGTCACTGTCCCCAAAGGTAGATTAACTACTGAATAGAGAAAAATAACAAGCAAGGTCAGTTCACCTGAAACCATAGTTGATGGTACCAAAATTGGCATTTAAATGATAACTTTGATAAGCTTCTGGGAGTGGGGTGTGGACCACTATGAGCATTAGAGACCTGAGGACTATGGTTTTAGAGAATCCCACAATGACTGCCAGAAATTTTACTAAATTCTCACAGGAAGGAACAAAAACAAATTTCAATTTTACTGCATACTACAAGATTTTATCATTCAATGAGTACATACTAAAAACAGTATGTCTTCTTGGACAAATGGTCCTGTTTGTGTTTATTATCATTTTCCTTCCTCTGAAATCTGCTTTATGTGGAATCTATAGCTTTCTTCTATGTATTTCTGCCTTCGAGTTAGCAATTGCTCTCTTTTGGAAATATTAAATTACATGCATAGGTGGATGACTTAATCCCATCTAAACCTAAATCATGAAAAGGCTCTATTTACTTTCTCAGATCCTTAGAGGCTAAAACATAAATCTACCTTTGGAATTTCAGAGGAAATATGTCAGCCCACAATAGGCTCCCTGTCAGCTAATTTGGTTAATAAAATGAAAATGGCCAGTATCATTAAGGACAGAGAATAGAGAGAAAATTTATATGGTTCTGTAAATTCATGAAGAAAGAGCATCAAAATTCAGTCTTCTTAATTTTTTAAAAAATTTCAACAAATTTAGAATAAATTAAAAAATTATTTGACTCAATAAAGAATACCTCTAAAACCATATAAACCACAGCTGTCATAGTTAATGATGAGTGGCTGAGAGGACACTGTGAGGTTCTCTCTCACCACTCAAATGCAACACTATAGTTGGCATCCTCGCTATTTTAACAGGCGTGAAAATGAAGTAAATTTTGTGTAGATTGAGAAGGAAGTAATAAAACTCATGCTTGCAGATGACAGGGCCGAATGTTTTTTAAATGTCTCAGGATCAGCCTTCATCTATAACTAAAAAAAACATGGATTGGTTGTATGCCACATGGCATAAATCAATTGCTTTCCTGGGTACCAGCAATGAAGGACTGGAATTTGAAATAAATGAAAAGAAAAACGGGTATCATTCTTATATGGGAGAGAAAAGGAGAGGGGGAGAGAGAAGAATATGATAAACCTAATAAAGTATTTTTTAAAATCTGTATGATAGAAAACAGGTAAAAGAAATCAAACTGGAGAAATTGCTTGTGATAATTATTAAAGTATCAGTTTTCCTAACTTGGTTTACAGATTTTGAGCTAAATAACAACACAATCTTCAAAAGATATATTTTATGTGCTGCACTCTGTGGACACCCTTCAGCCTCTTGGCCGTTCGCCTACTTATATCTCCTATTTAAGTAATCTTTGCTCTCCACTAGCTCTCCAGCCCACTAAAACTTTTAACGGGTATTACTATTTTATGTCCCACTCACTCATCCTATATTTTATCTCTCCCATGACCAAACCCCTGTTCCCTCACACATTCTCTTCCCACCGATCAAATGCACCTAAGGGCTCAGTCCAAATAATTCTATGCCCGTTACAGATTGTATCCACAGTTGAATATGCTAAAGACACACACACAAAAAGTCTTCCTAAATCCACAATCCTATATTACACAAGCTCAAAAAAAAAAAATTGCTTAATGGTGGGCTGGGAAGAAAATTAAGTTGTCAAGTGCTTGCCTAAGCACCAAAAGGGTCCTTGGGTTTCACCTCTATTACACCATATGTGTGCGTGAGCACATGCACACACACACACACACACATTTTTTTCTGTTAGTTCTTGATATTTTATGTGCCATACAGAAATATTTGGTCCATAAAAATAAACAAATGCAGAGGACTCTACCGTGGGTAGATGGGTACCCATGGATATTCAAGTTAGATATGGTCTAAGACCTACAAAATGGCTTTTATGTAGACAGTCCATATGCTTAGTGAGCCATAGACAAGTGGCATGTGCTCACTCTACTTCTGTAGCAGCACATGCTATGAAATAAAATAAATGGACTGGAAGCAAAAGCGAGAATTGCTCTTCCTCCATTAAACAGTCTCACCCCATAGAAAGGACACAGTAGCGTAGGAGTAGAGTGGAGTGAGGGAACAGTGCTGTCAGGGGTTGGGGACAATAGAGTCCCAAGTCTGCATAGTGGAAGAAGCTGGGCCCTCGGTGGTGGCCAGCCCACATAGGGACAACCTGAGACTGAACCCCCATCAGTGCAAGCCTGCGTTGACTTCTGCATATAGATATATAATTTGTGTCTAATGTTAGAAAGAGGAATCGTTTAACAACAGAAAGGAAAGGAAATCTGAAGAGAGGCCCTTTGTTTCATGAAAAGGAGAGGCCACATATGCACGTAAGAAGAAAGTCCCTTCTAGCAGAAAGGGTTACAGAAGTTCCAGGTGCTTCGGGGTCAACAATACGTTAATGTTTTTCAAGCCAAATATCCACACAGAGAATTGTCAGAAGTCTGAAAATCAGATGCAGGCCTGCAGTGTGTGCTTTGAAATCACAAACTTGCATTACTCTTGGATTAGAGCTCCTTGCATACTTTTGCAAAGTTTTATTAGAATTGGCCTGATCCAGTTCCATCTAATATGCCACCTGTGCCTGTTTTCCTTACAATGGAAGGATTCCATAGTTTTAAAACAGGCTGGTACGACCCTTAGTGCCATTTATATAATAAGTTCACTGACCTCTGCTCTTAGTATCTAAAAAGTGTCAGCCTATTTCTTATTTGCAGAGCAACATATAATCAAGACAGAATATTCATCTTAAAGTTTTATGAATTACAAATTTTGTTAATAAAACTCAAAAATAAGATGAACGTTAAGAGTTTCTTTTTGTCGTTGTCGTCCTCGTTGTTGTTAGAAGCAATATCAGAATTCTCTTTGTATGTTTTGTGGACATCTGCCTGCTTTTTTCTGATGGAGTAGCTAGTGCAGCAAAACCGTACATTTGAATTACAAAACAAAAGCTACCCAGAACACCAGTCACTGAGGAATAGAATGGTCCTTGAGATTAGCATAGTTCTTTTGTTTTTGCTGAAAGCCCAGCTTTAGGCGAATGTTACCTAACCTGGCACCTTAATCCATTCTAGGCCATTCTTAAAGTCAGCCTTCTTGTTGGCTTGAATTAGACCATGGTAACAAAAACAAAGGCTTTTCTCGGGAGCTCCCAGGGATGAGCTCTGTGACAAGGCTAACCAGGTAATTCTGTGTTTTGTCTGCCAAGGTTTTCTTCTGACACCAGCAATCAGGATGCAATTAACTGAAGGGACGGATGCCTGTTTCCTTTCCTGAGTGCAGCGTTCATTTATTAAAACATGAATGAGCCTCTCCAGTTCTGTGTAGGTTTTGCTGCCTTTAAATCCTCAACCTTCAGCTGCAAACGAAAGCAGGAGACATGGACAAAAGAGAAAGAAGAATGTCACCAGAAGAAATAGTTCTCAATAGGACCCATACAGTGCAGTTTATGTTTTCTGTACCTCCTACTTGGTATAAAAAAAAAAAAAATTATTTTGATAATTTAACCCTCTTCTATTCACGTGGCTATTTGATGAATCGGAGTTTAGTTTTGCAATCTTTCCGGTTTTGTCCCACTGATTACTAATTCCCCATATCTGTATTTTAAATCAATTTTTGTCTTTTATTATCCCATTACCCTTTGCTTTATTCTTCTTTTTCTTGTTACCTAACATATCTTCCTTCAGAGTTTGAAAAATTCCAGAGCAAAAGATCTGGAACAGTTTCACGTCACACGAAGAATGAATCCTGGATCCATGTGCCACAAATAGAGTATGGAGAGGCACATCTGCATTAAAGCCATGGTTTCCAAGAGTGTGTGAAAGCTTGGGGAATTTTATGATATAACATTTCAAATCAAAATCACACAAGACACTAGAAAATAGTTCTTAAAACTCTCCATTTCATTAAACTTGTGTGTGTGTGTGTGTGTGTGTGTGTGTGTGCCAACTCTGCCTGAGAAATATATTTTTAGATTTATTTTCATTTCAGGTGTGTGAGTCCCTACCTATGTGCACAACATGCATGCACCCCTTGTACCCTTGGAGGCCAGCAAAGGGTGTCAGATCCATGGGAACTGGATTTTTAGGTGTTCTTAGTTTTCTTGTGGGTAATGGAAACACAGCCTGGATCCCCTGAAAGAGCACCCAGTGCTTTCTCAGCCATACAGCCATCTTACCAGCCCCCTAAAATAGTTCCATTCAAGTAACTCATTTATTTCAAAATTGCAGAAGGTTGTACATTTTGTTATCAGAAGTGTGGACAATGTTTTTGGAAAAATTTAGGGATTTTGGGGGTGAATCCCTGCTGCACTCAATACATATCTTTAACTGCTGCGTTTAATATAGAAGTCAGAGTCCCTCATTATTCCCTCAAGTAGTTGATGTGATAACCTCTTCTGCTACTCAGGCTCTCTCACCTATGAATTTTCCCATTTGACATGGAGCCACTAATGTGCAAGACACTAAGGCAGAGACTTAGCATACACCAAAATTGGGTGCTCATCCTCCAGAAGAAACCAGAACAAAGTATGCTTACTATGTAAACAGTCACCATGACTGTTAAAGGCTACAAGAAGATACATAACTGCTATTAGTCAAGAGGGAACAGCCAGGGAGAACAGAAAAATATGCATTCCACTCAAAATATTTCATAGGTTTTCCAAGATATTGCAAACATCAGACTGGTACTCAACGAAAAATTACTCCATATACAATGCAAATTCTCACTATCATTTCCCCTGAGTATTTGCCTACATCTCCAGCCATGCAGCCTGCTTTCCATGAACACTCTTGACTTTTCTCTGATATTGTGTTTGTCAGATTATGCACTTAATGTGGCACTTGAGAAATAAGGCACGGCATATGCCTTCCACACAGGGCCTTGCCATCAGTTGCAAACCAAAGGTAATACTAGACCCCTGAAGGATGCTATCTTCACATCCTTTGGGGGTTGCCATTAGAGGAAGACTGGATACCCAGCAGGAACATCAAAGCAGTCCCATGACAGGCCCAGAGGGCAAGGTGAGCGGTATATGAATTTACAGGCAACACAGGGAAAGCAGTTGTGTGACTGCCAGGCAGCAGTGGGGTCTCATATGAAGTTTCATTAGCTTCCTGTAGTAGATTAGCTGTAGTGTCTTAGAACCATAAAATATCTCTTGAAAAGTTAATTCCCAAGACAATGTGTTCTTTAAGGCTCTACCTGGATGCTTACTTAAAATATCTATAATCCATAGAGCCTTCACCCTGCATTCTAGAAGTTTTTGTAGAGTATGGTACTTTGCATACTACCAATAGAGAAGCATAAACACAAAACCAGCCACAGACCTCTTGTTTTATACTTGTGTCCTGCTTGCAAGATATGCTAGTGCAATAATGGCACAATGCTTGTAGAAGCAACCAACCAATATCTGCTTTGACTTAAGACCCATTCCATAAAAAGGAACCCATATTCAACACTACTTAGGTGACCGAGAACCAGACACTAGACAGTCTAAGGACCTAGAGTAAAACCAAATACTGTTGTCCTAAAATAAGACAAAACAAAAAACCATAGCAATAAAAAGACACCCTGTTATTTTCATAGTTCAATGCCTTGCTCAGCCATCATCAGAGAAGCTTCATCCTGCTGCACATGGGAACAAATACAGAGAACCACAGCCAAACATTATGCATGGAGAGACCTTGGACTGTTACATGCTAAATGAGATGCCTGCATCAAATCCTTTCTCACAGGGCTCAGAGAAGCCCAATGAAAAGGGACTGAAGAGTGTAAGTGTCAAAGGCGATGGAGGACACCAAGAAAACAATACCCTCTGAATCAACATGATCAGAGTTCATATGAACTCACAGAGACTGAGGAAGTATGCACAGGGTCTGCGCCAGTTCCTCTGCATAAATATTTTTACTTCCGGTGTAGTGTTTTTATGGGATTCCTGAGAGTGAGAATGAGCGGGTCTCTGATTCTTGTGCCTTCTCTTCGGCTCCATCCCTTTTGTTTGTTTGTCTTTGTCTAATTCTGAGTGTTTGTTTTATCTTACTATATTTTATTTTATCTCGATATTATTTCTTAGAAGCCTGTTTGTTTTCTAATGACAGAAAGGGAGTGGGGTGTGGATGGGAGAAGAGAGAAAGAACTAGGAGGAGTGGAGGGAGGGAAATTATAGTCAGAATATATTAAGTGAGAAAAAAATATTATTTTCAATAAAAGGAAAACCACCATGATGCCTGATAACAATACTTTAATACAGTCTGAACTGTTTTAAATATTGTTAGGATTCCATTTTTGTTGTCTGTGTGAATATAATTTTGTATTATTATTGATTGTATTTAATAACCAGTTAGGGGACTCACCACAGAGATGAGCTTCATTATATATATTATATATATTATATATATTATATAACATAATAATAATAATCAAGGCAAAGGGGGCCATCAGTTTGAGAAGGAGGTGTAAGGTATGGGAGAGCCTACAGGAAGGAGACATGATAGGAGTTGGGGAGGAGAAAGAACTGGGGAAAATGTAATTATATTTTAATTAAAGATATTTCTACAACCATAGCAGTCAGAAGCAACTTCCTGTCCTCTATCTTTCTCTGCTGTCCTTTCATATCTTTGTGCAAATGATCTCCACCACACTGGACTGCACACATCTTTGTATCCCATTGACCTGTAAGTTCTTTGAAGCAGAGAATATGTTGATATGCTGCTTACTTGTATCCTGCTCAGCACATCTTCCATGAGAATGAACGTAGAGGCATTTCCTGATATACGTGGGAGGATATTGGTGTGTAGTTTGGAACTGCTTGATTATACAAAACCAATTCACTGGAAGAACTCAATGGATAAAGACGTCTACTAAGGAGGTAGGGGAAT
>JADRCH010000288.1:372628-442154 GCA_019843965.1 Rhynchomys soricoides
TGGAAGAACTCAATGGATAAAGACGTCTACTAAGGAGGTAGGGGAATCTCGTGGAACTTAACTTGATTATACAAAACCAATTCACTGGAAGAACTCAATGGATAAAGACGTCTACTAAGGAGGTAGGGGAATCTCGTGGAACTTAATTGCAGTGTGAGAGAATTATGTTTCCAGCTACCTGCCTCCTACATTCCTCTCAACCAATGATGGGATGGCTTCAAGAGTCCGAGTGCCCATCTATCCAACAGTCCTTTAAAGAGCCCACGGCTATTTCTGCTCCTTTATCACTTAAGCTAACATGTAATATTAACTTTGTGCGATGCTAACTCTGGCCCCAATTCCAAATGTTCTTCTAAATCTAAGATCCATCATTATGACAACCCCAGTTTCTGTTAGCTCTTTATGTCCCCAAGAGAAGGAATATGATGTCATTGATTAGCCATAATCAGACTAAGCTAATAGAGACCCAAACACAAAAGAGATGATTTTGATAAAAATGACTCATAACAATGAATTGTGAGGTAAGTTCAAGTTCCTTTGATGAGTACTTTATTCTTTTTAAATCTTTAATAATAAGTAATTTCAAAATAATATTTTTAAAATTTGCTTCTGCCTCAGTCACTAAGTATTAGATACTCTGGCCTGTGGATGATCTTACCAGGTATTCTTCTGTCTACTCTCATTGAATGTTTCTAGAGGCCAGTGCATGCAGAAGGCATGGGTACTGCTCTAAAGACTTGACTCAAGGGACTCAATTAAGTCAATTTGGTCAAAACAAATAAACAAAACAATAAGAGAATATGATCAAAATATATTATATGAAATGTTTTAAATTAAAATGCACCTTAGTAATAACTTGTCAGTTTTATCTTTTCAAAAGCTAACTCTGTTTCAGTGATAATTTCTATATGTATAGTCTCAATGTTATTTACTTCTACTCTATTTACTGTATGATATGTATAAGTCTATATATGTTTGCTCTATTTTTATATACAGAGTCTCTTAGTTAAATTAATTATATTCATTTATTCACCAGCTATAAATATCTTTCTTATTTCTTCCTTATACTAGCTTTAAACTTAATTTATTCTTCTCTTCTAGAAATATAATACTAAGCTGTTTGGATTTTTTATGAGATAAGAGCTTTTTTATACCTCGATAAAGGTATTCACTGCTATTAATAAAAAGATAAAAAGAAAAAACCCTCCCTTTTACAACTTTTTTGTTCTGCTTAGAACAAGTTTTATCATGGTTATGTTTTTATTTTTTGTTTTTCTCAAAATATATTTTATTTTCTTTTTACTTATTCTATGGTCTATTGGTTGGTTATTCAAAAATATGTTGTTTAATTTTCATGTAATTTGTGAATTTTCCAAAATTCTGCATATTGATAGTGGCTGATTTCATATTATTTTAGTGAGAAGGTATACCTGGTGTGACTTTGTTCTTCCTGAATCTTCTAAGATGTGATTTCAGGTCTAATATATAACAGAACACTCAGCCTGAAGCTAAGAAGAATGTGCATTTTGCTGGGAGATGGAATGTTTTATGTGTGCCTCTTGAGCCCATTAGATGGAGAAAGCTGTTTAAGTCTGGTGCTTTCTTGTTGACCCTACATCTAGATAAGCTGCCCAATGCTGAAAGTGGAGCACATCAACCATCAAGTAAAGAAAGAAAATGTGGCATATATACACAGTAGATTACTCTTCAGCTCTCAAAATGAATGAAATCCTGCCATTTACAACTACATGAATGAACCTGACATTGTGTTCTGTGAGGTAAGTCAAGAACAGAAAAAATACTCTGTTATTTCACTCTTGAGTTCTAAAAACTATTAAGGTGAACTCAAAGAACTAGAGAGTAAGTGGTGGTTATCAGGGATCTGTAGAATTAGGAGACTAGAGACGTTGGTCCAAGGATGTGCAATTCTAGTTAATAGAATAAGCTCAAGAGACTCATTATACAGAAGAGATTCTCGATGTTGATAGTTACTAACAATAGATTTTACACTTAAAACCTGCTGTGAGTAGATTAAAGTGTTCTCCCACAGGATAAAGTGTGTAAAACAATGCATATGTTAACTACTTTGAAGTAGACATTTGATAGATGAAATTATGATTTAAAATCTCACACTTGGCACTATACATCATATACATTTTATTTTCAATTTTATGAGAATTTTACAATGTTGAGAAGATGGCTCAGTGAGCAAACACACTTACTCCAAAGCCTGATGACTTGAGTTACATCCCTGAATCCCAGATGGTAAAAAGAGAGAACTGAGCTCCAAGAGTTGACCTCTGGTCTCAGCATACATGTTGGGGCATACACATACACATAAATTAATTAATATAGTTATTTTTAAGCATTTGAATTAGAAAGGACAGGCAAAAGTAACACATGCATCTCATAAAATTCTACTCACACAATAGAAACATATAAGTGCCCTGATCTTAGCTTACACACACACACACACACACACACACACACAATATATATATATATTAGGCAAAATAATTATACTCATTCATTCACCACCTATTAAAAACCTTTAGGGCTAGAGAGATGTCTCAGTGGTTGTGTGCAGATATAAGGATGTAAGTTCAGATACCCAGTGTCCCGCGCTACCGTCTCGCCAGCAAGAACGACGCGGCACACAAAGGCTCCTTCTGCAGTAAAGCTTTAATGCATCTTGAGAGGGAGAGCATAAGCTTGCCAAGAGTGGAGACCCCGAACAATAGAACACCCGTCCCTTATATAGGCCACAGCTCGCCTGGGACGTGGAGCTTCCCCATTGGCTCCCCGCACATCAGGCCAGATGACGCCACGAGAGAGGCTGAGACTCTGAGGTGGAAAATTACCAGGTGCATGCACACTAGCCTGTTTACAACTTGTTCTCGGCCGAATGTAGGCGCCATCTTGTAATGGCGAATGTGGGTGCGACTCGGGCGGCTCCCCACAACCCAGCACCTATACAAAAGCTGTGTGTGGTCACATGTGCCTAACTCCAGAGCTGAGCCTGAAGCAAGAGAAGAGGATTTTGCTGGGAGATAGAATGTTCCATGTGTGCCTCCTGAGCCCATTAGATGTCTGGTCAACAGCAGAGTCAAAATGCAGTGAGCTCCAAGTTCAATGAGAGTTCCTGTACTAAGAGAGCATAAAGCAGTATAGAGGAAGATGCCCACTGTCCTGCACACACCCACAGGTATACACCTTGCACACATACATACATATAACACACACACTATATATAGATGGATAGATATAGATATAAATGATATAGATCATAAGTAATTATGTATAATGTTATATATAATATTTGTTTTGTATATAGATTGAAGATTTATTATGCAAAAGTTTTTTTGAAACTTTTCATAATATTATGAAATCTAATATCTACCGTAAGTTCAAAATTTTGTGAGCATTGACATGATATTACAATGGGAAATTGCACACCATGAAACTATCATGTGAAACTATCACGAACAAAATTAACAATATATAAATTAAGTTTAAGTTATATCTCCATAGTGTAAATAAAATATAAACAATGTTCATGTTTAGAATTAATCCATTCCTTTATATCTCAAGTATTCCAAAATCTGGAAAAATAAGTATAAGAAATGTCTGAGATATTTTTAATCCCAAGTGTTCCCAGATAAGGGATACTTAGCATATATAAAAGATATGAGTCTCTACATTTCTGTTGGGGGGATAAAGGGCAGAGGTGAGTCTAATGATAGGGGAAAGATAAGTCAGCAATTTAAAGTGTAGGAAAGGTCTCTGTTGATTAAGGGAGTTGGTCACATGGCATACCAAGGAACACAAACTGTACAAGAGTTGAGAATAGCCCCAATCAGTCAGCATGGTAACAGGAACCCAAATATTCTTGCAAACAGTTTCTACACTGTGCATCCAAAGAAGAACTTAGTCCTACATAGGACTGTCATGTTGTCCTATGGTACTGTGAGCTAAGACATTAACCTTGCTACCAAACATCTGCTTGGCATGTTGGCACTGTGAGCTAGTGAGCACAATTACTTTAACAAGTTACATTTATAATAGAAAACCAATAAAGACTTTCAAGTTTGAGAATCATGATACCACGGGAATGGGATTAGTTCCAGCATGCAATCAGCAAGTGTTTTTACTTTCCTTTTCATCAATTTCTCCTTTTTGGTTACTATTCAATATGCACCCTTCTCTCTCCGTCTGCAGATTGTTATAGGACTAACCTGGCCTTTCGAGTTTCAGAAGTGAGCAAACAATCCAAGGCTGGATGAAAGGAATCTGTGTGCAGAGTTCCTTTGAAGTACTTGGAAAGTGAAGAGGGTCCAAGGAGAAAGCTCCTGGGCAATGGGCTACTTCAAGAGACTACAGTGGAGAGAGCCTTTTGATTGTGAACTTTTCTCCCACTGCTCTGTTGCATGAGTTAATACATATCCTGTTTAGCTCATCAGTTGGGAAATTATCACTTGTAAATTAAAAGATCTGGAAGTAGCAATGCATGGATGCTTATGATAACGTAAATAACATTTTCTGAGTAATATAAAGTTTAACATTAAAGACCAGTATGAGCCTTCTTTACATAAGATCTAAAGTATTTAGTTGTCGTGTATGCAAAGACACTACAATTGACCCATCCCATTGGGTCAACTGCACCTATTCTGTGCTTTCTTGGCAGTTAAATGCCCCTCCCTCAACAAGATATGAATCTGATGCATCACATCTATAATGAAAGATATCCTCTTTCTCCACATCCTTACCAGCATCTGCTGTCACCTGAGTTTTTGAGCCATTCTAATTGGTGTGAGGTGGAATCTCAGGGTTATTTTGATTTGCATTTCCCTGATGACTAAGGATATTGAACAGTTCTTGAGGTGCTTCTCAGCCATTTGGTATTCCTCAGTTGAGAATTCTTGTTTAGCTCTGTAGCCCATTTTTTAATAGGGTTATTTGGTTCTCTGAAGTCTAACTTTTTGAGTTCTTTGTACATATTGGATATTAGCCCTCTATTGGATATAGGGCTGGTAAAGATCTTTTTCCAATCTGTCGATTGCTATTTTGTCCTATTAGCAGTGTCCTTTGCCTTACAGAAGCTTTGCAATTTCATGAGGTCCCATTTGTTGATTGCTGATCTTAGAGCATAAGCCATTGGTGTTCTGTTCAGGAACTTTTCCCCTGTGCCCATGTGTTCGAGGCTCTTCCCCACTTCCTCTTCTATTAGATTCAGTGTATCTGGTTTTATAAGGAGGTCCTTGATCCACTTGGACTTGAGCTTTCTCCAAGCAGACAAGAATGGATGAACTTGCACTCTTCTATATGTTGGTCTCCAGTTGAACCAGCATCAGTTTTAAAAATGCTGTCTTTTTTCCATGGGATGGTTTTAACTCCTTTGTCAAAGATCAAGAGACCACAGATGTATGAGTTCATTTCTGGATCTTCATTTCTGTTCCATTGATCTACCTGCCAGTCACTGTACCAATACCATGCAGTTTTTATCACTATTGCTCTGTAATACAGCTTGAGGTCGGGGATGGTGATTCCCCCAGAAGTGCTTTTATAGTTGAGAATAGTATTTGCTATCCTGGGTTTTTGTTATTCCATAGGAATTTGAGAATTTCTCTTTCTAAGTCTATGAAGAATTGAGTTGGAATTTTGTTACATTGAATCCATAGATTGCTTTTGGCAGGATGGCCATTTTTACTATATTAATCCTGCCAATCCATGAGCATGGGAGATCTTTACATCTTCTGAGGTCTTCTTTGATATCTTTCTTCAGAGACTTGAAGTTCTTGTCATACAGATCTTGTACTTGCTTGGTTAGAGTCACACCAAGATATTTTATATTGTTTGTGACAATTGTGAAGGGTGTTATTTCCCTAATTCCTTTCTCAGTCCATTTATCATTTGAATAGAAGAAGACTACTGATTTGTTTAAGTTAATTTTATATCTAGCCACTTTGGAAATGTTCAAAAACTCATCCATTGTTGGTGGGATTGCAAGCTGGTACAACCACTCTGGAAATCAGTCTGGTGGTTTCTCAGAAATTTGCGTATAGTACTACATGAGGACCCAGCTATACCACTCCTGGGCATATACCCAGAAGATGCTCCAACATATACAAGGACACATGCTCCACTATGTTCATAGCTGCCTTATTTATAATAGCCAGAATCTGGGAAGAACCCAAATGTCCTTAAACAGAGGAATGGATATAGAAAATGTGGTACATTTACACAATGGAGTACTACTCAGCTATTAAAAACAATGAATTCATGAAATTTTCAGGCAAATGGATGGAACTAGAAAATATCATCCTGAGTGAGGTAACCCAGTCACAAATGAACATATATGGTATGCACTCATTGATAAGTGGGTATTAGCCTAAAAGCTTGGAATACCCAAGATATAATTCACATACCACATGAAGCTCAAAAAGGATGACCAAAGTGTGGATGTTTCAGTCCTTCTTAGAAGGGGGAACAAAATACACACAGGTGGAAATACAGAGACAAAGTGTGGAGCAGAGATTGAAGGAAAGTCCATCCAGGAACTGCCTCACCTGGGGATCCATCCCATATACAGACACCAAACACTGACACTATTGCAGATGCCAAGAAGTGCTTGCTGACAGGAGCCTGATCTAGCTGTCTCCTGAGAGGCTGTTCCAGAGCCTGGCAAATACAGAAGAGGATGCTTGCAGCAAAAATTGGACTGAGCAGGGGGTCACCAATGGAGGAGTTAGAGAAAGGACTGAAGGAGCTGAAAGGGTTTGCAACCCATAGGAAGATCAACAATATCGACCCCCAGAGCTCCCAGGAACTAAACCACCAACCAAAGAGTACACATGGAAGGTCCCATGGCTCCAGCAGCATACGTAGCAGAGGATGGCCTTCTCGAGCACCAATGAGAGGAGAGGACCTTAGTCCTGTGAGGGCTTGATGCTCCAGTGTAGGGCAATCCCCGGATGGGGAAGCAAGAGTGGGTGGGCGGGTGTGTAAGCATTCTCAAAGAAGCAGGAAGAGGGGGGATGGGATAGTGGGTTTCCAGAGGCAAAACCAGAAAAGGGGATAACATTTGAAATGTAAATAAATAAAATATCCAATAAAAAAAGAAAAGAAAGGAAAGAAAAGAAAAGAAAAGAAAAGAGAAAAGAAAAAGATTTCCTTAGGTTATTGCATATCTGATAACTATCTTCCTTGGGACTAAGGCTCTGTGGAGACAAGCACGGATAACTCTTGCTTATCATCCTATCCCCTCAGACTGATACATGAGAAGTTCCCAGTGTGTTACTGGCAAATGAATGAGATTATGAGGATAACACTGGGACCTACGTTCATAAAAGAAAAGCACCCTTTCTAAAACCTATGCGAGAAAACCCATGTATCTTTGCATCTGAAATCCAATACTTGCTTTTAGTGTAAGTGATTCTGTTTCATTGCTGTTCTTAGTATAATCTCATACAAATCAGCTTAGATTGTCTTCTACAAATTTAATTGAAAGTTAAGAGCTAACATGTGTAAGCCGTGTTTAAGCAAATTACTAAGTGCTTTTCATACACACTAGGTCCCATAATCCTTACAAAAATCTCCAGTCTGACGAGCCAAGGCTCAGAGGGCTGTTGAGCCTTAGGAAGTTTGGATGCCAACCCTTTGCTAGACTATAAATGTAGTGCAACCTCTTAAAGAGAGTAAACACATTCACATTTTAAAAATCCCCATCACTTGTTCCTTAAGCAAGGTATTACTTTCAATCCTTAGAGCCTCATGTATATTCAATTTCATAAGTCACATGTAAAAAACAATCTGAAAAGTGGGGACACATTGGCATTTAGTTGTCTTAGAAGATTCCATTCTGTCTTGTTTGAGTCTGATGCGTAAAGCAGATGTTGACTCAAGTGTGAAGGGTGTTGGATATGTGTTTGCGCATGGGTTCGGTGGTGTCTGTGTAGTCTTATCTCTGTGAAGGAAAAAATACATTTAGTTATCAAGCTCAATCAGAACTTCCAGTCATGTCTTGCCCCAAGAAAAAGGAAGTCTGATTTTTGTGTGTGTATGTGGGGGGTGTTATTGTTATTTTTTGCTTTTATATAAACCAGAATATTTTGCCATCTACATTGTGAAAATTATCATTTAAGAGAGTTACTTTTGTGTAACAAGTTGTTGCTTTCTTGAAGATGCATGGTTGAAAAACTCTTCATGGGGTTAAGGCCTGTTTTCTTCATTTTGTAATTGTCATAATCCACCAGAAATGATATCTAACGCCATGTGACTCTACGGCTGTCTTGAACATGCACAGTATAATATGTCTGTTTCTTCCAAGCTAAACGCCAATCCTCTGCTTCTCTTTCTCTTCTTGCCCAAAGTCCCTATAATTGTCACTTGGTAATGTATAGGAGCATTCACGGACAGAGAGGGAACGGGGCATTCTCGTGTTCTCTTGCCAAGACTGTGTGCTGCCTGATGTCATAAACAGTAAATCCTTTGTGCTAGAAGCCTGCTCATTTTCACACCATTCACTCGCTCCCTTGCAGTTGTCCAGATTTTTAAATTCAGCTTCTTACATTAATCCTACAACTGCTAGTCCAGACAGGTGCAGGGATCAGAGCAGCTCGGTTAAGCGAAACATCTGGCTTACAAGTGATAATGGGCTCTTTTTACTCCCTCAAGTCATAGGGGAAACGTGAGGTCTTCAAATGTTAAAACCACATAATTAAGCTTTAATATTCACTTAAATGTATACATCCAACATGCCCCCCAACAGACATGTACACACATACACACACACACTGCATGTATATGCAGACAGACACACAGCCTGGATGGACGTTAATGTAACACTAGTTTCTTTATAAAACAAGACCTCTTGTAAATAAAAGCCAATGAGACATGAGGATCTGTGGCAACTCTTTCCTCTCTGAGCCCGAGCAGGTACTTACTGGCAACTCTTGCTCTCATAAAAGCCTAAAGATAACTTTTTGCAGGAAGAATATGTCTAGGCTCAATGACACTCTCAGATTTTATAGTTTTATGAGTTCAAAACAAATTATATGTGATTCAAGAATAGAAAGATGAGATTGAGCATGCCTGACAGAAGCCTTCCCATTTAGATTCTACTTCTGATAGGAGCTGAGCATGATAAAGCAGTGACATTTAGACATTCTCTCAGTTCTAAGCATGAGAACTTTCCAGTTTCATTGCTGTGGTGTCTGAGTTGTTGTCCAGTTCTCCATAGGAAAATATAAGGATACAGTAATTCCTGGTTTTCCATATTTGAGGAACTTGGCAGAAAACACACTCTCTGATAGCAACATTACTTTGCTTTCAGAAGTTAAATACAATTTGTGCATTCACTGCCACAACTATGCACCAGAGTTCTCGTCGCTGCCAGCATCTAGCACAGAGCATTGTTCCCAAGAAACCAGTTCAGTCGTGTTTGATGAGGCTCAGTCATCAACCAACGTTTGGACAGGGCAAAAACTAAAATTCTAGCTGGTGTTTGTGTTTAAGCAATAAAACAGGAAGAAGTTAGTATTTTCAGGGCTGACCTTCCAGATCTGAAGACTGATACATAACTGTGAGACCCAATGCAAAATAAATATGTACTTGTTTAAGGGTACTAAAAATTACAAAATCACAACGTTGGGTCTTGGGAAGTGATGCAAGAACTGAGTGCTTGCTGGGCAGGTATACATGTCTGAATTTTCATCTCTAGTGCCCATATAAAAAGTTGGCCATGACAATTTCTTGCCTATAATCTCAGCACTGTGGGATGGAGACAGAGTAATTGCTGGAACTTCTGGACCCAGTTTTGCTCCAGGTTCAACAAGAGACTGTCTCATAGGATCAAGGCAAAGGGAGGGAGCAGGACATCCTGCATCCTCCATGTGTACATGGGCTCACGCACCTATCCATACAAGTTCATGTATAGCATCCCCAGCAAACACACACAGGTGAACAGTCAGCCATGCATGAAGCTGTTCTAAAGAAGTCCCTGTGTGACTGCGCAAGTCTTATGTCCACAAGGCCAGCACTGCTCTGCCATTCACATCCCAGTTTATCCAGTAGATTTTATGTTTATTGAAGCAATGAGTAAGACTTATTCATCTATCTATCTCAGTGTTCCACAGCTTCTACACTACTCACCTTCTCTTAAAATGAACTAAAAATTTGCAGGAAGCTTCGATTTCATTCGTTAGGCGGACAGTAATGGGTTATGAACGACTTTGTAATAGTCTAAGTCAGAGTTCTGAACACGGTCTCTAAGCCAGCAAAGCAAGCATCATTAAAAAACTTGACAAAAATATAAACTCACTACATCCATTCAGACCTACAGAATCAGAGATTGTGGATGGAACCATTGCGTGGATCTAATCATACCAAAGTCTGAGCTGCACTACACCATGAAATAAAGGAGGGCCCAGAGCTGGAGGGAACAGTGCCAAGACACTGACAGGCATGGCTAGCCAGAGGTAGTGACTCATCGTTTGTAAGATAATAAAAGTCTGGGATAATTCTCAAGTTTGAGAATTACTATTACTGCTACAATGTGGTACCACTTATTAAAAGAAGACAAGGAGGGTCAATTCCCAGCAAACCAGAGGAATTGCATTTGGAATTAAATACATGAATACAGTATCCTCTCTATCCACGCCACGTTTCTACGTTCTGATGCTTGGAATCATTTAATCACAGATGGTTATGATATCATAAAATGATAAAGATGATAACAATATTGATAATAATAATCAGTATAATATAAAATAATAATTATTATCTAAGAATATAATTGTTGTATTTTGTCTGAAATAATCAGATAAAGTGAAAGACACGATTTCCAACCTACGTCTATACCTTCATTACTTTCAGATAGCCTAATCTACCCACTATAAAGGGAAATTTTAAATACCCAGAGTGCCCTGCAGGTGCTACAGGTGTGGCTGCTGTGTCACCTGCGCATCAGTAAATGGCATGGAGGAGAAAGGCTACGTCTAGGCTCAGTGTTCTGACCTGTATACATCAGAATGATCAGTAGCCTAATATTCCCTGGAAAAAGCAAGCCTGAGACAACCACCAGACTGGTACCAGGCAGGCCTGGACAGGCTCCAAGGATGGAGAGCAAGCCAGAGACTAGAAGAACCCTGCCTGGGACTGCAAGACTCCCAGGCAGAAGTGAGTCCAAGACAGACAACAGATGACTGGCCCTCGAATGCTAGGAGTGAGCCTGAGATAACCACCAGTACAGCTCTGTGCAAGCCCCTGGAGGGACAGACCATTCTTGAGATGACCCCTACCTGGCACCATAATGCACGAGCAAGGCATAGCACTCCAGAGACCACTCCTGAGAAGACCTCAGATACTCAGAGACCGCATGCACCTCTAAGGGGAGCAAGTATATGGCGGAGATATGAAAGAACGAGAGACAGAAGGATGTGGGCCCAGTGAAGAGAGGCAGAACTGGATACTCCAGGATAGTGAGGAACAGCCATGATACGGTCCTGGCGTGTGTTGCAACCATGGAGCCACATCTGGCTGGGTCTATGTCCTTGCAGCAGCAGAGGTCTGTTACCACCAAAGGCCAGGCAGATGTCCCTACTTCTGGGCTGCTGTCTGGGGACATGCTGATGTCTGAGGGTTATGCAGAGCTGGCTCCATCCATCACCTGGGCATTGTGGGAGAGCTAGGCCTAGGAGCAGGAGAGCAGGAGAGCTGAGGGCCTGCACATAGTAGGGGGTGTGGACACAAGTCTGGAAGAGCTGGCCCTGCCATTCATCTCCCAGGCAGTGGCATGGATGAGGAAAAGATACCCTCCCCCCCCCCCCCAACGCTCACCATTTGCTACAGACGCAAGACCCGGCCCTGGGGTTGTAAGAGCAGAAAACCTATCTACCCCCCCCCCCTCCGTGCCTTACCAGCTGCAGCACTTGGGAGAGTCGGGCCTGCACTTTACCTGGGCAGCACAGTAGAGCTGATCTTGGTGGTGGGGACAAGAGCAAGGCAGCCCTGAAGGCATGAGCATGGGAGAGCAGGTCCCACCACTATTCTGCCCGTGTAGTGACTTGTTTGCCACCTACAGCAGAGGTGGCCCTGGGATCATCAGAGAAGGAGAGCTGGTCCTGTCCTTCATCTGGTGCAGAAATCGAGAGAACAAGAAGACCCTTCATGAAGCCTGGGCAGCATGGTAGAGAGCCAGCCCCAGGGGCATGAACGTGAGAGGAGGAGGAAGAAGAGGAGGTGGAGGAGGAGGAGGGGGGGAGGAGAGAGGAAAGGAGAAGGAGGGGGGAAGGAGGAGGGGGGAGGAGGACGAGGACGAGGACGAGGAGGGAGAGATGCCTTCCTCGCTTCCTTCTTTCCTTTCCACCTATGGCAGGCGAGAGAGCTGACTCCAGGGTCATGAGAGTAGGAGAACTGGCCATGTCTCTCCCTTGCTGTACCTTACCTGGGCAGCAGCAGAGTTGGCACTGATTGTGAGGATTGCTGGTGAGCTGGATCCTAGGATGTGAGAGTGGGAAGGCCTGCTTGTTGACCAGCTCAGATACCTCTAGAGCCCAGAGCCATGGCTTTCAACTGGCCCTCCTTAACATCTACCCTACCAATGAACTGCTGGAGTGCATGAATGGGCTGGTCCTACAGATCCAAAAGACACAGTGCAACAAGAGGATGTATGAGAGGAATCCCAGTGAGGTTCCAGTATTGATAGAAGCCAGAGGCCTGGTATCAGACCGAGATATTGCAATGAACCTTTGCAAGCAAACAAATATGGACAACAGGTATGTACTGCAGGACACACTGCGGCGCACTGCAGCTTCTACAAGGAGATTCGTTTTTCTCTGGGACGTTGCAAGGATAGAGGGCAGGTATGAGGGGAGGCAGAGATGAGGGGGACTGGGGTGAATAATGTGAAATTCACAAAGAACCAATAAAAAGGAAATATAAAGAACCAGAGTACTTGATGTTGGAAAAACTAGTTGGACTGAACAGAGTATCAGAGTGATGGGAAAAGGAGAGAGCTTAGTATTGATATTATATTTATATGCATCATATACTTCATATAATGACCATGTGCAAAAAATGATAAAAAAGGGACAAATATAAAATATTTTTGCAGAATATATATCAGGTGGAGCTTTCGTATGAAGACCTCTTAAATAACTTTCACAATAAAATAAGATAAATAAGTCAATTCGAATAAATAGTGATATGAGAAAAAACAAAAAACAAAACAAACAAAAAACACTTCATAATAAAGAGAAATACATCATATGACAGCACAGTTTTTTTGTTTTTTGTTGGTTTTTTTTTTTTTTCATTTTTTGAGGTTCTGGATTATGGTTTGGTTTGTTTAGGACAGAGTGTGTAGTCCTGGCTCTTTTAGAACTCACTGTGTAGAGCAGGCTAGACTTGAACTGATGCACAGAAGTCTTCCTGCCTCTGCCTCCCAAGTGCTGAGACTGAAGAAGACACCTTGCAAGTGTACATTTTAAGTTTTCATCACTAGATAAACTAGAAGAAAGACAATTAAAACACAATTTGGTATCAGTAAGTCTGGGGAAAATGGCTAAAATAATGGTACCTGAGGCTAATCAAGTAACACCGCATGCTACCATGGTAACGCCGCATGCTGCCATGGTAATGCCTCATGCTGCTGTGGGGCAATTAGACCTCTTATAAATTGCTGATAGGTATTTACAACCTTATAAGGCAGTTTGGTAGGTTTTGAAAATGTTAGATACATGCAGATCATACAGTGAGGCACAGCAGTAAAGACTCTAGTCCGTTTTGTAACACAAAAGGTGTACATATATTAGAATGTTAGAAATAAAACTATGCCTATTTATCTCAAGGATTTCCAAATCCTCCTTAAACTAATAAATGAGCTCAGGAGGTTCACAGGACAACTATGCAAAAGCCAGTTATTTTTCTAGAAACTGGCAATGAACATGTAACAACTGAATTAAAAAATATAATGCCCCTCAAAACATGAAGCATTTAGGAATAACTCTAATAAAAGACATGAGAATTTATGTGCTGAAAGTACACAATGATGTTAAAGAGATTGAAGAACTTAATAGAGACAGTTCCCATGTTGTTCACGGATCAGAAGACCCCACAAAGTAGAGCTGTCAATTTCCCTCAAATCAGCACCCAAGTTCAGAGCAATCCTAACAAAATCCCAGGAAGATTTCTTGTGGCTACAGACAAGTTGCTTTAAAGTTAATATGAAAAAGCAAAGAAACTATATTAGCCAAAGCAAATTTTGAAAGAAAAAAGTAAAGAGTTCAGATCACTAGCTAGTCTGAATTCATAGCTGCAGGGAGACAATCCATGTGACAGAGAGTAGAGACAGAGTAGAGAAATTAAACAGAAAGCCTGGAAATGTGTATGCTGTTATCAAAAAGCCAAAAGCAATTCTGTGGAGGAAAGATCATTTTGGGGTTTTGTTTATTTGTTTTGTTTTTTTTTCCAACACTATGGAAGCTTTGGTCACCTGAAACAAAATATTAGTCTTAACTCAAGTCCCATATCTTCCAAACATTGTGATTTTTAAATGTGTTGTGGAGTGAAATATGAAATCTTAAGTTATAAACATTTAGAAAATATAAGAAACAGTCTTCGTGGCTGGGCATGGGATTCTTTGTTCTTAGAATTGACCCCAAGAGCATGAGAAAAAATGACGAGTTAGACTTCATCAAAATGAAAACATATGCTTAAGAGAGACCCTTAAGAGAGACCCTGTTAAGCGATGAAAACACCTTCTATCCGAAGAGTGGGAGAAAATATTTACAAATCACTTATCTGACAAGGAATCACTGTCTATAAAGCCTATTTGAAACATGCTTAAAATATAATGGCTTATGCACTCCAATTCGAAAACAGGCAAAGATATGCAGGGGCACTTCAAGAAAGAGAGTGTATGGACACCAAAGGATCACATTAGTTAGGAAAATTGAAATGCAAAATTAAAGCCAAAATAAACTATCACCGTACATCTTTTAGCGAGCTTGGAAGTTTAAAACTGTGCGGGTATTATTGCAGGTGTGGGAAGTGACCACATCAGTGTTAGAAATAGAGAGTGGAGCAGTTGTGCGCAAAATCAGCTTGACTGTTTTTAAAGAGCACATCTACAAACAAAGCATGATCCGACTCATTTGCTCAAACTCTTATCCCAGGTAAGTGCCATCCTGTGGTCACCGGAAAGCCTGGGCAAAAATGTTTTTGATGTCTTTATTCTAGCTCAAATAAGGAAACTACCCTGGTGTCCTTTGGTGGGTAAACAAACATCTGTGTACCTATACCCTGAAATATAATAGAAAGGAATAATTTCCTAAGACACAGCAGAGTGGATAAATCTCCAGAAAATTATATGAAAAGGGGGTGGGGTGGGGAAGACAGTTCCTGATACCATCTGACGATGTTTACACAATGTTCTTGAAGTGACAGTATTTAAGGCTGCCAGGCAGACTGTGCCGTGGGTTTACATGTAGTTAAATACTTAATGGAAGTGAGCAGTTACTCTGGAGCTATAAGAGTGGCTGACGGCGCTAAAGCAGTGTCTTCACTGCTTCATGTCAGGGTTCTGGATCCTGGTGATTGTCATGTCATGATTAACAACTTAACAGTTGTTATCTCTGTCACTTTCCACTGTCACTTGCTTTGTGTATATGCATGTGTGCATGGGGGGGGGGCCTGCGTGAGTGTGTGTGTGTGGGTGGGTGGGTGGGTGGGTGGGTGTGTGTTTGCGCACACGCGTGCACGCTTGCATGTAAGTGCTGAGAACTGAACCAAAAGTTTCCTGTGAGTTAAGTAGGGACTCTGCCACTACGCTAGATCTCAGCTGCTGCTCCTGCTTCCTGCTCATACTCATTCTCTTCCTCCTCTTCTGCGTCCCCAACCCTTTTCTCTTTCCTTCTCCCTCTCTGGTGACTCTAACTTGTGTCAAGTGGTCACACGAAACCAGCTGGTACAACTGACCCCTTATCAACTTGACACATAAACATAGCACTATTAAGCCACAACCCTTTCTTTCTAGAAGACATATTATAGGTCCGTATAGCTTTGCTCCCACACTAGGGAAGAATATGACCTCACCTTTGGATTATTACATATTCCTAAAGGACATATTTATTCTGTTCTACAAAGCCCATTAAACCTGTTCCAGTTTCTGAGCCATGAAATAATAGACTCATAGAATTACCAAGTATTTGGAACTGGAACAAATCTTAGGGGTCAGGAGTTTATTGTGTTTGTTATTGTTCATGTCTAAATTCTAAATGAGCTGAAATGTCCTTGTTTAAGTGAAACTCATGGATAACCCGATCTTCAGGTAACAGGAACTACTAAATCTTACATCTGCCATATAAACTGATTATAATGAGTCAAATATCAGACACTTGGTTCCGTTCTAAAATTATTTCCATGAAATTAGAGCATATAAATTTCCCCACGTTTGCAACTCAAAGGTCAAGGAGGAAAACAATGAGAAGAGATTCTAAGTTCTGAATATCAAGCAGTATTTTAATTGGCATTCCTTACTTGTGGCACCCAGGAAAAGTGGCTCTTTGACTGAGGGAATGTGAACTAGCTGAAGGAGAGCATACAGAAAGCAAGTGTCCCTGCAAGAAAGTCTTCACCTCTCTCAACTCGGTGCTTATACTTAAAGTCAGGGAGATGCAAAGAAGCAACATCTTGTTCATTAGCTAAAATACCATTTATCTGGGAGCTACTATTCATTTTACACATCTTAACAAAAATTGTTTATTATGCATTCTGAAAAACAAAATGCTATTTCTAGTGCAAGGCATCTCTTTTTCTACCTTATTTACTTTAATAATAAAAAATAAGCTCTTTCCAAGTGATAGTGATGCAACCCAATTACATGTACATACATGTGCACATGCACACATCTAAAGCAGTCATCTACATTACAAAATGTAGTATTCTTCTTTTTCTGTTAAACTTAAGTCTGTCAATCTCATGTTACAATTTTATACATAATTCTGAATTTCTTTTTTATTTTTAAATTATTAATCATTTTATTTGTTTACATTTCAAATGTTATTCCCCTTCCCAGTCTCCCCTCCACTAACCCTCCACCCCATTCCCCTCTTCTTTGCCTCTAAGAGGGTGCTCACTCACCCACCTACCCACTCCTGCCTCACCCCTCCTGCATCCCCCATCTCTCTGGCATCAAACCTCCACACGACCAAGAGCCTCCTCTCCCTCTAATACCAAATGTGGCCATCCTCTGCTACATATGTAGCTGGAGCCATGGATTGGCCCATGTGTACTCTGTGGTTGGTGGTTTAATCCCTGGAAGCTCTGAGGGGTTTAGTTAGTTGGTATTGTTCTTCCTGTAGGGTTGCAATCCACGTTAGCTCCTTCAGCCCTTCCCCTAACTCTTCCATTGGGGTCCCCAGGTTCAATCTAATGGTTGGCTGTATCTGGATCTGTCTTAGTCAGTTGCTGGCAGAGTCTCTCAGAAGACAGCCATACCAGGCTCCTGTCTACAAGCACATCTTGGCATTAGCAATAGTGTCAGGGTTTGGTATCTGTGGATAAAATGAATCACACAGTAGTGTGGTCTCTGGATGGCCTTTTCTTCAGTCTCTGCAACATTTTTGTCCCTGCCTTTCCTTTAGACAGAGACAATTCTGGATTAAAAATTCTGAGATGGGTGGGTGGGTGGCACCATCCCTCCACTGGGGGCCATGTTTATCTACTGGAGGTGGTCTCTTCTGATTCTATCTCCCTGCTTTTGGGTATTTCAGCTAATGTCATCCCCAATGGGTCCTGGAAGCCTCTTGTATCCCTGGCATCTAGAACTTTCTAGTGGTTCTCCAAGTTCTCCACCCCCACTGCTTTTTATTTCTCTTCATTCTCCTGGCCCTCTGGACTTCTCTCCTGACTCTTTCCATTTGTGGTCCGACCTCCCTTTTTTCCTCCCCCTCCTCTCTTCCACCCAGGTTTCTCCCTCCACCTCCACTGATTATTTTGTTCCCCTTCTAAGTGGGTTTGAGGCATCCACAATTTGGTCTTCCTTCTTGTTAAGCTTCATATGGTCTGTGAGTTGTATCATGGATATTGTGGGCTTTTGGGTTAATATCCACTTATCAATAAGTACAAACAATGTATGGCCTTTGGGTCTAGGTTACCTCACTCAAGATGATATTTTCTAGTTCTATCCATTTGCCTACAAAGTTTGTGTTGTTGGTGTTTTCAAGAGCTGAGTCATATTCCATTGTGTAAATGTACCACATTTTCTGTATCCATTCTTCTGTTGAGGGACATATGGGTTGTTTCCAGCTTCTGGCTATTAGAAATAAGGCTGCTATGAACATAGTGAAACACATGTCCTTGTTATATGTTGGGGCATCTTTTGGGTATATGCCCAGGAGTGGTATAGCTGGGTCTTCAGGTAGAACTATTTCCAATATTCTGAGGAACCACCAGATCAATATGCAAAGTGGTTGTACCAGCTTGCAATTTCACCAGACATGGAGAGTATTCCTCTTCTCCACATTCTCGGCATATGTTGTTGCCTGAGGTTTTGGTCTTAACCATTCTGATTGGTATAAGGTGGAATCTCAGGGTTGTTTTGATTTGTACCAACACCATGTGGTTTTTATCACTATTGCTCTGTAGTACAGCTTGAGGTCAGGGATTGCATTTCCCCCAGAAGATTTTTAATTGGTGAGAATTGTTTTCACAATCCTGAGTTTTTTTGTTATTCCAGATGAAGATGAGAATTGCTCTTTCTATCTCTGAAGAATTGAGTTGAAATTTGGATGGTGATTGCATTGAATCTTTAGATTGTTTTTGGTCAGATGGCCATTTTTACTATGTTAATTCTACCAATTCATGAGCATGGGAGACCTCTCCCTTTTCTGAGGGCTTCTTCGATTTCTTTCTTGAGAGACTTGAAGTTCTTTTCATACAAATCTTTCCCTTGATTGGTTCGAGTTACTCCAAGATATTTTATATTATTTATGACTATTGTGAAGGGTGTTGTTTCCTAATTTCTTTCTCAGTCCATTTATCCTTTGAGTAGAGGACGATTCTTTTCATTGATATTATATCCAGCCACTTTACTAAAGTTGTTTATCAGGCGTAAGAGTTCTCTGGTAGAATTTTGGGGTCATTTGTGTATTCTTTCATATCATCTGCAAATAGTGATACCTTGACTTCTTCCTTTTTGATTTGCATCCCTTTGACCTCTTTGGTTGTCTGATTGCTCTAGCTACAGCTTCGAGTACTATATTGAATAAACAGCAAGAGAATGGACAGCCTTGTCTAGTCCCTGATCTTAGTGGGGTTGCTTCAAGTTTCTCTTTAATTTAATTTTATGTTGGCTGTTGGTTTGCTGTTTACTTCTTTTATTTTGTTTAGGTATGGGTCTTGAATTCCTGATCTTTCTAAGCCTTTTAACATGAAGTGGTGTTGTATTTTGTCAAAGACTTTTTCAACATCTAATGGAATATCATGTAATTTTTTTTTTAGTTTGTTTATATAGTGTATTACATATCTAGATTTCCTAATAATGAACCATCCCTGAATTCCTGGAATGAAGCCTACTTGACCATGGTGAATGATCATTTTTATGTGTTCTTAGATTTGGTTTGCGAGAATTTTATTGAGTAGTTTTGCATCAATGTTCATAAGTGAAATTGGTCTGAGATCTTTTTCTTTGTTGGGTCTTTGTGTGGTTTAGGTATAAGTGAAATTGTAGCTTCATAGAATGAATTTGGTAGTGTTCCTTCTGTTTCTATTATATGGAATAGTTTGAAGAGTATTAGTATTAGGTCTTCTTTGAAAGTCTTATAGTATTCTGCACTAAAAGCATCTGTCCCTGGGCTTTTTTTGGTTGGGAGACTTTTAATGACTGTTTCTATTTCCTTATAGGTGATGAGACTGTTTAGATGGTTTATCTGATCCTGATTTAACTTTGGTCCCTGGTGTCTGTCTAGAAAGTCATCAGTTTCATCCAGATTTTCCAGTTTTGTTGAGTATAGGCTTTTGTAGTAGGATCTGGTGATTTTTTTAATTTCCTCAGTTTCTGTTGTTGTGTTTCTCTTCTCATTTCTGATTTTGTTAATTTGGATACTGTCTCTGTGCCCTTTAGTTAGTGTGTCTAAGGGTTTATATATCCTGTTGATTTTCTCAAAGAACCAGCTCTTAGTTTTGTTGATTCTTGGTATAGTTCTCTTTGCTTCTAATTGGTTGATTTCAGCCCTGGGTTTGATTATTTCCTGCAGTCTACTCCTCTTGGATGTATTTGATCCTTTTTGTTCTAGAACTTTCAGATGTGATGTTATGTTACTATTGTAGAATCTCTCCAATTTCTTTATGAAGGTACTCAGTGCTATGAATTTTCCTCTTAGCACTACTTTCATTGTGTCCCATAAGTTTGGGTATGCTGAGCCTTCATTTTTGTTAAATTCCAGAAAGTCTTTCATTTCTTTCTTTCTTTCTTCCCTGACCAAGTTAGCATTGAGTAGAGAGTTATTCAGTTTCCATGAGTATGTGAGCTTTCTGTTGTTTTTTGTTGTTATCAAAGACCAGCCTTAGACCATGGTAATCTGATAGGATGCATGGGATTATTTCCATCTTCTTGTATCTGTTGAGGCTTGTTTGTGACCGATTATCTGGTCAATTTTGGAGAAGGTACCATGAGGTGCTGAGAAAAAGGTATATTCTTTTGTTTTAGGTTGAAATGTTCTATAAATATCTGTTAAATCCATTTGGTTCATAATTTTTGTTAGTTTCATTGTGTCTCTGTTTCGTTTCTGTTTCTATAATCTATCCATTGGTGAGAGTGGGGTGTTGAAGTCACCCACTATTATTGTGAGAGGATCAATGTGTGTTTTGAGCTTTAGTAATGTTTCTTTTACAAAAGTGGGTATCCTGGCATTTGGGGCATAGATGTTCAGAATTGAGAGTTCATCTTGGTGGATTTTCCCTTTGATCCGTATCAAGTGTCCTTCCCTATCTCTTTTGATAAATTTTGGTTGAAAGTCTATTTTATTGGATATTAGAATGGCTACTCCACCTTATTTCTTGGGACCATTTGTTTGGAAATTTTTTTCCAGCCTTTAGTCTGAGGTAGTGTTTGTCTTTTTTACTGATGTATTTTCCTGTGTGCAACAAAATTCTGGGTCTTGTTTACTTATCCAGTCTGTTAGCCTATGTCTTTTTATTGGGGAATTGAGTCCATTGATCATGAGAGATATTAAAGACCAGTGATTGTTGGTTCCTGTTATTTTTATTGTTAGTGGTGGTGTTATATTTGTATGGTTCTCTTCTTTTGTATTTGTTGTTGTAAGATGATTGGTTTCTTGTTTTTTTCCTTGGGTGTAGTTTCTCTCCTTGTTTTGGAGTTTTCCTTCTATTATCTTCGTAGGGTTAGATTATTGGAAAAATATTGTTTAAATTTGGTTTTGTCATGGAATATCTTGGTTTCTCCATCTTTGGTGATTGAGAGTTTTGCTGGGTATAGTAGCATGAGCTGACATAACTGTCCAAGATCTTCTGGCTTTCAGAGTCTCTGTTAAGTAGTCTGGTGTAATTCTAAGAGTTCTGCCTTTTACATTATTTGGCCTTTTTCTCTTACCACTTTTAAAATTCTTTCTATGTTCTATGTATTTAGTGTTTTGATTATTATATGATGGGAGAAATTTGTTTTCTGGTCCATTTTATTTGGTGTTTTGAAGCCTTTTTGTATGTTTATGGCCATCTCTGTCTTTAGGTTAGGGAAGTTTTTTTTTTTTATCAGTTTGTTGAAGAAGATGTTTCCTGGCCCTTTGCACTGGGATTCTTCTCTTCTATTTCTAATATTCTTAGGTTTGGTCTTTTCATTGTGTCCTGAATTTTTTGAGTGTTTTGGGTTAGAAGCTTTTTGCACTTCATTTTTGTTGTTGTTGTTGTTTTGGTTTTTGTTGTTTTTACTGTTGTGTCAATATCTTCTATGGTATCTTCTACACTTGAGATTCTCTCATTTATCTCTTATATTCTGTTGGTGATGCTTGCAATTTGTAACTCCTGATTTCTTTCCTAGGTTTTCTATCTCCGGGGTTGTATCCTTTTGGGACTTCTTTATTGTTTCTATCTCCATTTTTAGATATTATATAATTTTGTTCAATTCCTTCACTTGTTTGATTGTGTTTTCCTGTATTTCTTTAAGGGATTTGTGTGTTTACTTTTTAAGGGCTTCTACCTGTTTACCTGTGTTCTCCTGTATTTCTTTAAGGAAGTATTTATGTTCTCTATCATCTTTATGAGATGGGATTTTAGGTCAGAACTTTGCTTCTCAGAGGTGTTATGGTATCCAGGGTTTGCTGTGGTGGGAGAACCAGTTCTGATGTTACCAAGTGGCAGTGGTTTCTGTTGCTTATGTTCTTGCACTTGCCTCGCACCATCTAGTTATCTCAGGTGTTAACTGGCCTTGCTGTCTCTCTGACTGGATCCTGTCTCTCCTATGAGCCTGGTTATGATGGACCTCTTTGAGTCAGACTGTCTCTGTGAACATGGTTATGATGGACCTTCTGGGAGTTGAGCTGTCTCTGTATGTGGGTGTGTGGGGGTAGGGGGCTGGAGCACCTGATCCCTGATCTGCTCCTGGGTGCAGTTGTGGACCAGAAGGATGATGTCGTCCTGCAGGATGATGGTTGGGTGTCCACTGGGTCCCGTGCGGGTCACAGTTAGTCCAGGTACTGGGGAGAGGGGTCTCCCCTGTGAGCTTGGTTTTGACAGACCTCCTAGGAGTCAAGATGTCTCTGGATATGGGAGAGGGTCCGGAGTGCCAACTCTGCTCTGGGCCTAAATTTTTTATAAAGTTTCTATGACTTCATCAGTAAATTATAATTTTAATGACAATATGCTAACTACTACATTAACATCCAACAATTTTCTAATATTCTCTTTGTCTTTGAGTATTTACAATGAGTACGGGACAGAGGTTTATAAATTTTAGCAAGCATAATGATTACATAGAGAGCAAGGCAAAGAATTTGAGAAAGAGTAAGAGGGACATGGAAGAAATCGAAAGGAGGTGAGAGGGACGACAGAAGCCTAGTACTTACATATAAATTCTCCATTTAAATTCTTACATTTAAATTCTCTTTAAAAAGAGATTGCTGTATCCTATGTATGCACACAGACAAAAACACACATGCACATGCACATGCGCACACACATACATGTACACGAGTGTGCTCACGCACACACACACATAATTTTGACTCAACACAGTTGGAAGAGATCAAAGAATTTCCATTTCATACACCTTCCCAAGAGATACAGGTGCTTGGTACCAAAGTGACTACAATTGATCTAGGGCTTTCGGTCATTATGAGACACTTGTTTATCTTTCTATTTATAACTACTCTCTGTCTAGAAACAATTCTTCCAGTACAAAACTGCTCATAGCCTTTCTCATAATAAGAATTCTGAAGTGACAATCAAGAAGCTAGGTCTTGTTTCATTAGATATTGGTTATGCATTGTTCTTCTTAAGATGCTTCGTAAAAAGCTTAGCTCTGAATTTGAGTTTGTTCATTGCAACAAAATGGAAGTTTTAAGGAATCAAAAGAATTTTACATTTAGTTTTCTTTAGAATACAACTGATTGACATTAAAAAGTCCCTTTAATGCTTAGTGTTCACTACTTAGAGTAGTTTCTACTTCCAGGCTTACAGCCCCCATGACCCTGCTTTCTGGTCCTGTAAAAGCTGAAAGGAAATTGCATATTATGCATCTAATCTCTTGCAGGATACTCAAGTGATTATCCCACAGTAGAAAGGTAGCTAAACTCTACTTTTGTCTGTCCTTTTAGGGCAGACATTATGGTCTCTGGAATTAATTTAGTATTCAGACATAGGAGATATCATTTCTGCTACAATGTACAGAAAACAAGAAAACAAAAATCATGTTGTTTTTAAACAGTGGACAGTTTTCATTGAAATTTGCAAATATGACAAACTTACTTTGGGCACAATACTGAACTTATCCTTCGGTGAAGATGTCCTTTAGAGTCCTTTTCATCCCTGGACAATCTGGTGCCTGACACTGAGGGAAGGAAGCTACTTGTTCATTCTGATTTTTCTGAGATTCTTTATAAGATCTTACAGATGTTCTTTGGTGCCATTAATCTTTCATCTGTACGCTCCTCCGCTGTTTTGGGAAGCTCTGGCCTGAGGAGCATTTGTATTTATCTCCATTGTATTCCATCAATCAGGATATGGTTAGGGACATAGTCATGATGCTTATCTTTTTCACATTTTCTCTGGAGCAACACTGTACATTGCTATGTATCTTTCTTTCCCACATGTGTTATTCTTGTACTGCCTAACTGTACATTAACACTTCCCCCCAAAAACCTCAAATTTTAGTTTTCTCATTTTGGAGCTAGCTGGGAATTTACCATGATCTCTATGAAATAAATCACCCTTCCCTAAGAGATTGACTCTTCTATAATAAACAAAAATTTTTAATCTCCCTTTATTAGCCTCAAGTCTTTTCTAGAAAAGATCTAAGGATTTTTTATGCTCCTGACTCCAAAAGGAGAAAAAAAAGAAAAGAAAAGAAAGAAAGATAGGTAGAAAATATTCCTGTTTCTACAGACACATCAGCCTTCTTCTTGGAAGCTCGAACCACATGAGTCCATTACCCTATTGTCTCCATTGACAAATTGACATCTAAAAATTTTCCTCACTACACTGGGAATAGACTTGAGAAAAAACAATGTATTCCATCCTATCCTATGTATTACCTGCCCTCTCTGTCCTCTAGACAAGACAGGGCCTAGCCCCGTGCACCTCCACCCAGCCTCTTCTGTACTGGCCAGTGAGTTTTCTGAAGTCAACTGGGGAGTGTGCATCTATGGGGAATTATACATATTTCACGGAACTCGAGCTGCATTTATTTCAGAAAAGCTGATCACAAATGGTGGTGGTAAAATGTCAAAATGGAAATTGCTATGTATAAATAATGGACTTGGGCCCATGTAACAGGATGAGGTATGCCCAGAAATAGGAAGACTAAGGTTATCAGATGCCTGAGAAAATAGTAGAATACAGGAAAAAACATTAGTGTGGGCTTGGGAGGAGATAGAGACTTGAGAGAAAAATATGCATAAGATGAAGGAAGACCTGGAGAATGACCTAGGCTATCCAGACACATTGACATTGAGAGTAGAGGAGCTTGGAGTGAAGGCACATCATGTCAAATAATTCAGAGACAAGACAAATAACATGATTTTAAGAAGCCATGAACTTTAGAAATTTGGGCATTATTAATAGCATCGTGCAAATTTACATAATGAAATATTCATGAGTACTCATAATATATTCTTTTACACAAATTGAAAAGAAAGGAATGGTGATCACACTGCCCTGTAATCCTTGTGTGGCTGGCCAGCCTGGCATAATATATTCATTCTCATTATTGAGATGATTACACTTGCTCAAATTTATAATTTCTTTTACAAAAGATTTTCATGTACACACACATACACACGCGCGCGCACACACCCACACACACACCCACACACACCCCTACACATCAGTAAGTGCGGAGACTGACCAGTCTATTCTCCCCTGTTAACTGACAGCATTCACAGTCACTTTATTGTGTAAAATAATGTTGTTTCTTCCTTCCTTTATCTTGCTTGTGTCTGACCTTCCATTAAAAGATGCTTAGGAACTGCTCAGTGAATGGTGAGGGGTGCTCCTCACTGACATCTTCCTTTTGTGACTTCTCAGCTATTCTCTCAGCCCGTTGCCTTTCCAGAGGCGGTTTTAAGGCTTCTTTTCATCTCCTTTCAACAGGCAAGACTAAAGCCCAACATTCTCCCTGCATTGAAAGAAAACATCCGCTGTGCCTGCAGCTTCACCACACACAAGAAGCCTCCACACACCTGCCAGCTGAGCAGGGTAGATTAACAGGGCTTCCAGGAGCTTTTGTTTTTTTAATGGCTTTCTGCAGTGTGATAACCAAGTCATGAAGTCGCTTTTCTTTTCTTTTTTCTTTTAATGCTGAAAATACAAAGTTTGTAGTGCTTGCTAAAATCAACCAAAGTTGGTAGAGAATATAGACTAGAAAGTCCTGGGGCTTCCTTCCGCAAACTACAGAAATTGATCCAAACTCTCCTGCAAAGGTTGCCAGGATACAATTCTAAACCTGTACATAACCTGCCATTTCTCTGGGCTTCTCTCATCTCAGCAACTCCATTGATAGGACTTAGGGGTTAACTACACCAAAGGGAAGGGCGAGAAGAAGGCAACATGGCCCAGCTACGTTAGGTAATATCCCACGAGTTCTGACACTGTGCTGTGGTGGCAAGGGGCAGATGAAGCAAAATGCAGCAAATGCCCCATCCCTGGTGAATTGTAGTTCTGGGAGAGGACCGGAGTAAAGATGGTCAGCCTTCCTGAAACCTCACCTTGCTGAGGTGGTCCTAAGGGAACAGTGCTGTTCAAGCTACGAGAATAGCTGGATTGATTACGCTGGAATACGAGGGGAAAAAAACTGATGGGGTAACGGAAAGCTCAAAAAAGGGAGGAAGCCACCTTACACTTGCACAAAGGAAGTTCTATTAGCTCAGAGGCAAGGGGAAAGGTAAAAGTAGCTGTGGAAGGTAAGAATCAAGGCCACTGTTGACGCAATGTTTTCGTGTCCTGGTAGCTGGCCATTGATGGACTCTGACAGGCAAGCAAGGTGCCAGGTAAGTCCTCTTGCCTGCCACCTGGTGTTATTTCATGGGAGTAAATCTATCTGCTGTATGCACGTTGCAGGTATTTTCTGACACCTGGACTAGAATATATAAATATATTCAATATATAAATATATGAATGATATTTTCTTGAAAATCTGTGAGGATGTTTATTATTAAGCAAGGATGTGCTACATATTATGCCCCTTGTGTCAAACTCAAAAGGGAATTTCTTCCTGATCTTGGAATTAGCAACGATCCTTCCCCTGAGCACTTGGATGCAGCCTTACGTTTTCCCATCACTTTCCCCTAAGTTTCACATCAATCTTGTGTTATTAGGAGCAAGTGCACCAGTGCCACTCACAGATTGCAGCTTTCGGTGACCTTGGACTCCACATCACCATAGTCAACCAACTATGACAGAAATGTTCCCCAAAATCTTCTCTACTGACCATGTAGAGTCATTTTCCTTGCCACTATTCTCTAAGCTCTGAGAGCATACATCCGCTTATCATGGAACCGTGATATCATATTAGTTTCTACATGTGGTATGAAAGTGGTTTAAAGTGTACACAAGGGTAGGCTTTGATTATAGGCAAAGCGATCCCTGGGGATCTGGGGATCTGAAGGCATGAATGAATTAAAAGTAAAAGCATATGAGCCTCATGAACCACATTTATTCAAAATGACTACATTTTATTATTATATCCTGAGAAACAATTAAACAAAAGCGCCATAACATCTTTGCTATTTTGTGATTTTCCTGATAGCAGTAAAACTGAAAAATTGAGGCTAAAAGTTTAGTTTTCATTTTAGTGCCATATATATAGATAACATTAAATTTTCAGTTAATTATCAAGAGATTGTTTAAGAATCTGTCTAAATATATGAGTAAGCATTCATAAACCTTGGTAATATTTTTTACCTTGGTTATTGTACACCATAGAAACTGTCTCTGGGAAGCCAGATGTGGAAGCACACACTCATGAAATAAAAGCAGGAGGTTGCTACTAATTATAGGCAAACTAGGACTACCTTGCTAGATTCTGCCTTTAAAAAGAAAAAAGAATGCCTCTTGTGAGGTTCCAGTATTCTACAATTCTGACCTATATTGATGATTACCATTTTCTCATTAATTAATGTTTTAATTATTAAGTAATGTTTTGTCATTACTTAATGTTGAAAACCGAAAAGAATTGAAAACATAAGTTTCAAAACCCCCTGCAGTATCAACACCAGTTCACCTCTCACCTCTTTCATTCATATCCCAGCCAATCACACAGCAAGACATCAATCAGGGCTTGCAACCTCAAAAGGTAACTGAGGCTGTGCAGAGAAAGCACTTGGATACAAGTTGCAGTGCTTTCAGGGTGTACTATGGTTTTTTAACTTCTTGCTGAAAAAAAGAGAACCAAAGGGCTATTCATTAAGCACCTACCACAGGGCAGGTGTTCTGCAGGGTACTTTGTAAACACTCTCTCTTAATCCTCATGTAACCCTATGAGGAAGGCAGCTTTATTCCTGTTTCATAGTTCACAGATCAGTAACTGACACTGGTCAGTGAGCCTTTCATGGATTATGACGTTGGATCTGTCTACTGGCAAAGCCCTTGGAAGTTCCACCAAACTCTCAAAACCTGACCTAGTGAACATCTTGCAAACTATTTTGATTTTATGGTGTTTTGACATTGCTTATAGACTTTTGAGTTAAATAAATTTTCAAGTAGGGGGGTCTCTTCTTGAATTTACACTTTTTGAACATTATCTCAAGGCAATTTTATCCTGGAGGAGAGAGTTTTCTTTCATTTTAGAAAGTTTTACATTGTTTTAAAATGTATTTCTAGGGTAATTATAACCTAATTTAAGAACTTTGATAAAAAGTACCCTTAAATCTTTAAAACAAAATGTAATCAAATGCATCTTTACCTCCCTCCTTGTTTGGGTATCTGTGGCTGCACAGCAAATTGGTTTGAAACTTAGCTGCATAAAATAAAAGCTATTTTACTGTATGTCATAATTTTTGTGGCTCCAGAGTTTGAGCAGGGCTTAGCTGGCCAGTTTTCCTGCTCCATGTGGATTTTACTGGAGTCATTGGGTAGCACACTATTGGTTGATCAGTCAACCTGAGGAGTCCAGGGGCAGCTGCCCCCCAGATCTAGGTCCTCAGACTTGGAAAGCTGGGTTCAGCTAGGCTTGCCAACTGAAGCATGGCACTAACCTCTTGCACATTGTGGACTAGCTATAGTCAGACTCTTAGTCCCAGAGAGAATATTCCAAGATGGAGTCACTGCCATGAAAATTGGTTTAGTGCTGTTTCTGTTGTATTCTGTGGTTCGATAGGGAAGGACTATATATTTCATTTCTGGACAGATGAGAGGATACACTGCCAGACTACTTTTCTTATTGATGTGACCAAGTACCTGACAGAAGTAACTGGAGGGAAATAGACCATGGGCCAGAGAATCCCATCCATTGTGGTAGAAAAAGCCTGACATAAGGCTTAGACAATTCATAGTATCAGGCACTTGCAGTAACACCAGCCAGGAAGTAAGGAACTAGTGCCAGAAGTAGTAGGCTGGAAGCCTCAAAGCCCTCCATCCTTTATCTCTGTCAGTCATGCTTCCTGCCCCAAAGACTCTACACCCAGGCCAGAAAACATTACTATCTGGGACTATAAATGTTGAGGCACATGAGCCCAGGGCAGGAGGGTGGGGTCAAACCATAATCTAAAGCAGCATTTTGGGGTCAACCTGTTGATGTATATTTATTTTTGGGAGACCATCATATACTACAAAGTTTAAGCTCATCTGTTTTAGACCATACTGTAAAGTTTTGATAGAGGCTTAGCTTAATTACAAACTTATAAGAATTTTCAATGAAGCAACAAGACAAGAGAAATTTGAAAATGAAAGGAAACATTAGTAAATTCTTATCATAAGAAAATCTAGAAAACATCATGATAAAAATGTTCTCCAGGGCTTGAGTGATGTCACAGCAATTACTAAAGCCTTGGAGGTATAGGGACCTAATTTCAGTCCCTAAAACCCAAACGCATGCACAGTAGTGTGGGGGCAGGAAGCACTTGGCATCTCATTGATAGAGAGCATCAGCAAGGCATACCCTGAGTCTGATTGCTTTACTGAGTGCTAAGCCAGTAAAAGACCATGTGACAAAGGAAGTAGATATCATTCCTCCAGCCTCCACACACATGTACACATGCACATATAAATACACACACACGTGCATAGACATATACATGCATCCATACTGAAAAATTGTTCTCCAGTCAGGTGGTGGTGGCACATGTCTTTAATCCCAACAGTCAGGAGGCAGAGGCAGGTGGATCTCTGAGTTTGAGGCCAGCCTGGTCTACAGAGTGAGTTCTGGAAAATCCAGTCTCTCTTTCTCTCTCTGTCTCTCTCTCTCTCTCTCTCTCTCTCTCTCTCTCTCTCTCTCTGTCTTTCTCTCTCTCTCAAAAAAAAAAAAAAGTTCTCCAACTTCCAAACTTGGTTCAGTCTGAATAAACAGAAAATGAGAATTTTTCATTTTATTGAATATCAAGGACTCTAGTGCTAGCGTTTGCTTGTTTGTTTGTTTTTATAGTCTTAAGCAGTGACTTACAAATAAGATAATAGCCTGATATGACTCTTTCTATAGAAATTTCCAAGATTCTTGATCTAAGAAACACTAAGGTAATTTAAAAAGCTAAAAACCTATTGCCACAGTGACAGAGACTGCTGGCTTAGGACAAAGGTTTGTTCCTGTTCTTTCCAAAGTAACAGTCTAGGAGTTGTACATAAGACAGCGTAGATTACAGCCTTGTAGACTGACTGCTTGCTTGTAAGTTAAAGCAGCATTCTTTGCTATTGCTTTTGCCTACTTTTACCTTACTATGTAGTGTTGGATCTGACCTACAAAAATAAAAGAATTTACTGTCTGACATTGAAAGGAAAGAATTTGTTGATCTCTGTTCTAGGTTACAATTTCCCAAGACTTCTATGTAGTTAATCCTGATGTAGGACCAATGTCTCTGCAAACACCAGAAATAGATCCTGACTTCTGGAGAAAAATGGGAATTCTTCAACTTATTAATAACCTGACCCCAAAACAATTCTCTAAGAACACTGGTTTCTGAATAACCATACAGAGGGAAATGATCCATCAGTTTCCATCAACCACCCTCAATTGTTACGAGAGACAAACTACCAACCTACCATCACTAAAGTTGTACTATTTTCTTTATTAAAAATCGCAGAATCTCATTCTACCTATGTCCTGTTTTGGTTTTATTCACAATCTGAGCCACTAATAAAACAGATAAGCTGAGCATTATAAAATGATCAAAAGTATGAGACATTAAATCCATTTTTCTTGTAAATAGAGCTGATACATTGTTCTATGGGACTGAAAAACATCAGGCAGCCAAACACATAAACAGATCTGCAGGAAGCTACCATCAAGTCATATTGGTGAGCTAGTGACTAGAGCCACAAATGGAGCTTGGATGCTTGGTCAGTAAGTCAGGCAGTCTGCACATCCCTGTGAGCCACAGACTCCATTCTTCGTGCCTTTATTGTTAGCCTTGCACACCATTTCCTTGAATGCCAAATTTAGACATCCTTCCTAATTAATGATTTTTGTTCAAGTCCATATCAAAGCCATTGGGTTTTGATTAGCCCACAAAGGAAGGTTTCGCTCCTGGGCTCATAGTTTTCTGTCTCCTTAGCAGTTAATTGAGCGAAGAATAATAGCTGCCCTGTAGAGAAGCTTGTGAACTACATTGAGAGATCGATACCTCTTTAGTCTCTGGAAACTTCTGTAACGTTAAATAGTGCTTGGCAAATTTAAGCCCAGAATTATAGAGCAAATTGATATATTTGGACACATCTCAAGCTTATGATTTCTGAGCAGCTGGCTCAGTGTAAGGACATGGATGCTGGCTCAAGCCCTTTACTTCTCCTTAAGTGTTTCTATGTTATACCTCTCACTATGTTGGTAGAATAAAAGTTGTTCCTGCTTCTAGAAGTTAAATGTCTATTTTTATAAACCAAACTTCACTATCAAGGCACAATGCCTACAGTAAGGGTGTGTGTGTGTGTGTGTGTGTGTGTGTGTGTGTGTGTGTTTGTGTGTGTGTGTACTCCTGGTCCTACACAATTATGGCTAAACTTGCTTATGTGTCATGCAGAGTGACAGTAGTGATGGGTCTTGCTTTATGTTTTAACTAATAGTGTTGGCTCCTTCACCTAATAAGAAAGTAAGAGACCACTTATCCCTGATCCCCATAAGAAGTGTAGCTTTGAGGGCAGGGAAGACAGATAGTAAAATATTAACCTGTAAGCATGAAACCATAATTTCTAGTCACAGTAGTCATATTTTTAAAACAACAGGGTCATGGGGAGAAGTCTCAGTGGTTAAAGGCATGCAGTGCTCTTACAGAGGACCCAAGTTTGATTCCCAGCCCTCACATCAGGTGGTTCATGACCACCTGTAACTCCAGCTCCCCAGATATATTAATCCTTCTTCTGACCTTTGTAGGCACCGCACTTACATGCACCTCCCCCCAACACACACATACACATGGGCACTTATTAAAATGATAAAACCAAGCCATTTTATTTTATTTATTCACTTCACTTCCCAATCATTGTCTCCCCTCCCACAGTCCTTCCCTCCTTCTCCCCTGAGAGAATACAGGCTCCCTCTGGATATCCACCCACCCTGGCACATCAATTCTCTGCAGGGCTAGGTGCTTTCTCTCCCACTGAGGTCAGACAAGACAGCCAAGTTAGGGGAACAGATTCCATAGACAGGCAACAGCATTAGAAATAGCCCCTGTTCCAGTTGTTCCAGACCCACATGAAAACCAAGCTGCTCATCTGCTACATATGTGCAGAGGGCCTAGGTCCAGACAGTATATGCTCTTTTGTTGGTGGTCCAGTCACTGAGAAGCCCAAGAGCACATGTTAGTTGACTCTGTTGGTCTTCCTGTGGAGTTCCTATCCCCTTCAGGGCCCTCAGTCCTTCTTCCAACGCTTCCATAGGTGTCCCCAAGCTCCATTCACTGTTTGGCTGTGGGTCTCTGCATCTGTCTGAGTCAGCTGCTGGCTAGAGCCTCTCAGAGAATAGCTATGCTAGGCTTTTGTCTGCAAGCACAACAGAGTACCATTAATCATGTCTGGGATTGGTGCTTGCCCATGAAATGGGTTTCTAGTTGGGCTGGTTATTGCTTGGCCATTCCCTCAGTCTCTGCTTCATCCTCTATGCCTGAATTTCTTGTAGACAGAATACTTCATCCTCTGTCCCTGAATTTCTTGTAGGCAGAATTAATTTTGGGTTGAAAGTTTTGTGGGTGGGTTGGTGTCCCTACCGCTCCACTGGGGTTCCTGCCTGGCTACAGGAGGTGGCCTCTTCATGTTTCATATCCCCACTGCTGTGAGTCTCAGCTAAGGTCACCCCCTTTGATTCATGGGAGCCTCCCTTATCCCATGTCTCTGCCATGTCCTTGAGATACCCCCACCCCTACCCCCATTGCCACACTCTGCCAGCTGCAGATTTCCATTCATTTTCATGGCCATCTGTCCATCTCCCCAGACTCCTCCCACACCTGATCATGATTACCCCCTCATTTCCATCCACATCACCTTTCCCACCCACTTTTCTCTCTCCTTCTGCCTCCTCTGGTTGTTTTATTCCCCCTTCTGAGTGAGATTCAAGCATTTTCAGTTAGGCCTTTCTTCTTGTTTAGCTTCTTTGGATCTGTGGAGTGTAGCATGGGTATCCTATATTTTATAGCTATATATCTGCTTATAAGTGAGTATATACTATGTGTTGCATGTAACTCTAGCTACCCTGTGGTTCCCTAAAATCCACAGATAAAAGACCCACACACACACAGTTGTTCATTTTCATATATACCAGAAGAGGGAATTGGATTCCATTAAAGATGGTTTGAGGCCCCATGTGGTTAATGGGAATTGAACTCAAACCTCCTAGAAGAGTAGTCAGTGTTCTTAACCACTGAGCCATCTCTCCAGCCCTAAAACTTTAGGGCCCATGATACATCTAGTCCCTGCTAAACATCCCTGACCACGTGTAGGAACTGCCACAGATCGTGCTCCTTCAGAGATCTCACGTGAATGCTTGGCTTTTCTCTCTCCAAAGTATGGTGAACTCCTCCCTCCCTTGTATCTGTCTCTTTTCCTCCAGTGATCCAGAAGTCCCACCTATTCTTTCTGCCCAGCAATTGGCCCATGGCTTCTTTACTAATAGATCAAGAACCAACTGGGGGAACCTTAGCATTAGAACCACGCCTACAACCATGATTGTCCTTTGGGTCTAGGTTACCTCATTCAGGATGATATTCTCCAGTTCCATCCATTTGCCTGCAAAATTCATGATGTCTTTGTTTTTAATAGCTGAGTAGTATTCCAGTGTGTAGATGTACCACACTTCCATTCTTCAGTTGAGGGACATCTAGGTTGTTTCCAGTTTCTGGCTATTACAAATAAAGCTGCTATGAACATAGCAGAGCAAAAGCAATATCCTGAGTTGTGAAAGAAAAAGCTAAGTGCATGAGGACTAACACTCAAGGTTGTTCTCTGATTTTCATGTACACAAAAACACACATGCATGGGCACCCACAAGCATGTGTACCTTCACACACATTCAGCAAAGAGAAACAAAAGGAACTTATAGCCTCAAGACAGATGCACATTTCTGTAGAAAATATACATAGATCACAAATACTTAAAAACCAAGATGTTCATAAATTCAAACAGTGTGCTAGTTAGCTTTTATGTCAACGTGACACAAGGCAGGGTCATCTGAGAAGACTTGATTAAGAAAATACCTTCATAAGATTGGCTAGCAGGCTAGCCTGTAGGGTGCTTTCTTGATTGATGATGGGTGTGGGAGGACCCAGCCCAGCATCATCCATGAATATGTGGTCCTGAAATATACATATATAGCATTCAAGAGGATCAGGTCAGTCCACAGCACTCCTCCATAGCCTCTACATGCATTCCTGTCTCCAGATACCTGCCTTGGATTTCTGCCCTGACTTCCCTCAGCAATGGAAGCTGAAATAAATCCTTTCCTCTCCAACTTGATTTTAGTCATGGTGTTTTATCAAAACAATAGAAGCTGGTAACTAAGATAGGAGGTAAAGTTCATTTCACTAACTTTATAGAACTTCCAAGAAAACAACAATAGAAAAATCCACCGAAACTGCCTTACTCTTAACTCAGTTAAAAAAAGTCCCATATAAATCTGTACGTACACTAAATTGACAATAGTGGATTAAGAAGTTGATGAGACGGCAGTAGTTAGAGAAATAAGATGCTCTGTCATTATTTTGATTGTTTATAACAAAAATATTTAAATTCAAAAGAATAAAAAGCATCCATTGCTTTCTGTAACTGAGAAGAGTATAACTCAATGGGTAGCCAAAGCTAACCCTAAACCACATACTCCAGCCTCCTGAGTGCTTGTGTAACATGTCTGTAGCATGAGGCCTAGATGAAATTTTTCTTAAATGAACTGAAAATTTATCTTTACCCTTTAAGACAGAAGCATACAAATTTTATATATATATATATATATGTATACACATATATACACATATATATATATGTGTGTTATATATATTTCACAAACACAAGCTTCATTCAAAGAAAAAAATTTTTCATGTAATCTGTAGAAATGAAATTTTTCTCTCTAAATTAAATCCTAACCACAGAAAATTAAATCCTAACCACTTCAGTAAACAAAGTACAAAAATGGGTTTTACATTTCTAAAAGTTTTACAGGTGGCCAGTCCATTTCCCATCAGTGCCCACGATGCTAGTATAGGCAATATCCTACTACAAATGACTGCCTATGTGCTTTCTCATGGCTACTGCACAGAGCAAGTGGAAGATACTAAAGTTTTACTCACTCTTAGCATCCTTCCACAATCCATGAGAATTGGAGGTTAGGTTCCCCAACAATCAATTATTATTGGTTTGCAGGCCTTTGAGACCTGGTAGAGGGAAGTGTAGAGAATGTATCTAGAGAACACGTGTGTTCTCTGGAAGCTTAGTGTCTGCAGAGAGTCCATTAGACAGTTTATGAAACTGAGTTTGAGTGGGAAAGGGTGAGTTTGAGAAAATTTGAAGGGGCAAGTAAAATTCTTATTGACACTGTTGGAAGTAAACATTCTAAGAGCTACAAAACCTCTGAAATGACAGACCTCACGGGGTTGATAGTGTGTGTGTGTGTGTGTGTGTGTGTGTGTGTGTGTGTGTGTTCTATCCAACCAGCATCCCATAGCCCCCAATTCCATGTATCCATCTGAGAATTTGCCCATCCCAATCTATGCAATCACAGTGGAATGGTGCTTCCAGCTGTACAACATTACAAAACGAAATTCAAAGGAGGCTTAGATTCTATCTTTACCAGCTCTTAACTTTTGCAATTAAGAAAACAACATATGTGTAGGAATGAATCATAAGCTTGGCCAGTCACTAGATAATTATAGTTGCAGAAGTTAGGAGTAAAGCCAAGCATCCTTTATTAACTAATGATTCTTTTGAAAATAATTGGTGACTCTAGGACTATGATGATGACTGACTATTTGAGCAAAGCACATGAAGCATTAGGATACCTGAGAAACTCATCGTGAAGAATGATTTCTTTTCTTTCTTTCTTTTTCTTTCTATTTTTTGTTTTTTGGTTCATTACTTTAATGTCACCATCAGTGTTCATTTTGACTTGAACAATGAGAAACTGGTTTTGTGTTTCAATATATATATATAACACCAAGAACACTACACAATACTTATAAGTATCCAATAAATGGATTATAATACCCTTTCATGACTACATAGACATCGTTATCCTTTGGACTTTTAGATGAAATGTTTTATTTACTGGATTTTCTATAATAGGCTTTAAGCTTTCAACAATACTCACCCATTTTGAGTACTAAGCCAAGTAATGCACAAGACAACATTGTTTGCCAAATTAAGCTTCGGATTACTTAGATTTGTCCTGTGGTTAATGACTCAAGCTTAAATCTGGTGTTGCAGAGAAAAAAGGCCAGAACCTACAAACCATGAGTTAAATTTCCCAATTTCCTACTAAGCACATAATGGCACTGCCTGGAGTTAGGAATGCCTGGGAGAGCTTTCTTGTCCATTCTCCCTTAACAAGGGAGATGTTACCCAGCAACATCTTCACATAAAACAAAACATGTGAGGATCAGACTGTGACCATAATCCCTGGCAGAGACTAAAACATATAATAATGATGTATTGTGCTTTTCACTGATATTATACAATGTGAATTTTTAAAAAGATGTGTCAAGGTAACATTACCTCTGTATGTCTATATCCTTTGATTCATCTCTGCTCTACCACTGAAATATTTCTCAGCAGTATCGTGTCACATGCTTAGATAGTGAAAACCTAAAGATACTTATTCCAGAATCTAATAAAATATCTAAACAACAAATGAAAACATGTTAAAAACAATTTTGTGCCAAGGGCTATATATTTTCACATAAATACTACACATTATTTGATTTCTGCATGAGGGTAAATGGACTAAATAGCATTTAGTTATATAAATGAGATTATAAATTACTAAATTCTGGAGTGTTCTTCTGTAAAACAACAGCTAACTGATATAATCACCCATGCTATCTAACTCTCTGTTAAACTGACATATGATGAAAGCCAAATATAGTATTTACTTTTTTGACTTTGTACTTGAGAACCTAGAACATAATTTCCAATGCAATATTTAAAATTCTTAGAGCCAATCTTAATATAAATGTACATGTATTTATGTGCATATAGATACACATATACTTGAAAGTTTATCATATATGTGTTGTTCTATGAAATGCTTAATGCATTCCTACTATATTCCAGGACCAAAAGTAGGGAGAATGATCCTTTTCTCAATAAGTTTATAGCCAAATATCAGAAATAAACATATGTATACTTTCAATGGGGTTAAATTAAAAGGCAAATACTCAAAAGAATATTGGATTTCAGTTGAGTTGTATGTGGAGTGGTAAGCGTCTCCATAAACAGACAGACACAGATATGTATCAGAGGATGGAGAGAATTTTGGCAGAAAAACAGTATGTGTACAGTATGGCTGGGGTGCATAAGAACAAGATGGTCTAGAGAGAAGACCAAGTCAGTGCAGTTATAACTGGGATTGACCTGTCAGGAACAGCAGGCATTGGTGAAACTAGAAAAACAAGTTAGAACTGCATGACAAGAGACCAAAGAGCGTCAGCTTTCTCTCTGGAACGGAGAGAATCATTAAATGGTTTAAACTGGGGTACATACTGTGATCAAATCTGAATTTTGGAAAAAAAAAAAAAACAGCACTGGAGAAACTATTTCCCACAGGAAATTATTCTAAATTTGGGGCACTGTTCTCTCTAGTGACACTTTGGCATTCTATTTACCATAAACTTTTAAAAATATTAAAATTTAAAAAATGTTTCGAGACCTACTTAGCCTGGGACTAACAAAACGAAAGTGCCAGTCTTGACTTAACATGGCAAATACCACCTACAAGAATGACCTGAATAGCTGTTGTTTGTATAACACTCAGGTTAATATTTCTTCAAATAGCATATTATGTACATGAGATGCTCTCAACGGCCTCACAGAAAAGAGTAAAACTCAACCACACTGAGCACACTGAAGATGAAAGTGATTGATTTGGAATGAGCACTATCTTCAGAGAATTCCTTGCTTGAAAAATGACAAATCCTGCAATTCATAAAATAGTTGAGTAAAAGATAATAATTTTTTAACTAGTCCTGATTATGTCCCTTATAATTCACATTTCCATTAGGATTAAATACATTTCTATCATCTTTCTACTCTCCTCTGGGACCCAAGAAGCATCTTCTAGCATCTCTTGTGATATCATCATAGTTACTCAGGCAGGATCTACTGAAATATGTTTACAAGCTCTGCATTGCAACTGGAGTGATGCTAGGAATTCCAATGGCTCCTGGAATGGGGCTCACAGCATGAGAAGCCTGCAGCATCAGAGCCAAACTCAAATGTGGAGCAGGGCAAGTGAACATTAACGAGAAAACTGAGCAGGTGAGGCTGGTGGCAAATTCAAGTGCATCAGCTTAATAAAGAGACAGTGTATTCTAAACAAAAGTTGCTTCCAAGCCCAGCAGACTATGACCAGGAGGAACATATGTTGCCAGATGTTACATGCTTTTTAGAGAAATGAAAAGGTTTTTAAAGATTTATTTTGTTTTTAACCATACAGGAGGCTATACACACATGAGTGTAGTGCTCACAGCGGCCAGAAGAAAGCATTGGAATGCCTTGCACTAGGTGTTAGAGATGGGGATGAGCCACCTGACATAGTTTCTGGGAACCAAACCCTGGTCCTCTGTAAGAGCAGTGCACATCCGTAAGTGTTGAGCAATCTCTCCAGCCCCTTATTAAATTTTTAAATTAATTTCACTGTTAAATACCATATGCCAATTAAAGGATACATAAGTGAGATGTAACCAACGGCCTGGCCTGCTTGATTTCCATTTCAAGCCTCAAAGATCAAATGTCAAGTAAGGGAAATATAGGAAGAAAGGAAGCCTGTGTCGTGGCCAAGTTATCTTTAAACAACAGAAGATAATAGAAGACCTCTGAGCTTAGGAAAGCCACAGCCCCATCCCATTCTAATCTGGAACACTCTGAAGAAAACTAACTGGAGTCCCAGAAAGTCAGCTGGAGATGTAAAGTCCATAACTATCTGAGAAGAATTTCTATGGTGAAGAAAGGAACATACCATGTCTATAGTAATCAGTACAGTAACCATGAGCCATGTACAGTTATAACATTCTTGGAAAAAAGCTGTTGGTACCACAAATGTGGGTTTTAAACTCCATTGTAGGTCCCTTAACTTCACACACACACACACACACACACACACACACACATATATATATCTTTATGTGCAATATATATATGCTGTATGTGTATATCTGTATGTATGATGTAGATATGTATCTATATGTATCTAGTGGCTATGCACTACAGAAACTCCAACTGGTAGCTGTCAACGTGTGGCAGGTCTCAGAATCACCTACAGTACTTGCGAAAACAGATCACTGGCTACCATCTCCACATGCTTCTGATTCTGTAGGCATGCTGTAGGGCTCTTGGGTGTCACACATAGACCAAAGTCCTAGGTGGGTTTTGATGCTGCTGACTAGTGTGATGGGACCCTAGAGGCAACCATTTTCAGGTTCTAGAGCAGAGTATGGTAAAAGGGCAGAAGCAACAGCTAAGGAAAGGAAAGGAAAAGAAAGAGGAAGGAAGGAGTTGCGAGAGAGGAGGGGATGAGAGGGAAGGGAAGGGAAGGGTCTAGAATCAATTTGCATATTCTCTTTATAACAAGGTAGAAGAACAGAGCAGTGAAGCTCATCATGACCTTCCAGTCTTCACTGTTTTGAAGATGAGTTTAGCCTTTAAATCAGAGCATGGTGCCTGTCTTCTTGGGTGGCCTTGAGTCTTAGTTCCACTCCAGAAGGAGGCAAAAGAGAAAATCTTGGATCATCATGACCACTAGACACCTGGCAAAACCCATATGTCATGAGCGTTGACTAATATTTTCTTTAATATGCACAGCATTGTTAAAGCACCTCATTTATCCTCCAAATGTGGTATAAAATATCAGTTCAGGTCAACTGTAGCCTTGTGCCCTAAAAAGCATGTATTATACGTAGAGGAAAGAACCCAGGGACTCCTAATCCTCCTTCTGACTCTTTCTCATTTAAAACTAGAAATGTCAAGACTTGCTATATATCATGCCCAAGGAGATTAAAGATAGGACCTGAGTATTTTAATCCTGACATTTAAATAAGCTGCTTCCAAGTGAAGAGGAACATCTAAGAAACTTGAAGGAGCATAGAGAATAGAGTAAGTCTCTTAGACAATTACCACACATTTCACATAATCCTGAAATTAATTTTCATGTTTCCTCACTGGGCTGAAGAGCAAAGTATTTTAGCAACTTTAGCAAAGGATTTATTTCCAGATGTAAAATGTATGCTTCCAGCCACTGTGGAAGACTTGTCTGTATGGCCTGTTTTCCATGTCCATATTGACTCTGGAATTTAGTGTTTGAGTAGCAGCAGACAATGGTGAGACAGAAATGTTCACATAAGCAGAGACTTTAAGCAGCCTTTGTACATTTCTCATTCTGGTTTCCTATACTTTCTTCAAAAGCCTGCTCAAAACCTTTTGATAAAGGATGGGACATATGAAACAGGGCCCAACTTGCCCTAATATTCCCGCAGACCACCACAGTAAGTGAAAGAATTTGGTCTAGATGCCATTTCTCCTTTGTGACCCTGTGTCAAACTATAGACTAAAGTCGGCTCAGCTGACAGCAGCTCATATTAGCAGACCTGCCCATCAGGCCTCTACACCCATGAGAAATAAGAAAGCATTCTGAATGTGGCCTCTTACACGACCACAACTAACTAATGCACCCTGCGTCCTCAAGAGAATATCAGTTAGTATAACCCAGTGGTAGATGGGACACTCCACATTTGGTGGTAATAAAGTTGTTCACTTACATTTACAAGGCTGCCAAACTTTATATACTGAAAAAGTTTAAAGGAAGAAATTGAAATCGTTGTTCATTCAGACATCAGCAAGTGATTGTCTCTGACTAAATCCAGTGCAATTCACACATCCTAGGCTATGTTTCTCACATGATCATAGTCCTAGAGATTACCCTTTAAAACAAGAACTTGAAATCCTCCCCCCTTAGGTGCATCTGTCCATTCCCTTGCTGGCTGGCTGTTGTGTCCCATTTTACAACATCGAGGGGTACAAATTGTCCCCCAGCATCAGGCAGGCAGCCTGACAGTCTTAACAGGACCCCTGCTGATGTGCATCTCTGGTCTCCACTCAGCTGTCCCATCCTGCAGCCACTGTTCTAAAGTTACAGAACAGTTTCTAACTTTGTGCCTGTCCCAAGGCATCAGGACCAAGGCACATGATCTGTAATTTATGAGGACACCCACAGAGCTGTCACTTGCAAGGCAGGTGTTGAGAAAATGGCAAGCAGCTCTAGGAAAGAAAAGGACTGTGACCTCACCCATGAATAATCGTGGCCAACATAGTCACGGAAGAAAGCGTTGACATAAGCGAGCTTTAAAAATAAAGCAATGTTCGTCTTGCTAAAGGCGCCATCTCTACAGTTGAACAGGACAGAACTCAAGGAATCTGTGGAAAAATAAGGTGAATTTTGTGTTCAGGGCTGCAGTTGCAGCTTTCAACTGCACTTTGCAATCTAAACTACCAATTTCAGGTGTCTTGCTAGAACAAATCTTGGCTCAGGTCAAATTATCTCCACAATGCAATGGGTCATGATCTCCCTAACTGAAATTACATAAAATGGAAACCAAAAGTCAGTTCAAGGGAGAAAGAAATAACTCAGGACAGAACTTGCTTACCCAGATAAGAGATACTCCTAAATTGAGTGTCTGTTAGTTGTGCCATAGTTTTGTGACAGAGCCTGGACTATAGCTCAATGTTGAGCTCATGCTTTGCATGTACAAGGCCCTGCCTGGCTTAAATCTGTAGGAGAAAAATGTCAAATTAACTTGGTGTCTTCTCAGCCTTTTCATATTTCAACTGCTGCTTGTGTTTCAGAGACGAAGAAAAATGAACCTACTCTTAACTTGATTTAAACAGAGTGGACATCTACTTGCAGGTAGAAATGTAGTGAAAAGTCTCAGGCATTTGCAAAGAACCCACCAGCCAGCCACACAGTGCTGTTGCTTGGAATGGAAAAAGTATCAGCTCAGATGCAACTTGAGCCTTGAAACCAGATGACATCATGATGAAAAGGCTCCAAGCCTTCAGAAACATTGCTTACTGATAGGCAGCTCAGCTTTCTGTCTTGGGTCTGAGAGTTCCAGTGGGATATTTGTGTTCACACCATGGGAAAGCCATAATGAGCCTAGAGACTCAAAGAGCCTGCTGCTTGCTGGCTGCCAGAGAAGCTTCCACACTGACAATATTACCAGAGTTTTTCCTTCCTTTGGTGAAGACAGATCTCTTTGGCAGGGCCTTGTCATCAACACATTCTTACAGACTTCTTTTCTTCAACCCTTCCTTCCTTATAACCTGTACCCTGGTATTGAAGGCCCAGATTCTTACAGACTTCTATATATGTTGGCTATTGATCGGCAGCCAGCTAGCTGCCCATGATATAAGCCATTGTGTCCTACACCCTCCTGCTGCTATCATAAGAGATCAGAGCTGAAAAGAACAGTTAAGGAGGTTCTGGAAAACCCCAAGCCATTTTTCTGGCTCTTAGCCTGGAAAAACTCCTGACAGAAAGCCTGCCTGGTGCCCTTGGCAGAATCCCACACGATCTAGTAAAATGCCAAAGTAGGGGCATCATGACATCAAGAGAAATACATGCTGCAAGCAAATGGCCACACCTGGCCACCGCACTTTGGGAAATTGTTTATCACGTGTTGGATGACTAGATTGCAGGGGTTAACACAGGAATATTGCATTCCAAAATCATTCTTGCTTAGTGGTTTTGCACCAAGCTTACATCTTGTTTGGCTTTTTTCCTCAAAGATGGAAAATAATCTTGGTGGAAATGAAGGGACATACCTGGAACTTCACTTCTTTATTTGCAGGAATATCTTATAATAGAAAATAGTAAGAGATTATAAGAATATTAGTTTGGGTACTTTACATTTATTTGGAGAATTAAAGAGTAAGATAATGATCATTGAGTCTATAAAACATGTTGAAGAGGTTTGTGTGACTGAGCAACAAAACCAAATTACAGATTACAATGTGAGAGCTTTATTCAACTGTACCATTCTAAATGACAACTCTTACCACTCTCAGGGAAAACTATATATTGAGTAAAGATTTTCCTAAAAACCTAAATGCTTCTAGTGCAAATTATTTCAAGGCTCATGAAATCCTCTTACATTTTATCAGCATAATATTAATTCAATTCAAATGGAAAGACTGTCAAGTTTTTCCTCATCTCTAACAGTTACGTCAAAAGGGGCAAGGCTCCTCAGCTATGGATGGGTCTCCCTGAGCCCCTCCCATATCCTTCCTGTGACTGAGGCTGGCTGGCTTGATCTTATTTAGGTCTTACGGGTAACAGTCAAGGTGAGCTCACATGTGAGTGACCCTGGTCATGTCCAGCAACTACTCTTTTGCTGCTGATGTTTATTACCTCTGGTCTTGCATTATTTCTAGAAGTCCTGCACTAAGCTGAGGAGCTGTTGGTAATTGATGGCTTCTCAGGGAGACAGTTTTCTTCAGAAGTGCACCCTTAAAGAGTCTACCCACGCTTCAGTAGATGACCCTACACCACGAATATGCAGGCAACAGTAAGTGGACTCAGAGTGTTTTAAAATGTAAAAAGACCACATAAAGTTGGAAAGGAAAAGAGATAACAGAGATGAGGGGGAATGATAGAGGATGGAATGGAAAAGGAATTTGAACAAAATATGTTATATCTATGTCTGAAATTCTCAAACAATAAAATGGGTGAGGAAAAGAAGGAACATAAATTTGTGAAGAACGTGTGTTGGATGGGGCTTTGGGAAAGAGAGCTGGGGGTGGAAATTATCATGACACATTCTATCTATGGATAATTTTTATTATTTAAAACAATTTACAAATTTAAATACATTTTGATCACATTCTCCCCTTACCCAAAGTCCTTCCAGATCCTCTCCCCCACACACCTAACTTTAAGTTCTTTTTCAGAAAAACAAAAGACAAAAACCCAACACAAGAGCAAAACCCTCCAAATGCAGAAAACAAAATAAGTTCACACCCAAAAAGAAAAACAAAACAAAACCCACCGAACTTTAACCAAATAAAACCACACACACACACACACACACACACACACACACACACATGTACATGGCCTCTGGAGTCCATTATATGTTATTCAACTACTCGTGAACATAAGGCCTGTCCTAGAGTAGTTGATATAACATTGAAATATTATCTTAAGCATATTCTTTAACACATCATTTAAAGATCAGAGAGAGAGAGAGAGAGAGAGAGAAAGAATGAGAAAGAAAGAATAAAAGAAGAAAGAAAGAAAGAGAGAAAAAAGAAAGAAAGAAAGAAAGAAAGAAAGAAAGAAAGAAGAAAAGAAAAACTAAACAAGCAAAGTCAAAAAAATCTTGACTAAGCAGATCTGCAAGCCTCTGGCTACATATAACTGGACCCAAATCACTTGTGTTCTCTGAACATTAGATGCCTTACTTGTAATTAGGGATAGCAATCTCCTCAAGAACGTCACTGTACATTATGTCCAGTCATTGTAATGTCAAGTTAACTGCAAATTAAGATGGTACCACATAAATATATATCTTATTTTTGGTGATATTGATTTTATGAACTCATGTATTTTGCCATTACCCACACTGAGAAAAAAAGAAAGATAATAGTCCCAAGACTTTGTCTTGTATAAAAATAGTGTGTCAGTATCTCATACAAGTTGGTTTTGATATCATGGGTTTTACCACTGTGAATTTTTAGATTTTATTTACATAGAGTAGTTTATAAATATTTTAGAAAATTTAATACCTTCAAATTAGCAATTATTGGGCTGAATAAGTGACTTAAGCTATATTGCAAAACAAAACAAAGTTAATTTTTCAATAGATTTAGCTTTGGCTCTTAGAATAGAGTTCTCTTTCCAAACATTAACAAAGCCATTCAATTAGGAAGCCTGGAGAATTCCAAAATCCTCAGACAGAATTTAATCTGCCATCCAATGCACATTTGTTCTATGTGTGCTTGTCTCGATAGTCTGGCTAGTTGTATTTTAGCCTTAGTTCACTTGCATGTTTGAAGGTAGCTTAAATAATTTTGTGTTCTTCTTCTTTTGAACCCTAAGCTCCAAATTGACATGTGGTAGTTACTTTTCCTGTTGCTATAATAAAGTACTCTAACAAAATCAACATAAGGGAGAAATGGTTTATTTTAGCTCGTAGTTCCATCATGGGGAAGACAAAGTATCAAGAACTTGAAGTTGCTGGTCACTGTATGTTTGCAGACAGAAGAAAGAACGAATGATTGCACACATGCTCGTGCTCAGCTCACTTGTCCATTCTTACACAGTCCAGGATTCCCTGCCTAGGGAATGACCTCCTTGTAGTGGACAGTTCTTCCCCCCTCAGTTAACTCAATCAAGGTAATCCTTCACAGACATGCCCAGAGGCTCATCTCCCACACAATTCTAGATTCTGTCAAGTTGGCATTAACGTCGCATGCCTCATTCTTATAGCTGCCTCATTCTATAGGTTTAAAAAGCCACTAGCCAACTCCAAGTTACAGTGCAGAGACTCTCCCCCCACAGGAAGAGAACATTGACAGATACATAGTAAAGACCACAAGGTGGACAAAATTGAAACCCATAATAAAATTTAACACAATACAATTCCAATCAATGTAAAAAACAAAACAAAAACAAAAGCAAAACAACAACAAAAAAACCCCAGCACTTAGCCCTTCCAGAACACCAAAATCCCCAGTACCCTTTTATTCCCAGTAGCCATTGTGCAATGCAAGATGAGAACCAGAGCACAGCTGTGAGTACTTGGTGGGATTTTTAGGGGCAGAGCAGCACCTCTCATTGTGACTGGCAGAATATAATGGCCGAGATTACGATATCCCGTCAGGGTCTTCTATACAATTAACATCAGCTAGAAGAAACTTGGTTCTCTAGGCTGAGTTCCAATCCCTTGGGACTCATTTTCAATGAGTCGGCTCCAAGTGACATTTGAGAGACACTCTCTTCTAAATGTTTAGTCATTTAGCTGCAGATTTAGGGTAGTCAAGGTGATTCTAGCTCTAAGTGAATACAAATATTACATGTATCCTTTAGGCAATCTTATCAGCATCGTGTAGCTGGCCGTCCATTATCAATGTAGTTGTTTTTCTTCATGTCTTCACATTATCGACTGACAGTTTATATTCTCCATATGGGTGGGCCTGTGCCATAGCTCTAGTAAATATGGGCCGTACATCATGGTGAAACAAGTGCTTAAAAGAACCAAACAAAACTGTTCTAAGCACTATGGGTAGTTATCACAGTATCACTTTAATTCAAGGAAAAAGGTCATTCTTCAATTAAGATTAATAATATAAAGAAAAAGCAATTAAAAGCATGTAAAAATACATCATATATAAACTAAAAGCAAGAGATCTTCTCAGCATAAACCTGTTATCTCCATCTAAGCAGTCATGGATAAAAGAAGCCCATTGATAATTTCCTTAGGTGTATGAACGTGAAATATCTGCCAGGCTCTCAAACAGAAATATTGTGACATTCTTCTCAGAGTCACATTAAACATATTAAGGAGCCAGCCAATAATGGCAATCTTTGGCATAGGCAAGACCTTACCCAGAAAGGCAAGGTGACTCCTTACCCATCAGCTAAATTAAATCCTGGCCTCTAGCCTAGAATTTGTCAAACCTATTCATGAGTTTCCTATTAGCCCTTAGTTTTTAAGGTGAATTCTGCAACACCAGCATCACTTGAAGGAACTTTCTAGAATCTCAGACTTCACCTGAGACCTACAATCAAAAGTTAGGAGGAACACCTGCCTCAAATATGCCACCACAACAAATGGCAAGTTTCGGAGACATAAAGAATAAAATGACAGAGTCTTCACACCAAGTCATAGTACTTCATTTGGAAACTTCTTGCTGCTTATGGTGACTTAAAGTCAAGACTGAAATATTTTAGTGCAATATCAGAATAATGTAACTCACTGTACTCAATATGTATGACACACCAGTTATGTATTATCGCCATCAGTAGAGCTAGAGCTTTGGACCTGTCCGTGTGTGTGTGTGTTTGTGTGTGTGTGTATGTGTGTGTGTGTGTGTGTGTGTGTGTGTGTGTGTGTGTATGAGCATTACAGGGGCAGAGGTTATGATAACCCAACAAATAAATATATGTGAAACAAAATATCCCTAAAGCTGACATATAAACATGGTTTCTAAGGAAGGTGTCAGTTTTGATTGACATCTGGGTTCATCTTAAAGCATTGTGAGCTGAGTAAACTAAATGAAAAGAAAAGGTTATTTGTGTCCCAAAATGTGTCACCCCAAACTCCCTTGTTGTCCCTTTTGTTTTATTTTGTTTCCTAATACTATTTGATGCATACTGTAGTTGCTTACAAGTCTGCCTCTGTCTTTTAGTTTGTTAGCATCTCAAAGACAGATATTTTGTGTGCTGCATAGCTACAACCGCTCAGGTTCTGCAACAGTGCCCAGTTGCAGAATAGAAGTGAGGAAAACCACCTGTACCTGGAAAGCTCAGCAAACCTGTTCTTGCCTTTGCAGCTGGCTTTGTAGACTGATGGCCCAGGTTGCTGATGACCTTGTCTCCATCATGATTCCCACTTCAGTTTCTGGGTCTTGGTCTACCCTATGCTGGATCACAACAGACCTCTTTTTCCTTGAACCATAACATTCTTCCTGCAGCACGGGACAGATGTGCTTTCTTTCCTCTACAGTGGCTTGATGGCCAAGACTCCAGCGACAGCAATGTTCCTTCCTCCAGGCACTCAGAGCTTTAGGAACCAATTTCACTTTAGCCAAATCCCACCAACCAGCTGGGTGGCCAAAACCCAGCACACTCTATCTGCAAAAAGCAGTGGGCTTGAAATTCCTGGGAGTAAAACACAAAATAAAATTGACTAAATCCTTCTGGAATTCCACAAAGCAGCAACTGCCCTAGCTCTCACCTCCAGCACATTTGGTGCCTTTCACAGTGGAAAATACCAGCTCCTTAACACTTCCTCCCACTGTCATTCAGCCCTTCAAGTCTGCCCTGAGAGTCACCAGGACTTTTAAAAAGGAGAAAAACCCAGCTGGGCAATATGGAAAACAAACAGTGAAAACAACTGGGGTCAATTTTTACTTGTACTATGAACACCTTAATCTCTATTTGGGATATGTATGTGTCCTAGTTTCTTTTTTGTCCCTATGGAAAAAAACAATTATCTCAACAAAAAGCAATTTAGGGGCGAAAGGTTTATTTTAATCCACCATTCCAGGTAACAGGCCTTTGCTGTGGAAAAGCCAAGGCAAAAATGACTTGAAGCAACTCGTTATATCATATCACGATCAAGAGGGAGGGAACATGATCAGGTACGGGGGGAGGGGGGGACCAGAAATGAAATCCCAAGAGCCAGCAGAATGAATGGAAATATACAACCTTGAGAGGTGGGAGGTGGGAGGTGGGAATGTACCAAAGACTGGGAGGCGAGAGAATCTCAAGACTCAAAGGGAGGGGCTTAGATGAAATGCCCAACAGTGGAGAGAGGGAATGTGTAGAATCCACCTCCAGTAGAAAGACAGGGCATCAAGTGGAGGGATGGGGTTGCCATCCCACAGGCAAAAACTGACCCAGAATTGTTCCTATCTAAAAGAACTACAGGGACAAAAATGGAGAAGAGCCTGAGGGAAAGGAGGTCCAGTGACAGGTCCAAAATGGGATTCAGCTAAAGAGGAGGCTCCAAGGCCTGACACTATTACTGATGCTATGGTGTGCTTACAGACAGGAACCTAGCATGGCTGTCCTTCAAGAGGCCCAACAAGTAGCTGACTGAGACAGATGCAGATACTTACACCCAACCAATGGTCTGAAGTCAGTGACCCCTGTGATTGAATTACAAAAAGACTGGAAGAAGCTGAGGAGGATAGAGACCACATAGGAAGACCAGTAGTCTCAAAAAACCTGGACCCTCAAGATCTCTCAGACACTGAACCACTAACCTGGCATCATACACTAGCTGGTCTGAGGCCCCTGACATGTATACAGCAGAGGACTGCCTGATATGGCCTCAGTGAGAGAAGATGCACCTAGCCCTTGAGAGACTTGAGGAAATGGGGAGGCCTGGCAGGGGATGGGGTGGGGTGGGGGTGGGGACATCCTCTTGGAGATGGGAGAATAGGAATGGGATGAGAAACTGTCTGAAGGCAGAACTGGAGAGGGATAATGGACTGTAAAAAAAAAAGATTAAATATAATTTTAAAAAATGCCTACAGTTCAGTTCACTTTCTCCAGGACCCAAACCCAGGGAATGATGCCACCCATAATGGGCAGGTCTTTCCACCTCAATTAACTCAATCAAACCAACTGCCCACATACATACCCACAGTCAAACCAAATGTAAATAATTCCTCATTGCATTTTCTTCCCAGGTGATTCTACATTGCATCACTTGTAGAATTAAAATGTACTGCTACATTATACTTATACCACACTCCATTAATTAAGCCTCTTGGGCTCTTGAGATTTTTATCATTGTTGTAGGGTTTCCATGTTTTAGAATCTAATCTAATCAAAGGCTGAAGCAGGAGTGCTATGAAAGTGAGCTATACAGACTGAACCCTATTTCAAAAAAAATTTTTTTTAAAAAATTAACTATACCTGAGATGCACAGTGAGACCATTTCAAAAGCAATAAAAAATAATTTAGCTGCTTACCAGTAGGAGTTAAATTAACATTCAAGTTGGGGAACACCTGCGATTTTACAATGAATTTGCTCCTTTCCAATAATTTATAATCTTTTCTTTTACCTTTGCAGAAACATATACACTTGTTTTTGGTTTAGTTTCCTATGGTTTTGATATTTTGAGACAGGCTCTCACATAACCCAGGCTGGCCCCAAACTTGCCATGTAACTAACAGTAATGCTAAACTTTTTATGATTTATCTTTATTTTAACTGCATGAGTGTTTTGCCTGCATCTAAACCTTTGCACCTTGTGTATGCCTAGTGCAGAAGGAAGCCAGAAGAGGGCACCGGATCCTCTGGAACTGGAGCTACAGGCAATTGTAAGCTGCCATGTGGGTGCTGGGAGCAAAACACAGGTCCTCTGTAAAAGCAACAAATGCTCTAAACCACTGAGCCATTTCTCCAGTTCCAACTCTGAAACTTGATTCTTCTGTCTCTACCTCCCTAGTGCTGTGATTACAGGTGCACACTACCACATTTGATCTATGCTGCACTGGAGACCAAACCCAGAGCTTTCAAAGTACTCTATCAACTGAGCTATGTCCTTAGACCTCCCCTTAAAGAAATTACAAATGTTTCCCTGTCACTTAACATAACAAGTGCTGCTACCAAATGGATTTTTAAGTGGAAAGTACCTTATGCTACCCAGAATAGTTCATTAAAATCTCAGCTCACTGTAGCTGTGGTTTTGGCTGATGTCCCTCCCTACTCGCTGCTTCCACACACATCTTTTCTTTGTCTGCATCTCTTTCCACAGCTCTGGTTACAATGCCATCAGAAGTGGATAGATGAGGCTGATCAAACACATGCTGTTATTCTTCATGTGCCACACGATTGGGAGAATACAGCGTCCATGGGATTTCAGCAATGGATGCCAGTATAGTCTGCTGTCACTATTGCTATTATCTAATCTAACTTGTCCACCTTGAACCTGTTTGAAATAGCTTTGATATATACCAAGTAAGTAGAAATTTACCACAGATGTCAAGTACAAACTAAAATTTAAACTTGATTTAAGACAAGTGTAGCAAATATTCATCGTGAGGGAACAGGGTTTTTTTTTTCTTACAAAATTCATAATAAACATAAAAGACAAAGGGAAAAAATGTTTATTGAGCATCATTAAATTTAAAACGTTCTCTTAAAACATATCATTAAAAGTGAAAAGATGCAGACATAGAATCCTAGCACTTTGGAGGTAGAAACAGGAGAATCAGTCATTCAGAATCATCCTTGGTGACATAAGCAAGTGCAAGGTCAGCTTGGGCTATTTAAGATCCTGTCTCAAGATAAATAAAATTTGTATTTATATATAAATATTATACTATATATTTTATATATAATATAGTATGTAATTATATATTTACATATTTTATTTATGTTTATATTTGTTTATATACTATATGTTTTATATAAATGTAATATATTTTAATTTTTATCATAATAAATAAATAAATTTATTTATTTAAATAAAAGGCAATATATGATGAAATATTATATATACTCATAGATGATGTAACCTACTATGTTTAACCACTCATAAAGTTTTGTTTGTTTGTTTGTTTGTTTTCTTTTTTTCCCTTTCTTTCTTTCTTTTCCCCTGAGGACCAAACCAAGGGCCTTACCACTGAGCTAAATCCCCAACCAGCCACTCATAAAGTTACAGCAAAGAAAGTAAGATGCTCAAAGTTCTAGACAACTCTAAAGAAATACAAACTAAAACCATAAAGTTACCACTAAATATATTAGAATGGATATAATTTTAAAATACCAGCTATGTGTCAGCATGTCATTGAGAACTAAGAACTTCTCCAGCTTCTCGTGGGGATGTAAAATGGTGCAAATATTTTGGAAATCTGTTTGGGGGTTCTTGAAATGTTAAGTATATAAGCGAGCCATCCCAGTCCTAGATGTTTAACTATGAGAATGATGACATGTTGTGATGTTTTAATTGTCAACACAAACTAGAATCACCCAGGAAAAGTCTCAGTGAGTCCAGATCCAGTGGCCTGTGATCTTCTCTGTGGGGGATTGTCTTGATTGCCTTAAATAAGATGAGCCAAACCAACCTCAAGTGGGTGGTGCCATTCCCTAGGTTTGGCCTGGACTTTATAATAGGACTAATAGCTGAGAAGTAGCATGAATGCATTCATGCATGCATTCTTCTCTACTACTGATATAATGTGACTAACTGCTTCAAGTTTCCAATGACAGACTGGATTTGTGAGCCAAATGCTCCTTTAAAGTTGTCTGTCAGACAGGGTATGTGGAAGTTTAAAGAAGCTTTATTCAAATAATCAAAAATTTGGCATATGCTTAGTGTATTGCAAGAATTCTCACCACCTAGATATCTTAAAAAGAACAGAATTATTTTTCTTTTATTCAGGAGTCCATATGCCTGAAACTAAAGTATTGGTATATTTATCTCTTCTGGAGAATGTAGAGAACAATCATTTCACCTCCTTGTATCTGATATTTTCTGGAAAATCCTTGGCATACAGCAGCATGCCAGCAGTCTCTACCCTGTTCTGTCTGTCCTTTCAACAGAACATTAGTGACTGGATATGGTGCTCCATCTAAGTGAATACTGCCTCGTGTTACTGGAAGCCATTCTGTGTTGCTATAATAGAAAGCCTAAGATGCCATAGTTTATATAAAGAACAGAGATTTAGTTAGTGGGGTGGGACACACCAAGGATATGAAGGCCACAGGATTAAAAGTTCAAGATCATGCTCAGCTTCGTAGTGACTTTGAGGCCACCTTGGACTACGGGTGATTCTATCCACAAACAATACACAAATGAACAGACAAAAAGGATGAAAATTTAACTGTTGTAGTTCTAGAGACTTTAAGGTCCTAGTCTGAAGGAACTACAAATGATAGGGGCTCCATGCTGAGTCACCCTGAAGGAAGACGAGCAGAAGAGTAAGAAACAACGAACTCAGAATTGTAATGAAGGTCAACAAAGGCCATCAAACCTATGCCTTGTGATGGATCAGCATGGCAGGCTCTTCCTTACTCCATGTGTTTTCCTGTGATTCTAGTATAGGACCCATTTGTCCAGTTGACTACTCACTAGCCTCAACTACCACACAGTAAGGAATGGTGACCACAGGACAAAACCCCAAAGTCTACAGTGTATTTTATGGAAATATTTTGTTTTTCTAATTTTGTAATAAAGAAAACTTGTCTTACATTCTTTTATGGTTTGTTTTTATTATTTTTAAGTTATTTGTATGTGTAGGAGGGTGGGTATGATTGCAGGTGCCCAGAGTGTAGAGGTGCCAGACTATTGGAGCTAGAATTACAGGCGGTTATAGTCTGGGCAATGTGGGTGTTTGTTGCAGGATATTTTATCACACTGTGGACCCTGAGACTGTGATATTTACTGAAAAGGGCTGTTTCTAGTTGTGGTGTGGCTCAGCCTTAGCACACGCCTTTAATCCTTGTGGCTGGAATATACACCTCTAATCTCAAACAATGAAGGTAAAGTTAGTTTGTAGAAGAAAGCATCCATGTTTGAAAGTAATATCTAATTGAGTGACAAAGTGACCAATCAGAAAAAGATTTGACAAAATATAATATGCCCAAGGGAAGCTACTTAAGAGAGCACATAGAGAGAAAGAAGAAGGAAATAATTTTACTGGAACAGTTTTACACAAACTGGTTTGAGAGAGATCAAGCTAGACACAGGTAAAAACAGAATGAACCAGAGAATGAGAAGGAGCCAGAAGATTAGGACAGACTGCCAAAGTTAGTATGAGGACAAGCGGAGAAATTCAGGAGAGACTGAGACAAAAGCCAGATTGAATCTGTTAGCATGGAGAGTTTTGAGTCAGAACAGCTGAGTTGAACCTGCCAGCCAGAGTTCAAAAAGAACAAGAAAGGGTAAGCTTATTCAGCAGGAAGTTTCAGAGGCAGAAACACTATAGGCCTAGATTAGATTAGCTGGGGGATAAAAGTTTCCAGGACTAGCCCTAGGTTAGCAGTTGGAAGCAATAAGATTCCAAGATAACAATTACAGAGACAAATAAAAAGATACTTGACACTATTGCTGATGCCAAGAAGTGCTTACAGACTTACAATCATCAGACTGAGCCCAGGGACCCCAGTGGAAGAGTTAAAGAAAGAACTGAAGGAGCTGAAGGGAATTGCAACACCATGCAAAGAACAATATCAACTAACTGGACCTCCAGAGCTCCCAGGGACTGAACCACCAACCAAGGAATACACATGGATGAGTCCATGGCTCCAGCTACATATGTAGCAGAGGATTGCCTTATCTGGCTTTAATGGGAGGAAAGGCCCTTGGTCTAGTAGAGGCTTGTTGCCCCAGCATAGGAGGATGCTAGAAGGGCGAGGCAGGAGTGGGTGGGTGGGTGGGGGAGCACCCTCTTAGAAGCAAAGGGGAGGGAGGATGGGATGGAGGTGTGGGGGAGTGGGAGACTGGGAAGGAGGACAACATTTGAAATAAAAATAAATAAAATAACCATTTTTTTAAAAAAAGATATTTTTACAGATGCTAAAAACCAAACTCCAGGCCTTTGCAAGAGCAGTATGGCTCTTACCTGCTGACTCACTTATCCAGCCCTCATCTTGCATTCTCATAGTTTATGCCTACAGTTGAAGTAGCTCACCAGGTTAAATTTGGGAAAGTCTCTAGATATTACTTAAAAGTAGTTTACAGAGTGACTACTCTGTATAATACAAACTGAGACAAGAGAACCAAGTGTGTCATGTGGCCCTCACTATTCCTGCTTCTGCACTGTGTGCTACATCAGACTAAACCTGCTCGTGAAATATTGAAATTTTAATTTTACTACCTCGTTTAACAGTATCTTAAGATGAAAATACCTTAAGATCAAGTCTTGGGTAAACACCTAGCTGGCATTAGAAGAAAATGGCTATTTTGAGAATAGCCTTTGACAACAAGGCTCAATGAAAGACGATGTGATCTGAGTCAGTCCATCCACACAGGACACAGACTCTTAAACAAACAGTAATCGTAGTCCAATCAATGCCTCGTTCCATTTGTGATGGACTCAGCTGCAGACTCATTTCTCTGCACTCTCATATTTACCCTATTCCCATTAGATTTCCTGGGAACAGGCACATGTAAACCACTGTATGAGTATAGTTCCCTGGAACATGTTTGATGACTGAGACTCATGACAGTCCAACCACTGCTGGACTGAAAAGCCTTCCCTCAACTTAGAGGATGAGTGATTGGTAGCCAAGCCCCTCCAGGTTGTTCTTCAGATGCTCAGTCAGAGGTAAGGCCATAGAGATGCAGGACTGATTGAAATTGTTCATTTTTATTCTATGCCCATAGTCCACTGGAAATTTTATGGATTTTTTTTTGAATTATTGAAAGCATATCTCCTTAACAAAATCACCTCTACTAGGTTGAAATAATTTATCTCAATGTCCCAGGACTTCCCACAAGACCTTACTCCAAACAGACTGTTTCATTTTATTTTATAAAACAACATAAGGGCTAGAGAAAATGGCTCAGCAGTTTAGGACACTTCTTGCTCTGGCAAGGAACTCTGGCAAGGAGGACCTGCATTCGATTCCTGATACCCATGTGGTGTCTCACAAACATTCATCACTTCAGTTCCAGTCAGTTTCCAGTCAGTCCAATGCCTTCTCCTGGCCTACAAGGGTAGTAGGCATGGGCATGGTACACAAACATATGCAGGCAAAACACTCACACATGAAATAAATAAGGGTAAGATAATTTTAAAGAGCATGATGCTAAGTATCAATCATACTCTCTACATATACAAAGAAATAAGAGATCTACACAAAGGCTTGCTTATTTTAAGTCCTGTTTCACTTTTATGAGCAGAAACATAAGTTTTCTGGAGACCCTGAAAGCTCAGGTTTCACAATCGTGTCTTTCCTCATTAGTTCCACATTCAGGCGGGTAGGCTGTGTCATTCATAAAGTGGAACCAAGTCCTTCCCTCAGGGCCTGTCAGTATTGTTCAGAGGAATGCAGGCATTATATAAATGTCATTGTATTTAAGTGCATAATAGCTTTTTCACAGCTGACTTTTTCTAAAATAAAAAGAGAAGCTATGTTCTCTTCAATTCCAGAACAGCAGAAATGCTTTTTACAGAGTGCAGAGAACCTACTATAAAGGATTTATCTTCACGTTGCTAATAAAGGGTCATCCTCATGATCCATCAACTGTGACAACTCAAGTTCAGTAGTAACTAACAGTGTCTCGAACACTTTTCTTATTTCAAAACCTCATTGTATTCCACGAATGGCCATACTGGCACTCTTTATAGCCTCGTCTAAGATACTCAAAAACGCAAATCACCAAATTCTCCAAAGATATTTGAATTCTTAAATTTGATTTCATATTTTATCTTGATGGCTTGACTGCACTGGACGTTTCCAAGAAGGCGTCTTTTTAGGCTCACCAAAGAAGAATAGATGCAATGGTCTCAGGAAGCAGAGAGAGCAACTGGCCCGGAACAACTTATGGATTCGCTGGGTCAGCTTGCAGTTGCTCCTCTGCCCCGATTTGCTTTGTTCTCTTCTAAGTCTGCTTTGCTTTAAGACCCAGGAACATCGTTGTGGAAGTACAGACTCCAGTTTCAATGATAAATCAAACCGAGTACAAGCTGTTAGTAACACTGTCACGTTTAAAGTCAGGCTGAGAATAAGTGACGCCATGCATTAATTGTTATTTATCTTGTTTTTTGTCTTGTTAGTCCAGAAGCTTTTTACCATTAGCCCAGTCTTTAATCAGGCCAAGCCCAGTGAGGTAGTACCACCACAGTGCACACTGCTGCCCAAGATCCTCCAGAGCCCGGTGCCATGGCTCATTCTCAGGAATGGTTAAATGAGAATCCTCATGGCCAGAACCATAAAGACCTTAGGCCTGTTTTTGCTTCTGCCTTCGGGGTATTCAGGCACCTTTGTGCACCACATGGGGCAGGGAGGGGGTTTGGGGGGAAGAAGAAATGAAGTTCGTTGGGTTGGGGTGGGTTTTTGCAGGGAAAATGCCTTCTCCGAGTCGGTTTGGGGGGAGGGGAGTAGGTTAAGATTTTCGGGGTGGGTGTACATCATTGGCTGGGGCTGAAGTCCTGGGAATGCTTCATTTATGAAGTCTTTATATGGAGAGAAGTCACCAAACTATGTGACTACCTCAATGATGGTGGAGGTAGGAGGGGTCGTAGGACTATGTGCCTGAGCATGCGGTTCCAAAACAGGGAGGGATCGATCCTTACTCCTGCCAGTCTCAAGATGAGATTCTCGGGATTCGGACACTTCTCGTCATTACTCTTGCTGCAGGTCTGTCCCCTACACCCCACTCCTCAGTCACGCAACTTGCTTTGTCCTACAGACACCAAGTGCTAAGTGTCCATAAATAAGTAGAGAGCTAAGAGTTGGGTGCCATAGATTGTGTATGGCCAGGGAATAAATATTTTGAAGGAAAAGAAAAAGGAGGGAAAAAAAGTTTTAAATTGACGATCCTATGACACAGAGAGAGGACGGCCTTTCCTACACTAGAAAGCTCTTGCTTCCTTCTTTCTTCACAAGAAGACCCAATGATGGAAATCAAGTGAGAGGTGTTATCAGGTGTGATGGTTAATTCTCAGCGTCAACATTGCTGGGTTAAGGTTCCCACATGTTTGTTCAAATATTTTAGATGCTTGTATCAAGTTATTTTTAGATTTGCATGTTAATCGGTAGGTTATAAGTGAAGCAAATGTCTACCAAAATGTTAATGTAGGTGAGCCACATCTTAGGTGGAAGGCCTGCTGTAGCATTAGTGCCCCGCTGAGTCCATAGCAGGTTTTAGCCAACTCCTTTAAAAAGTCTCTGTCTCTGTCTCTCTCTATCTCCTTGTCTCCCCCCTCCCTCTGTCTCTGTCTCTCTCTTTTTCTGTGTCTTTCTTTGTCTTTCTCTTTGTCTCTCTGTCTCTCTGTCTCTCTCTCTTTCCCTTCTTCCCCCCCTTCCCAGTCCCCCACCCCACCCCCCGCCCCTGATTCTATCAACTCCTCATCTCATCTTCCTGTCTTTGAAAGCAAGAGGTGCAGGGGCTACTTCCTGGTGATTCTCTCCCCCTCTACCCCACAAGATCGCACTTTTACTAATTATTTGGGAATTTCATACAATGCATCCCAATCACAATTTAGCAGAGGCATGGGGAAGGATTCATTTTCCTTAAGGTGCATGGTCAAAGGAAGTTTGACCATGCTCCAATGACTATATGGGCAACGCAAATTCCTAGTGATTCATGTCATTAGGCTCATGTCTACTTCCTAGTAGGTCTTTTGATGACCTAATTTAAAAGCCATTCCCTCTTTCCCACGTCATGCTTGTGACTTATCTATTTGCTGGTTTAGCTGAATATATATTCACACTCAAGTTTCTTTCACCCTAAAACTCCCTTCCTATAACCTCTTGCAACACGAGTTAACTCCATAACTACCCACCCTTTCCAACCAGGCTTTACTTCCTAACCTCCCATTCAGCATCCAATAATCACACGCTAACCAGAGCTTCAAAATATCAATAATAAGCATTTGGAAACCATAAATAAATAAATAAATAAATAATCTATTATGAGTCAGAATCACAGCGCTAACTATTTTATCTGAAACTTTTCATCCAGTTTTTAATCATAGGATATGAATTAGATGTGATCCATTGACATCATCATTTGTAATAGAAAATGAAAACTAGAAGACATTGGGTAATTCCTGTTAGTTAACAGAGTCTGGCTCCTGTCCCTGCTCTACGTACTCTTTTCACAGCCCTTCCTCACATCCCTGACTTCAAATCTGCTTTGATTCTCCTCCATGTGCTGCTCTTTACTCTCTATGGAAACCTGGAGTCTATCTTACGTCAGTGACTAATAGTTGTTCCCTTATGTGTACAGCAGGCAGCAGAACAGCCCCAGAGATTCTACTCTGAAGTCACCACACTGATTTGGGGCAGACTGCCTGATAGCACAAGGGTCAGGGCTACGACCACGTCACAGAATCATACCCTAAGGGAGGGAGGGCACTCTCTTGTATGTCCAGCACTGAGCCATGTAAGTGGGTCACCGAAGGAAAGGAAAGAAAGCAGAGGTGCATGTGGGGGGTTCTCCCTCTACACCCTGCAAGGGATGCAAAAGAAAACAAGACCAAGAGACAAGGAGTGCTAAAGCTGAAGACGGGAAGGCAACCTAAGAATTGAATGTTGTAAAGAGAGCTTGTGAGCCCTGACCATACTCCCAGGAAGCTATCCCACCTTCTACAACAGCAGTTCCAGCACTGTGTGTCCACCTCATTGTGGCACACCAGGGTTCCACACCTCCCCTCATGCTATCCTGAGTTGTAGGCCGATCTCACGAATACTCTGTTTCAAAGAATCCCTGGTCATTTCTAATGGGCTTACTATTTAACACATCCTCTCCATGTCTAAAGGAGTAGTTACAGTGAAAACATCAGGCACCTTTCCTAACCTGTATTAGGATATTTTGAGCAAACATTAAATCATATGTGGTTGACAGGCATCCTTAAAAATAGGCAAGGTTGGGGGTGGCAAGATAGCTCACACGTAAAGGTGATTGCTGCCAAGTCTGATGACCTGGGTTCAATTCCTGGAATCGAATGATGCAAGGACAGAACTGACTCCCACAAGCTATCTATCCACTGACCTCCATGTGTGTTCAGAACACACACCCATACACATACACATATGTAATAAATAAGCAAATAAATAAATGCCAAAGGTCATTTGATCTATAAACCATGGACTTCAGGATACTTATTTGACTCCATTTGGATTCCACACTCCTCTTAAAATCCAAAATATAACTTCGGGTCAAGACACCATCCCTGCCACAGTGGCTTCTCCAACAAAAGCCATAACACTCCCAACCCAGAGCTTTGAGGCACCATTTCCCCTCACTTGTGTGAAGAGGCTGTGAAAATGCTTCTCTTAGAAAAGCAGGGTTGGGTTACAACAACTGGTAGCTATTCTCTGCAGCGAGGCTGCGGGCTAATGGGCAATTATGGGTTAACTGTGTAGCCTGACTGATTATACACTGAACCAGGAGACACAATGCTTTAACGAGAGGATGATTCTCATGGTGGGAATTACAGAACCTGGCAAGACAGCAGAGAGATATTTTGAGGCAGGCAGGCTTTCCAACACCCGAAATAACAGCCAGTAGGAGGCTGCCTACGTGGGCCTACAGAAGGTCAAGCCAGCCCTGCTCTGTCAGCAAGAGCCCTTTGAATCATCTCAACACTTTCCTCTTTGCTAAACCTATCCGTTCCTACCCCCCAAACTTGTCCTTCACAGGCTCTAGGGCTGTCTTTGAAATCGAACAGCAACCAGGAATTCTTTATGTGGTTTAGATTTGATGGAGAACATCAAATGGGGAAGACACAAGTTACTGGAGAGCCAATAACCTCCTCAGCCTCCCATAACTGCAAGTTCAATGCGGGGGAGGAGGGGAGCTTAGCAAGCCAGCTATAACTCACACTGCCAAAATTGCTTCCACGAACCTCAAAGGTCCAGGGACACCCATCTGTTCCTTGAACAGCCTACCACTCCCTCTCCCTGAAAGTCAGAGCAGTATGACAGCCATTCACACACAGGATTCCTCCCCCACCACTCACTTTCTACCCCCAACTAGAGGCTCCTAGCACAGTGCACCAAGCACAGATTCCCTGGATTCCCCACAGCATAGCAGCTTGTTGTCAGAGATGCCTTGCATGGTTCCTGCAGGGTATATTTTCATTTAGTCTGCATGTTTGGCACACTCCACCCATAAACAGAAGCCCAAGGTACAAATAGATAACATGACTGATTTACTCCGAGCGTTGAAAATGTTTAATCAACTAATAGTGATAACAAACCATCTCATAGGAAAACCAAGTGGCAATTGCCCAGCCTAGGACTCCTTCAAATCAGCTGAAAAGCATATAGACATTTAGGGTTACTGATGGCTGCTCATGAGAGCTATGGAAACTGTGAGAGTCCCTTTTCATATTTACATTTGTTCATATTTCTGGGTAATGTTGAAGAACATCGGATCAGCCGCTCTCCCTGACAGAAGTAAAAAGTCATTCATCCATCCCAGAATCAAGTTTCCTGCAGCCCCCACAGCTAGATTAAATAAACTATCTGGGTGTGGGCATTCAGACAGCAGCCACACATATCTCCAAGCCTGGAGATGTCTAAGGCAGAACCATTCCAAAAAGAGTCCCCAAAAAAAGTGTCAGTTAAAGCACAAGTAGCATATGGTGAAATAAAATTTCAAGTATTTCATTCAAATAATTCAAGACCACAAAAGCTTATGACATGACCACTTAAGAATGCTGTAGTTCTTACTCATTCATTCACCATCCAAATTCATTTACCAGACTAGAAGCTCCCAAAGAGCTGGGATCTTTCTCTTTTTCCTGCTGGAGATAGTATCTCAGCTGCTGTCTATTACTATTTGATAATGATTTTTAAAATATATTCTTTGAGCTGAGTGAGTCCAGTCACTATCCAGCATACACTTAATAATCAAATAATGAAGAGCACAGGATCTTCTTTTAGTCTACACTTTGCTCCCTGGTAATTGTACAATTCGCTTCTAATTGATGCCCCCATTTGAAGTGATATGCAAATTTCATCTCCCATGAATTTGGTCTTTGGCAAAATACTTTTAATTTAAATAACAAAACATACTACTTTGAGCTTCTCCTAAAAGCCTCCCTGTCAGCAGATCCTATGAGAAGATAAAAAAAACCAATCTTTTGATTAATGATGACTTTTCAAATGACAAATTATCTAAATACATTTCTGTAGGAAAAAAATCATTTTCTCTCTACTATAGCTAACACTAATATTTTAATTCTTTTAAACATAAAAAGACATACATATATGTCTTCAAATAAAATATTTTTATAAGTCAACTGAAACTGTTTTGAAAACAATGCCATATAGATTAAGTAACCAAAGAAAATAGCTAATAGATTAAAATAAATGTTTATTTGCTTTAGCTCACTGTCTAAAACACTGTTTACAACAACAATGACATGTTACTGATGCCTGACACCTCTTGAGATTGTCATTATCTAGAAAGCCAAATGCTAGCAATGATGGAAAGCCACAGGAATTCCAAGTGCTTTTAAGACTTTGGAAGATAGTTTGATAGTTTCATACAAACACAAATAGATATAGCCTTAATATGATCCAAAAATTATGTTTCTGGATACTACTCAGTTGATTTGAAAATATTGTATATAAATTGTTTAATAGCTTCCTTTATAGCCTCAAAAAAAAAAATAGCCAAGATATGTTTCCATAGCTGAATGAATAACAAATTATAATACATACATAAAATAGCATATTTTACTCACTGGTAAAAAGAAACGATCAACCCATAAAAAATGCATACATACAATTAAGTGTAAACACACATTTGAAAAGTCTACACAATATACGACTCTACCTATAAAGTAATCTGACAAAGATCAACGTGAAAGCTCCTCGGTGATTTGAAACTAGTTGTGGTAGTGCACATTTGCAATTCTAGCATTCAGGAGATGGGGGCCAGCCTACCATAGGCAGCAGAATCCTAAATTTAGAGGAAGCCATGAGTTAGGAGTAGAGAGGAGTATTTGACTATGTACAGCCCTGGTGACTTGTAAAGTAGTGAAAATATTCTGTAAGTGAATATACCTGTGGAAACAGAACACTCTACAATTTTCAAAAGCCATAGACCTTTACAGTGCAGAAAGAGAAGCTCACTACATGTCTATTTTAGAAAAACACCTAGGAAATTAAGAGTATTAGCAGGTTGAAACGAAGAATGAGATCACTATAAACACATGAAACAACTTTACTGAACTTGAAAGATAAGGGGGGAGAAAGGTTCTGCACCCAGTAGCTTTACAAAAGAGTCAACTAAAGACAGGACGAAGAACATATTAACATGTCCTAGTTGGTGATATGATTTCCACAGGGCAAACGTGTTGAGAATTTGACACCACTATATACATATACACAAATAAAGGTTGGTGGATGGTGAGAGTGAGGTATCTTACACCAAACATGGTGTTCCTCAAAGAGAGTGATGCCCTCTGTAATAGGTTTGAATAGGGCTTCTATTTAACAAAATAGAAATGCATTTACAGACAGAAATGGTTATGGTTAAGTGTATACACCTGAGTTCATATCCACGTATATGTTTTAGTGGCCTATCAAGGTGCTTAGTAGTAGTGACCTTGATAGTAGTGATTATATCTGAGGCCAGGATCTCACTTTCAAATATTAATTCCCCAATATCTAGACAAGAACTTCTTTGTCAAATTAATTGAAGCATAAAATATGCAAGATAATGATAGAGGGTCACATGAAGTCATAAAATGAAGAATGTTCAAAAGACATATTAGAGACCTACATTAATTAGGTATACTGAAAGGGTACTGGGAGCAACTAAAAGATTCCCAAGGCCAGGCAGTGGTGGCACACGCCTTTAATCCCAGCACTCAGGAGGCAGAGGCAGGCAGATTTCTGAGTTTGAGGCCAGCCTGGTCTACAGAGTGAGTTCCAGGACAGCCAGGGCTATACAGAGAGACCCTGTCTCGAAAAATCAAAAAAAAGAAAGAAAGAAAGAAAGAAAGAAAGAAAGAAAGAAAGAAAGAATTCCCAGTGACCATACCTTAGACAACAAATGACAAATGGTGTTCAAAAGGCTGATGAGGTGGTAAAGTGATGAGCAAGCAAACATAAAGACTTAGATGTGATTCCCAGAACCGGTGTATATAATCCTTGTGTGGTGCCATGTGCTTGCAAATCCCAGCACTAGGGAAGTGAAAACACGTAGATTCCTAGGTCTCACTTGCCAGTCAGTCTAATCTACTTTGTAAGTTCCAGGCCATTGAGAAAAAATGTCTCAAAAAACAAGGTGGACAGTACCTGAGGAATGAGAACCGAGGTTGTCTTCTGGCCTCTGTACAACTGCAAACACACACACACACACACACACACACACACACACACACACACACACGTGTGTGCACTCGTGCATGCAGATGATCAAAATTTGAAAAAGTAAATACCACAGTGTTGGACTTTAGGCTAAAGTATATAAAATCAGCACCCATGAATTGATACTGATTTGAATAAATAAATGAATCCAGATGAGACAAATTGTGTGGGGCAGTGAACCATGCTAGGAAACCTGGTAATTGCCAGGAAACTTAGTAAGGTTGAGCATGCTGAAAGCCCCAGAACCTCATACCAGAGGACAGTAGGAACTTCACCTGCTTCCAACCAGGCCCTTGTCACGTGACCACACTCCCTACATAGGAAGGAGACCTATGATCTCATAGATCAGACCAGAGTTCTCCATGCTAATGAGGTATCTAGAGACCTTGAGGGTTTAGCCAATAAGCTTCTCTTCCAGGCATTACTTCCTGCAAAAGATATTTAATCTCTGGTCCACCCTGAAGAGGTAGTATACACCCATTTTCTATAATGAACAATTAATAAACAGTTTATAACCAAGGACTGTCTTTCTCATTAAGAACCAGCATGAGGATCATGGAGAAGGCCTTCATCTACAGAGCCTTGCTGCCTAAGTCTCCCAGAGAAGGTCCCACCACAATCCCAGACAAGCACTGCTAAGCTAAGGACAATCGCTGATGCCAATCCGACTCCTCCATGCAGTTTCTAGCAGAGTCTGGATGTCTGGGAGTCAGGGAACCCTACCTTCAGCCCCACATCTTAGGCTACATTTTCCCACCTCCTGAGCAGTATATTGGTGATTCCCTCGAACCCATCACCGGACAGCAGGTGTAGGGTAAATGCAGTCTAGAGTCTCCATGTTTCATCTGCCCAGCAGAGTTCCTACACACCAGCTATGAGGTGTGTTCCTGAAGGAATTTCCAATAACTTTTATAGATACTCTTAAATCAAGGCATAGAGCACAACTTTCCACTCCCTAAACACAAGTTCTGCAGAGTGACATTCTTACAAATAGCACAACACAGAAAAGAATAAAATGTAAGATTCCACTGTGGAGAAAACTGAAAACTGAGCATCAGCCAGATGCCTGGAATCCGTACCACTAATTGTGTTGGAAGTGCGTATGGTTTTTGTGATCTAAGAATAACACTTTACCTTTGTGGTCTTTTAGTCCAAAAATACATAACCTCATTCTAGCATGCAAAATTCCAATATGGAAAAGCCCACATTGGCGTGACAAGTTCCTTGCAAGCCATCAAGGCAATCTAGCGCAGAAAAGAAATCTAAAATGCTGTTACAGCCAAGAGATGCCTAAGACAACATAATTACTAAGTGCACTGAGATAGCATGGAGATTGGAACCAAAAAAAAAAAAAAAAAAAAGCACCAGAAAAGTTGAACATCTGAGCTTTGGCTAGTAGAATTGAACCAATATTGATACATTATCTAGTGTAAAATATTTACAGTCAGGGGAACTGGGTTGCAGTATACAGATAACCTAGGACTCTATAAATGTAAAAGTGGTCTAAAAAATACATTTGAAAAAAATCTGTATTATATAACAAAAGCATACCAAAGAAGTTACATGCAACGTAACATGATGCATTGATATTATTCAGAACATATTTACCCTTAAAAAGCTATAAGTGGATGTGATAATTTCATGCGTAGACATGACTGGACCAGGAAGAGCCCAGGTGCTTGATCACATGTTATGCTGAGTGTGTCTATGAGAGCTGTGTGATCAAGATAATGGATTAGTCACTGAGTATGAACAACAGACAGCCCTCTGTAGTGGGTGGGGTTGCCAAGGTCCTGAATAGAATGGAAAGGTTGAGCAGGAGAGATAGATTCCTACCTGACAGAAAGATAGGATATTAGCTTTTCCTGTCTTTGGAGCCTGTTATAAACCTAACAAAACAAGCAAGCAAAAGAGAGAGAGAGAGAGAGAGAGAGAGAGAGAGAGAGAGAGAGAGAAACAAAAGGCTCTAGCATTGATCTGATCCAGTAATAGTCCTCGTTACTAACTATTCTCTGGCCATAGGTAAACAGGTAGAACTCATTCTGAAAAAAAGTGGCAGATTAAGAAATTTAAATTAATATCATTTTGTCAAAACACACCACAAGAGACTGAAAAGATATGACATCCATATAATTAATCAGAGAGTTATAGCTAGGAAGAACACAATCTTTCCAAAAGAAAATGAGGAAAGGTCTTTTTAACATCCCTAATAAGCCTGTAATATATGTTCAACTTTAATAGATACTAAGGAAATGTAGATAAATGTTCAGTAACATAACATTTTTCATGCATACCATTGATGAAGTTAAGAATATTAAGAAGTGTCAAAGGCATAAAGTAAAGGAACTCATTCCCTTGCAGGATAACATTTGAAATAACACTAAAGCTTTTAAACATATGTATTGGTGTGTGGGTGTGTGCATATGTAGGCACAACTATGACATCATTCTTGTGGAGTTCAGAAGACCTGCAGGAGACAATTCTCTTCTTCCGTCATATGGGCTCCAGGGACCAAACTCAGGTTGTCAGGTTTGGTGACACTGAGCCATTTTGCCAGCCCACGGGCATTCTTGGTTTTATTATAGTGCATGTTTCTTCAGGCATGTGGTGGCAGACGCCCTTAATTCCAGCACCACATTCAGAGGTACAGCAGGTGGATCCCTATGAGTTCAAGTCTACCCTGGCCTACATAGAGAACGCCAGAACCTCCAGGCCCACATAGAGAGCCCTTGTCTCAAAAAGAAGGAAAGAAGGAAGGGAAGGAGGGAGGGAGGGAAGGAGGGAGGGAGGGAGGGAGAGAAGGAAGGAAAGGGATTACTTTTTTTTATTTTTTAAATTGTTTTTGGTTTTTCGAGATAGGGTTTCTCTGTGTAGCCCTGGCTGTCCTGGAACTCACTCTGTAGACCAGGCTGGCCTCGAACTCAGAAATCCACCTGCTTCTGCCTCCCAAGTGCTGGGATTAAAGGCGTGTGCCATCACTGCCAGGCTGGGATTGCTATTTTAAAGTCTAAAGATGTTATGTTCCTTAATATACATAAAATATTACATAATCAGATATTTTAAATATTACCTCTGTTTTTTCTAACATGTTGAAACATAACTTCTAACAATTTCCAGTTAAAATCAAATGTAAAAATTGTTCCCAAAGGGTTCTTAATTCTGTAGCTAGACATAGTTCATCATGAAGACCTGAGTTTGATGGCTGGATAAAGGCGATGTTCTGACAATTCTTTTCATCTCTTACTAACATTAGTATTAGGTTTTTAAATGAGCAGAGGGAAAAATGGCTTTACTACAGGCCATGAAGTCAATCATAATTATTAAAAAAAAAAAAAAAAGGCATAAAATGTTCTAGTGAAGAAACCTTTGCCCCCATTTTGGCGCCCCCATGTGGCCACCAGAGAAAAGAGTATTGTTGCCTAATGCATTACGATACTCCCCCCACCCCCACTTATTTTTTTACTCACATTACATTCCAATTACAGGCTCACTCTCCTCTCCTCCCAGTCTTGCCCTTGCAAATCCCTTCCCCCATTACCCCCTCCCCTTCTCAGAGAAGGGGAAACCCCACTTGGGTACCACCCCACCCTTGGGACATATAGTCCCAGCAGGACTTCTCCCCTACTGAGGTCCAACTAGGCAGTCCAGGAATAGGAATGGAAGCCAATGGCAGGGAACAGAGACTGAGACAGCCCCCACTCCATTTGATAGGGAGGGGGATCCCACATAAAGACCAAGTTGCACATTTGCTACCAATGTGTAGAGGGCCTAGGTCCAGCCCCTGCGTGTTCTTTGGTTGGTGGTTCGGTCTCTGTGAGCCCCCATAGGCGCAGGGTAGTTGACACTGTAGGTTTTGTTGCGGTGTCCTTGACCCCTCCGGCTCGATCATTTCTATCCCCCACTCCTGCACAAGACTCCCTGAGCTCCACCTGATGTCAAGCTATAGGTCTCCACATCTATTTTCATCAGCAGCTGGATGAAGCCTCTCAGGAGACATCTATGCTAGGCTCCTGTCGGCATGCACAGCGTAGTATTATTAATAATGTCCGGGTCAGTTCCCTCAGTCTCTGCTTCATCTTTGTCCCTGCACATCTTGTAGGCAGGACAAATTTGGGGTTGAAGGTTTTGTGTGTAGGTTGATGTCCTCCCTCCTTCCACTGGAAGTCCTGCCTGGTTACAGGAAGTGGCCGCTTCAGTTTCTATATCCCCCCTGGTTGGAATCTCAGCTAGGGTCATCCTCATAGACTCCCCTTGGCCTCCTTCTTCCAGATCTCCAGCTGGTCCCAAAGACACCCCACACCAACTTCCGTTCTTATTCCCACCTTATCCCATCACCACCCCCCAACATAATACCTTCTTCTTCTTTTTTTTTTTTAATATATTCTGGGGCAGGGTTTCTCTGTGTAGCCCTGGCTGTCCTGGAACTCACTCTATAGACCAGGCTGGCCTCGAACTCAGAAATCCACCTGCCTCTGCCTCCCAAGTACTGGGATTAAACTCTGTAGACCAGGCTGGTCTCGAACTCAGAAATCCACCTGCCTCTGCCTCCCAAGTGCTGGGATTAAACTCTGTAGACCAGGCTGGCCTCGAACGCAGAAATCTACCTGCCTCTGCCTCCCAAATGCTGGGATTAAAGGCGTGCACCACCACTGCCAGGCTAATACCTTCTTCTTAAGGACAGTTACACTATGATTCCCACAGGTCAGAATCTTGCTGTTTATTCTGTACGTTGGGACATAAACTAGTTATAAACACAAAAAGATGTTATCAATTCTCCTTATAGCTTAATAGTAAATGTGTTCAAGAAGTAAAATTAAAAGTAAGTTTCACAAGACAGTAAATATGTCTCAACTGAGCCACCAATGCCAGGGGTTTCAGGTCATACAGAATGCATTTGGGAAAGAAGAAAAAGTATTTCTCAACAAAGTTAACTCTGCTGGATGTTGGCTTAGTAAAGGCTGAGAAAGTTCTATTGTTAACAATCTGTTTGAGTCCTTTAAATTTTTTATTTATTGTCTATTGTTTTGTTTTGTTTTGTTTGAGAAGGGATCTCGTTACATATTCCTGGCTGTGCTTGGACTCACAGAGATCTACCGGCCTCTGCTTCCCAAGTGCCGGATTTAAAGTAGATTTAAAATGCCTTAACACCCAAGAATTCTTTTTTTTTTTTTTCAAGTTGTGAAGTTTTTTTCCCTCATTTTCTAAGGTATGCTGAAATAAAACTTC
>JADRCH010000288.1:442164-507164 GCA_019843965.1 Rhynchomys soricoides
GCCTGTCTCTGCCTCCCAAGTCCTAAGATTAAAGGCTTACAACACCACTGCCCAGGGTGGGGTGGGAGGTGGAAATCATTTTCAATTTAAAAAGAAAAAAAGAGGCAACAGTAAGCCACCATGCCCAGACAAAACATACATGTATTTGTCTGATCATGGGGTCCCCAATGGAGGAGTTAGAGAAAGGACTGAAGGAGCTGAATGGGTTTACAACCCCATAGGAAGAACAACAACATTAATCAACCACACACCCCCCCCCCAGACTAAACCACCAACTAAGGAATACACATGGAGGGACCCATGGCTCTAGCTGCACATGTAGCAGAGGATGGCCTTTCAGGGCATCAATGGAGAGGCCCTTGGGCCTGGGAAGGCTCGATGCCCCAGTGCAGGTGACTGTGAGGGCAGGGAAGCAGGAGTGGGTGGGTGGGTGGAGGCACACACTCATAGAAGCAGGGGGAGTGAAGATGGCATAGGGATTTTCTGGGGGAGAATCGGGAAAGGGGATAACATTTGAAATGTAAATAGAGAAAATATCCAATAAAAAAAATAAGAAGGCATTCCCACTTTAAAATAAATAAATAAATAAATAAATAAATTCATAAGTGGGCCTTTAACATATACATATGTATCTGTACATATGTGTATGTATGTATGCACACTCACATATACATACATACATACATCATGTGTGGGAAATGTTTAAGAAACCTTATCTTAGATAACTTACCATCTCATGTGTGCTTTGCATTTTGCAGCTTAGCTGACACAACCCACAGTCTAGATACTGTCTAAACAATTCATAACCGTCCCCCAATACCATGTAGTGCTAAGTCCAAATTTTAAATTTTCTTAGTTGTTTCAAAGATTTTATTCTACATTGGCATGTTTCTATGTAATTAGATTAAAAACAAAGACTTCATTTTAAAAACTTGTTTCTCCAGGCCCTCTGCAAGCGTGGATGTCTATTCATTTTGATATAAATTGATATAAATTATGATGTTTAGTTGTGTGGATACGTGTGTCTATTTGTAGAAATCTGCATATAAGTGCAGATGCCCACAAGTTCAGAAGAAGATGCTTGATCTAGAGCTGAAGTTGCATGGGTGCTAAGAACTGAACTCAGGTCTCTACAGATACAGAGCAGTACCTAGTCTTAACGTTGAGCCATCTATCCAGGATCAAGCTTATACATTTATGACAGAGGGGGGGAAAATACCCTTTCTGTTGAAATCCCCCAGTTACTGCTGATGTTAAGTATACTTTCACATACTTAGCTTTTTGCAGCTTTTGAGAATTGCCCGATCATATCTTCAGCTGTTCTGGTGTTTTCCTTTCTGGTATATTTATTGTCTTTCAGTCTTGTCAGATGCCATTGGTGTGTTGTGTTGTTGTGCTTTCTCCTAATCTGCCTTTTGTTTGTCTAACTTTAGCTTTCATATTTCGTATTTCCATCAGTCCCCTCCTCTATGCCCTCTGAATTCTACTAATATACTAAAAAAATTCCTCAAACGTTTTCCTAAAAATCATTTTTTTCATCAACTGGATCATTAAGTTTCTTGCTCTATTTGGAGTTTGCCTAATTTCTAGCCAAGCATAAGGAGATAATTGTGGATGATCTCAGGTGTATAGAATTCTCTGTTCTGGAGCAGACACACAGAAGCACAGAGCTCTTGGACATTGGTGTCTGGCATCTTCCACACTCTGGGGACCGGGCCCTTGGATGACCTCTGGCTGCTCTCTATGCTGCTGAACTGTTCTATGCCCTTAATAGCTCCTTATATCCTTTTATTACCTCATCCTGCTCTGACCACGGTGTTTCTATCACTTGGCCATGTGGGGACTCAGCTAGGAATTGCAGAAAAAAAGAATCTGATTGGTTGGATTCCCGTGAAGTTGTAAGTAAAGGTACTTTTGTTTAAAAAAAGAGAACCTTATTTAAGATACATTCAACATTTCAGAGTTTTTCCAAAATGATTTTTTAAAGATTTTTAAATTTTTATTACAAGTATTTGGGCATGTTTCCCTTCATATATGCATGCACACTGTGTGTGTGTGTGTGTGTGTGTGTGTGTGTGTGTGTGTGTGTGTGTGTGTGTCTGGTGCCCAGGAAGTCCAGAAGAGGGTGTCAGATCCCCCCCTCCCCCTAGAATTGGAAATACAGATGGTTGTGAATGGACTTGTTGGGGCTGGTACCCAACCTCAGTCTTCTTAAAAAGCAGCAAATGCTCTTAACTGCTGAGCTATCTCTCTAGCCTCCCCTTTAAAAATAGTATTGGGGACTTTTTCAATTAATTTTTTGAGAATTTTATACAATGTCATATTCATTACTCGGGAGACAGAGGCAGGTGGAAATCTGTAAGTTCAAAGGTGGACTGGTCTACAGAGCAAGTTCAAGACAGCCAGCTCAGCCGGTCAGTGGTGGTGCACGCCTTTAATCCCAGCACTCGGGAGGCAGAGGCAGGCGGATTTCTGAGTTCGAGGCCAGCCTGGTCTACAGAGCGAGTTCCAGGACAGCCAGGACTACACAAGGAAACCCTGTCTCGAACCCTTACCCTACAACCCTCCAAATACACGCACCCCCTCCCCCGAAAAAATAAAGTGCCACTGTTCGGATTATTTATTTGCATTACACAGCTGGGGCATGACCTTGGCACTTGGGAATCTAAACCAGTGTTTCCTTCAGAAGCCAGCTGTTAACCCCAGAGGTATTCTGACAAAAGAGCAATGAGAGTTAAGGTCAGCCAAAAAGATGGAAGAAGAGGAAGAAGATTATGGTAAATTATACAATGTTTTTACAGCCTTTCCATTTACCCATTTGGGTTGGAAGTTCCAGTGTGTGTGTGTGTGTGTGTGTGTGTGTGTGTGCGCGAGCATGATATTTAGTTGACTCAAGACTGTTGAAAAATGGAAAAATGTCCTTCTGGCTTCTGTCTGTGACTGGAGTTGATCCTGTACCACAGTGCTCCGTATCCAAACAACTCCTGGAGAGAGTTCCTAGGCCAGGAGTGCTGGCAAGCCTGTAAGTACGGGAAAAACATCACTTCTGCTCAGAGGGACCCGCCCAGAGCCCTCAGGACACAGCAGCAGCCTCGAACAGGATATTTCTGGTTTCCCTCTGTTCCCGGTGTCCTGGGCACCACTGCATCCTGTGCCACAGCACTCCATACCCAAATACAGCTGGGAGAGAGCTGGTCTCCCAGGAGTGCTGACACACAGGCTTGCAGAAGGGACAAGTCACAGTCAGAGACAGCAAGATGAGCTAACATCAGAGTTAACAAGACGGCAAGAGGCAAGAACAAGAACATAAGCAACAGAAACCAAGGCTACTTGGCATGATTAGACCCCATTTCTCCCATCACAGAGAGCCCTGGATACCCCAACACACCAGAAAAGGAAGACTCTGATTTAAAATCAAATATCATGATGATGACAGAGGACTTTAAGAAGGACATAAATAACTCCCTTTTAAAAATACAGGAGAACACAGATAAACAGGTAGAAGACAGTAAAAGGGAAACACAAAAATCCCTTAAAGAATTACAGGAAAACACAACCAAACAGGTGAAAGAATTGAACAAAACCATCCAGGATCTAAAAATGGAAATAGAAACAATAAAGAAAGGGAGACAACCCTGGAGATAAAAAACCTAGGAAGGAGATCAGGAGTCATAGATGCAAGCATCACCAACAGAATACAAGAGATCGAAGAGAGATCTCAGGTGCAGAAAATACCATAAAAAAAAAAAAAAAAATTGACACAACAGTCAAAGAAAACGCAAAAAAGCTCCTAACACAAAACATCCAGGAAATTCAGGACAAAATGAGAAGACTAAACCTAAGAATAATAGGTATAGAAGACAGCAAAGATTCCCAACTTAAAAGGTCAGTAAATATCTTCAACAAAATTATAGAAGAAAACTTCCCTAACCTAAAGAAAGAGATACCCATGAACATACAAGAAGCCTACACAGCTCCAAATAGACTGGACCAGAAAAGAAATTCTTCCCGTCACATAATAATCAAAACACCAAATGCACTAAACAAAGAAAGAATATTAAAAGCAGTAAGGGAAAAAGGTCAAGTAACATACAAAGGTGGACCTATCAGAATTACACCAGACTTCTCACCACAGACTATGAAAGCTAGAAGATCCTGGGCAGATCTCATACAGACACTAAGAGAACACAAATGCCAACCCAGGCTACCTACACCCAGCAAAACTCTCAATTATCATAGATGGAGAAAACAAGATAGTCCATGACAAAACCAAATTTACACAATATCTTTCCACAAATCCAGCCCTACAAAGGATAACAGATGGAAAACACCAACACAAGGAGGGAAACTATACCCCCTAGAAAATGCAAGAAAGTCATCTTCTTTTAACAAACCCAAAAGAAGATAGCCACAAAAACATAATTCCACATCTAACAACAAAAATAACAGGGAGCAACAATCATTTTTCCTTAATATCTCTTAACATCAATGGACTCAATTCCCCCATTAGAAAGACATAGACTAACTGACTGGATATGTAAACAGGACCCAGCATTTTGCTGCATACAGGAAACGCACCTCAGTGTCAAAGACAGACACTACCTCAGAGTAAAAGGTTGGGAAAAAAATTTCCAAGCAAATGGTCCTAAGAAACAAGCTGGAGTAGCCATTCTGATATCTAATAAAAAGTTATTTTAAAAGATAAGGAAGGACACTTCATACTCATCAAAGGAAAAATCTACCAAGAACTCTCAATTCTGAACATCTATGCTCCAAATGCAAGGGCACCCACATTCATAAAAGAAACTTTACTAAAGCTCAAAGCACACATTGCACTTCACACAATAATAGTGAGAGACTTCAACATACCACTCTCATCAATGGATAGATCTTGGAAACACAAACTAAATAGAGACACAGTAAAACTAACAGAAGTTATGAACCAAAGGGTTTTAACAGATATCTATAGAACATTTCAACCTAAAACAAAAGAATATACCTTCTTCTCAGCACCTCATGGTACCTTCTCCAAAATTGGCCATATAATCAGTCACAAAACAGACCTCAACAGATACAAGAAGATTGAAACAATCCCATGCATCCTATCAGATCACCATGGACTAAGGCTGGTCTTCAATGGCAACAAAAATAACAGAAAGCCCACATACACATGGAAGCTGAACAATGCCCTACTCAATGATAACTTGGTCAAGGAAGGAAGAAAGAAAGAAAGAAAGAAAGAAAGAAAGAAAGAAAGAAAGAAAGAAAGAGAGAAAGAAAGAAAGAGACTTTACAATTTAATGAAAATGAAGGCACAACATACCCAATGAAACACAATGAAACAGTTCTAACAGTGCTAAGAGGAAAACTCATAGCTCTGAGTGCCTCCAAAAAGAAACTGGAGAGAGCATACACCAGCTGCCTAACAGTGCATCTGAAAGCTCTAGAACAAAAAGAAGCAAATACACCTAAGAGGTGTAGAAGGCAGGAAATAATCAAATTAAGGGCTGAAATCAACCAAGTAAAAACAGAAAGATCTATACAAAGAATCAACAAAACCAGGAGCTGGTTATTTGAGAAAACCAACAAGATAGATAAGCCCTTAGCCAGACTAACCAGAGGGCACAGAGACAGTATACAAATGAACAAAATCAGAAATGAAAAGGGAGATATAACAACAGAAACTGAGGAAATTAAAAAAAAATCATCAGATCCTACTACAAAAGCCTATATTCAACAAAACTGGAAAATCTGGATGAAATGGACAATTTTCTAGACAGATACCAGATACCAAAGTTAAATCAGGATCAAATAAACCATCTAAAAAGTCCCATAACCCCTAAAGTAATAAAACACTCATTAAAAGTCTCCCAACCAGGAAAAAAAAAAAAAACAGGAATAGATGGGTTTACTGCAAATTATATCAGACCTTCAAAGAAGGCCTAATACCAATACTCTTCAAACTATTCCACAAAATAGAAACAAAAGGAACACTACCCAATTCATTCTATGAAGCCACAGTTACCCTGCACATTCTCCCTTGGAGATGGAACGGTTTCTGTCTAATCAGGAACTTGTCACAATTTCCTTTCATAGAGGACTTCATAAGAGATTTTTTTCTAATTTTATCATGTTTAATGTTCCAAATAGATTTTAAGAACTGGTTGAGTGCTTATTACTTTTAGCTTCAGAAAATGTCATGTATATTTAAGAGGCATTTAACTATTATAAATTATTTTGATGACATAAAAAAGTCAATACTGAGTTATATATTTTAAAATAAATGTTATTAGTTTAATTAAAAAAGAAAACAAGACAAAACAAAACAATCATGGGCGTCTGCTGCTGAGGTAGGTGAGAGAGCTGGCCCTACCCCTCATCAAGGCAGTGCTGAAGAGCTGATCTCAATGTAAGCACCCGAGCGCTGGTGGGCTGACCAACTCAGCTACAACCCAGGCCCAGATCCAGGGCTTTGAGTTGATCCAGCCCAACATCTACTCCATCTATGAACTGCTTGAGTGCATGAAGCTTTGGTCCTCCAGAACCAAAGCTTCAATACCTTTAGGACACAGGACAACAGCAGGATATCCAAGAGGAAGCTGAGGCAAGAGAATTCTTTTAACACAGAGCAAAGGCTAATACACTTAATAGCATTTGTGTCTTTTTCCCATTGTAATTCCTCCTAAGGCAGTATATTCTCTATCTAGTCCATCGGTTGATTCTGGAGACATCTGCATTCTCGTGTAATGGACCTCACTAATCAAAGAGACATGCCTTCCCAGGAGTCAAGTAGCAGAAGATAGCCTCCCTGGGATTCTCCATAAAGACTCTCAGATGACTTGGCCTGGTTGTGAGTTCTATCATCCACTGTAGAGAGCATGATACCATCACTATAATAAGTAGCAAACCATCCCGTAACACATGGGAAAGTGGCCATACTGAAGATGCTCTAGCCCCACACAGACAAACCTCAGTTGCTTGTGCCATCACCTATTGCAGGGCCCATGCAGCCACTCGTCTCAAACTTATCTTTGTGCCTGATATCCCTGCTCAAGTGCCAATTGTGTTGTATGACTTTTTGAAGGAGACATGAACAAATGTCTATTCATCCCAGATGGGGCACTAATAATAAACCACAGAAACTATTTCACAGGTCAGGATCAGTGAATCAATAAGCTTGTTCAGAAGTATGGGTGAGGGACTACATATGAGTGACTCAAAAGAATCTATATAGTGAAAAGCCCACTGCCTCATGAATGTTGACTCACAAAAGATGCATCCCTGGAGTTTCCTGCACAACTTATAGGCAGTTCAGCTGACCAGACTTTCTCCTCCCCAGCATATATAACCTTGAGGAGGAGCCTTATAAATTATGTAACATTCAAGAGGTTCCTGAGACTGTTAAGCTCAATTACTTCCTGGACTCCATTTTGTTTTCTTCTTAGCTCTTATGACTGTCTCCTTTCTACAGGAGAGAATATTTCAATGTGGAATAAATAGGTACACAACTAATAGGAGTTCCTGTATCCGCATCAACAACTAGGAGTACCTGCATTATTTGTGTGTGCCAGAAATATGGCTTTTTATCCAGAATAATGTTACAACCTCTTATCCACAAAAAAAGAAAAAAGAAAAATGCAAAAATGCAGGAATCATTCAACTCTATTAATGCAAGTGATTTTTAGCATTTCTGTCTTTCATTATAGTCTAATATGTGTCGATATTAGCTGGATGTAAACCTCAGATATTCAATGTCTTTAGCTGGTGATTTTTGCAGAATTGAAGTATCCCATGGTCATATTTCCTTTATATTTTTAGAAATAGAAGTTTTACTTTTTTTTCTAACAAACCACTAGCAAGATCTCTTTCTGATTTGATGTATCTTAAGACATTTCTAAAATGTGTTCTTTGAGTCATTCACAAATTGGAACAAATAGAAAATGTGTGTGGAAAAAGGGGACAACTCCTCCTGAAAACCAAACAATGAAAGACAGCTGCTCACAGGAAGGCTGGCTTAACAAAGAAGCAAGTGTATGCCACATACAGTGGTATTTGCCCAGACCCGTAGTCTATTGCAGCCGCTTAGCCTGGGGGTGGTGACAGAGACATCTGTCCTATCATTCTGCCCTCTGTAGTCAGCCATTAATTTCCCTCAAGGGCTCTAAGTGACAGCTACCTCATACTGACCATACTTAGACACAGGGCATGTTCTGAGAGAGGAGATTTCAGGATTCAGGACTTATGAAAGACTCAGTGAAAGACTTCTATCTAGACAAGTCAAAGGCTGATGAAAGGGAGTCTTGCTGGGGGAAACCATGTCAGGTTGCACTTCTCTTGAAATACCTCTCTATATGGGCATAATGCTTGATTTAAATATAGTGGTTTAATAACAAAATAGTTTCCTGAGAATATATAGAAGGGATATGAACCGGTTGTTGATGTTTTGTTTACTTGCTTATTTGTTTGTTTGTTTGTTTGTTTAGAAGGGTTAAGCAAACCATCCTGAACCTTAATTTGTGGTGATATTCTCCCCTACAGCTGTTGGTAGAAAGTATATGCCTAAGTCAATATTCTACAGCCATGCTATTCTATCCTGCTCAAACTGCTTCTGTGGCGTTTTCAGCTTGAGTAAAGAAAGCATAGGACAGTTAATCAGCCGATAATCTCTTACTTTATAAAACAGAAAACAAAACACACACACACACAAACCTTCTCTAAATTACCTCAAACTACTGATAAATTCTCTTTGTCATAGTTTTCCACATTTATTTCTTGCCTTTTCCAATAAAGCCTACGTCCTTGGAGAAAGGAGTGGTTTACAATCCCCCAAACCTACCGGATTATGGTTTCTGGAAAAGGGAGTCTGCTCTCTTTACTGGTTTGGCCCTTGCTTGGTCAACTATGCTACAGTGGATGACCGCACACCCTTGAGTGTATGAGCAGAACACAGTGGGCTCAATGGTGCTGATTTCTGTCTTTAAGATGATACTTAGTTGGGAGGATGAAGGAGGTAAAAAATTAATCTGAGAGGAGTTAAGGGAAGGAATAGGGGTAAATAGGGCCCAAATACATTATATGTGTGTCTCAAATGATTAATAAAATGTTATATTTTTAAAAGCTTATCCTCTTTAAGTACAGGAAAATAAATCATTCTCTGATTCTCTCATAATATGCCCATTGTGAGTGAGCAGTCGGAAGCTATAAAGTGAGACATTTGAAGAACTCTGGAACATTTTTGTAAAGATGAAAAATGTGTGGTATAATTCAAGGAACTGATGTTGTCGCTCCACTGCTTTGGTGTCTGTGTCCATCGTTTTCCTCAATCTGGCAAATGACTCTGAGACTACACTTCATGTTTGCCTTGACACCGAAGTCCTCAAAATTTGACCCCTCTGTAATATAAAGCCACATTGATCTAAACCACCTAGTTCTGTCTGTTATCTCTGCTGCTCACTGTCCGGGTCAACAGCTCTTTGAATCTCTTCTACTTCTAAAACTTTCCTGCATGTAGATGTAACCATTTACAAAGAAACTGAATTGCTATGATATTAGAGTAACATAGGATGTAGTCTAATTTTCCAGTTTAATTCAGGTTATACATAAAAGAAGCAATGAAGATTCGTGTGATTCCTGCTGATCCATGGGCAAATCCACTTTTTCTTGAACAGACATCTCTTCTTTTTCTGAAAACCATGCCTTCTCACAATTTGGCTCTCTAATTTTAGCTCCAGCTGGGTTTGCTTAGCCACCAAGTTCCAAATCCAGGCCAGAAATAGGCAGAAGGGTGATGGTCATGTGTTTAACAAGATCCCAGGCAACAGGCCAACACACACTGGAACTAGGGTGGAATTTCTTGCCCCATGAATATGCAGTGCTAAATCTTCCTCTCCTTCTTCTCTCTTTCTCTACAAGTGCATCCCTCCTGTACAGTGAACTGTCACCTGAGACTAACAAGGAGGATGTTTCTTCTAGCAATATGAGCTACACTCTAAGTACATGACCTACCAGCCCTGGCCTGCCAACTTGGACCATAATTTCTGGAATGGTTAGAAAAATATTTTAATGCAGTTCATCTTGCTCTGCTATTTCATTAATAACTTGTAAAAATTCTCAGGCTACATCTTTAACATTCTCAGCATATGACATGTCATACTTCCTTTCTTACTGTAGTAAAGAAATTCCTTACTTCTTCACTCTTTGTCACCAACTCATGTGGACTTTTTCTGTGAAATACAAACACCTATCCTTATCCTTCTTTTCCTTCTTGTCATTATTAATAAGAGAAGCATTTTTACCAAGATAATTATCTGTAAATTTATAATAGATATCTCTGTACTTTGTAGATGTCTAAATTTGAATGGTTGTCCAAGTCTCCCCAACTCCCTAGAATCTTCATCCTACTTCACAGAACTTTGTTACACATTAACATAGTATGAAGAGCTCAAACATTTTAAAAAGGCATATTTATACATTTATTATTTTATTTTTGTGTCTAACTTCTTATGAGACTCAAGATAAAATGGGTAAGAAGAAAAAAGTCCCCCAGGCTCAAAACCAAAGACTGTTATTCTGAGGAAGGACTTTAACAATAAGAGAATTCCTTACAACATCCTGAAAGGCTCACAGATCAGTGTCTCGTTCATCCATCATCAGAGAAGCATCATCTTATAGCAGATGGGAATGCCAGAGACCCACAACTGGACAGTGGGCAGAGCGGGTGTCCTCAATAGGATGTCTCCATCAAACCCTTCCTCAAGGGCTCAGGGAGCTATGTTGAAGAGGAAGCAGCAAGATTGTAAGAGCCAGAGGAGAAGAAAGATAACAAGAAACCAGTACCTTCTAGACCCTGTTTATTATTCTGATTTGTTTGGCTGGTTTTTTGTTCTATTTGTTTTCTAAGATAGGGAGAAGGAAAGGCATAAAGGTGGGTGGGCAGTGTCTTAGTTAGGGTTTCCATTGCTATAAAGAGATACCATGACCAAGGACAACATTTAATTGGGGCTGGCTGACTGGTTCTGAGGCTCAATCCATTATCATCATTGTGAGAAGCATGACAGCATCCGGGCAGGCATGACATTGGAGAAACTGAGAGTTCTACACCTTTTTCCAAAGGCAAACAGGAGAAGACTGACTTCCAGGTAGCTAGGAGCAGGATCTCATTGCCCACTACCACAGTGACATACTCCCTCCTTCCAGGATACCCTTACTCCAACAAGGCCATACCTCCTAATAGTGCCACTCCCTGGGCCAAGCACATTCAATCCACTGCAGGTGGAAGGGTGGAAAGGAGAAACCATAATCAGAATATATTGTATAAAAACTAATTTTCAACTAAATATTTTTTTAAAAAGGAAACCAGTCAGAAGAACCAGAAATGAGAAGAATAGAGAACCAGAATATTAAAGTCCTGCAACCACAACAGCATAAAATCATTGAATATCCAAAGATATATTAGAGACTATTTTTCCCATGTGTAAGTTTTATTGTCACATGCTTTCTGCTGTGTGACTCCAGGTGAGTTACAGAACTTTCCTGAGCTCCGGGCTCTTCTTTAAGCTACAGTAAATAGTCACTTGCTCATGGGCTGCTATGAAGGCTAAATCTGGTAAGCAGTATCTGATACACACAAAGCCTCCAGTTGTGCCTCGGTTGGGTTTTTATCACACCAAGACTCATGTCCTCCCTGAGAGATGCTTTTCAGTCACTCCCTGTCAGTGGCATCAAATACCATACTTAGGAAACCCAGAGCATCCATTGAATTAGAGACATAGCAGATGTGCCATTTTAAAAAGCAGATTAAAAGAAGTTTCACTTCAGAATCTTTAACTGCACACTTTTAGTTACCACAGCTTACCCATCCCAGAATGCTTAGTTAGTTTTCTTTGAAAATCAAGTTTCCAGCCAGGGATGGTGGCTCCTGTCTGTGATTCCAACACACCTGAAGCTGAACTGTGTCATATTTGTGAATTTTAAACATATATTATTATTATTATACTGCCTGTGATTTTTAGAGCATAGGTGTTCAGAATTGAGAATTTATCTTGGTAGATTTTTCCTTGGACCAGTATGAAGTGTCCTTCCTTATCTTTTTTGATAACTTTTGGTTGAAAGTTGATCTTATTCGATATTAGAATGGCTACAGTAGAGACTATTTTTTAATAGTTTAAGCTGTGCATCCGCAGCCTGGTCTACAGAGTGAGTTCCAGGACAGCCAGGGCTATACAGAGAAACCCTGTTTCGAAAAACCAAAAAAAAAAAAAAAAAAGAAAGAAAGAAAGAAAAAGAAAAAAAGAAAGCTGTGCATCTGGGGAGATGGCTCATGGGTAAAAGTGCTTTTCTTACAAGCATGAAGATCTAAGTTCAAATCCCCAGAACCCACATGAAAAGCCAGCACCATAGCACATACCTGTACTCCTAGTGCCCTACCGAGAGATGGAAGTGGGTAACCAGAGAGATTCCAAAGCTCAGGAGTCCCTTGGCTCACATGCTAGTTCCTGCCTCTGGGTCATTGTCCCTTCTGCTTTCCTCACGGTGCTCTTCTCCCTGGTTCCTTGTCTGTCTGGATGACTTAACGCTTATTCTTTAGGCATCTGGTAGTAAAGCAGTAACAGGGATACTTGCAGAGTTAACCACACCATCCAGAGTCACACTGGTCATTATCTCATCTAAATATCTCAGCTCAATATCTCTGCCCTGTTGACTGGTTTTCTTCTGAATGCTTTGCACATAGTCTAAATATATACTCATGGAATTTCATGCATGAGAATTTCCAAAACATGGGCTTAAGTGCTAGTAGACATTAAAGAAGTAGGGTCCTTGTCTTCAATAGAGTCATCCTCAATAAGGTCTGATTCTAACAAAAGAGAGAGTCAAACAAATAGCCAATGATAGGGCAAAATAAGCTATGATTAATGTATGGTAAAGTTTTATAAAGAGCTTTTTTGTTTGTTTGTTTGATTGATTGATTGATTGATTGATTGATTGTTGTTATTGTTGTTTTGAGTTTTTGGTTTTTCAAGGCAAAGTTTGTCAGTGTAACAGTCCTGGTTGTCCTGGAACTCAATCTGTATACCAAGCTGGCCTTGAAGTCACAGAGATCTGCCTGCCTTTCCTTCCCAAATGCTGTCATTAAAGGCGATCACTACCATTGCCTGGCATGTAGAGAGCATTTTTATAGGTGGAGTTGAGTCTGAAATACAGTGAATCCTTCTAGGTGAAGAGGTAAGAAGGGTGATCTAAGCAGAAAACACAGTATAACCAGGAGAACATGGACACCAATACCACTGGTACTAGAAAGGTTTAACTTTCAGATGCTTGTGTGTAGGTAACAGATGCTGGAATGCTGTCATTGGTAGGATCCAACAGAAAAGAAAAATTTGAGGCACATATTTTTTAAAAATAGAACAGTTAAAGATATTAACATATCAAGCTATTTTCTTTAAATATATATAGTTATGTATAACTATAAATATGAACTATTAAACAAGAAAAATTTATTTGGGGTGTGCCAGTGAGATTGTTCAGTAAGTAAAGGAATTTTCCAGCAACCTGAGATTAACTCCTAGTACCCACACCATAGGAGAAGAGAACCCATATGTGTTGTGTGACTTATGCTACATACACATACATACATACATACATACACACACACACACACACACAAGTACACACATGCATGCAAACACACAATACAAATAAACATAAAAAATCTCAAATATATATTTTGGTATCATAATTTTGTAATATAGTGAATACTATTTTATTTATTAACATGATCTCTTCTTGATGATAAAATTTACTTGGGTCATTTTTCTACAAGTTCATTTTAATGATTGAAAACATGACTCATTTCAGAATTTAATTTTTCTTTTTAAACTTTTTTAAGCAAAGTTTTTAACTTTGTTAAAATTTACATGAATATATGTGTGTATGGAGTTCACATGTAAGTGCAAATATCATAGGAGTCTAAAAGAGGGCATTGGTTCACCTGCTACTGAGTTGTGAGTCTCCCTACACTGCATCCTTTACAAGAGTAGTGTGAATTTTTAACTGCTGAGCAATCTCTCAGCACCAAATGTAATTTTTCCACAACATAATTAAAAGCAACATCAGTTATCCTTGGCAAATACAAGATCATAAATAACATTTTATAATTTTCAGAACAATTGTTCCTATGATACAAACTTACAGACATAGTTGAAAATGTCACCAGAGGGCTATAACATTAGGATTCATTACCCACAAACTATTATACATAAATTTTAGGAGATTCTTACAGACTATATATTTAATATTTGACTCTGCTCACAAAAGAATTGCATATAATTTTAAACTTATCCTTAAATGTGAACTTAAACAAGTTCATGTATCTCTGATGACTTCATTTGCTTTCTATTGCTGTGATAAAACACAGTGATCAAGGCAACTTACATGACATAGAACATGTAGTGTATTGGGGCTTATGATTCCAGAAGAATAAGAAGCCATCAGAGTGAGGAGGCATGGCATGGTGGCTCGAGCTGAGCATCGAGAACTGAGAACTCACATCTCGTACACAAGCACCAAGAAGAAAGAACAAACAGAAAGTGCCAGAAGGACTTTTTTTTTATTGGATATTTTCTTTATTACATTTCAAATGTTATCCCCTTTCCTGGATCCTGCCCTGGAAACCCCCTATCCCATAACCCCCCTCCCCCTCTTCTATGAGTGTGTTCCCCTACCCACATACCCACTCCTGCCTCTCCACCCTCACATTCCCCTACACTGGGACATCAAGCCTTCACAGGACCAAGGTCCTCTTCTCCCATTGATGCCCAGCAAGGCCATCCTCTGCTATAGATGCAACTGGAGCCATGGGTCTCTCCATGTGTACTCTTTGGTGAGTGGTTTAGTTCTTAGGAGTTCGGGAGGGGGGGGGTTGGTTGATATTGTTGTTCTTCCTATGGGGTTGCAAACCACTTCAGGTCCTTCAGTCCTTTCTCTAACTCCTCCACTGGGGACTCGATGATCAGTCCAATGGTTGGCTGTGAGCATCTGCCTCTGTATTTGTCAGGCTCTCACAGAGCCTCTCAGGAGACAGCTATATCAGACTCCTGTCAGTATCCACTTCTTGGCATCCACAACAGTGTCTGTGTTTGGTGACTGTATATGGGATGGATTCCCAGGTGGGGCAGTCTCTGGATGGCCTTTACTTCAGTCTCTGGTCCATCTTTTGCCTCCGTATTTGCTCCTGTGAGTATTTTGTTCCCCCTTCTAAGTGGGGTACCTAAGTACCCACACTTTGGTCTTCCTTCTTCTTAAGCTTCATGTGGTCTGTGAATTGTATCTTGGGTATTCCAAGCTTTTGGGCTAATATCCACTTATCAGTGAGTGCATACCATGTGTGTTCTTTTGTGATTGGGTTACCTCACTCAGGATGATATTTTCTAATTCCATCCATTTGCCTAAGAATTTCATGAAGTCATTGTTTTTAATAGCTGAGTAGTACTCCATTGTGTAAATGTACCACATTTTCTGTATCCATTCCTCTATTGAAGGACATCTGGGTTGTTTCCAGCTTCTGGCTATTATAAATATGGCTGCTATGAACATAATGGAGCATATGTCCTTGTTATATAGAGAGGCATCTTTTGGGTATATGCCCAAGAGTGGTATAGCTGGGTACAAAATTGAAGAAGATCTCAGAAGATAGAAGATCTTCCCATGCTCATGGATTGGCAGGATTAATATAATAAAAATGGCCATCTTGCCAAAAGCAATCTACAGATTCAATGCAATCCCCATCAAAATTCCAACTCAATTCTTCATAGACTTAGAAAGAGCAGTTTGCAAATTCATTTGGAATAACACAAAAACCCAGGATAGTGAAAACTATTCTCAACAATAAAAGAACTTCTGGGAAAATCACCATCCCTGACCTCAAGCTATATTACAGAGCAATTGTGATATAAACTGTATGGTATTGGTACTGAGACAGGCAGGAAGATCATTGAAATAGAATTGAAGACCCAGAAATGAACCCACACACCTTTGGTCACTTGATCTTTGACAAAGGAGTTAAAACCATCCAGTGGAAAAAAGACAGCATTTTCAACAAATGGTGCTGGTTCAACCAGAGGACAACATGTAGAAGAATGCAAATTGACCCATTCTTAACTCCTTGTACAAAGCTCAAGGCCAAGTAGATCAAGGATCTCCATATAAAGTAAGATACACTGAATCTAATAGAGGAGAAACTGTGGATGATCCTTGAACACATGAGCTCAAGGGAAATTTTCCTGAACAGAACACCAATGGATTATGCCTTAAGATCAAGAATCACCAAATGTGACCTCATAAAATTTCAAAGCTTCTGTAAAGCAAAGGACACTGTCAATAGGACAAAATGGCAACCAACAGATTGAAAAAAGATCTTTTCCAATCATACATCCAGCAGAGGGCTAATATCCAACATATACAAAGAACTAAAGAAATTAGACTCCAGAGAACCAAATAACCCTATTTAAAAAGGGGGAACAGAGTTAAAAAGAGAATTCTCAACTGAGGAAACTCGAACAGCTGAGAAGCACCTAAAGAAATGTTCAACATCCTTAGTCATCAGGGAAATGCAAATCAAAACAACCCTGAGATTCCACTTCACACCAGTCAGAATGGCTAAGATCAAAAATTCAGGTGACAGCAGATGCTGGCGAGGATGTGGAAGAAGAGGAAAACTCTATTATTGGTGAGACTGCAAGCTGGTTCAACCACTTTGAAAATCAGAAGGACTTTTAGCTCTGAAAGCCAGCATCCAGTGATTACCCCTCCTTCCAAGCCTTCCCAAATAACACCACCAACTGGGACCCAAGTGTTCAAACTCCCAATACTATAGGGGATATTTCTTACTCAAATCACCACAGCTGACATTTATTTTGGGTTGGTTGGTTGTTGCTGTGTGAGACATGTCGGCTGCTACCATCATCACTACCAGTATTTGCATGGGTCTCAATTTTTGCCACTTTGTTGAGGATCCATGACCCCCTAGACTACATTGTGTGTGTGTGTGTGTGTGTGTGTGTGTGTGTGTGTGTGTGTGTACACTAGGAGGTCAAACCTCCAACCCAGTGGGCCTGGAACAACCATACATATGAAATTAACTACATGCCATGCTTTGGCCACTCGTATCTTATGTGCTATCATCTACAAAACACATATTTCAAGATAAAATAATTGAGAATTTTGGGAAACCATAACAGAATATAACCCAAATGTGAGATCCCTTTTGAAAACAGAGGTACTATAGAAGTTTGATTTGCAATCTTGCAATATTTTCAAAACTAGAAATTCAAAACAACTCTCTAAGGTGGATATTATACATGTTTTGCAATGGAAGCAGCTGAAAGCCTTGGGGAACGCACAAGAGATAGGACTAGAGCTTTGTCAACGTCCTTACCTGCCCACCATTTCTTCTCAAGTCACGGAGAACACCTCAGACTATGGTGTGTGGCATGTGAAAAGCTTTAGGGGAAGAAAAGGATCTGGAAAGGAGAAGTGAAGAAAGGAAGGTGGGAGGGGGAGAGGAAGGAGAAAACTGGCAACCTAGATGAGGTCATGAATGCCAATGTTATTAATTTGGTTTCGGTCCTTTTGCCATGCACATGAGTATCAAAATAAGTTATGCATGTTAAATATTAACAGTTTTCTGATTATAGCTCAATAAATCTCAAGGGACTCAGGGTAAAGAGTCAATGACACAAAGAAGGACAAACTATAAAAGAGGAGACACTGCAGTGGCTCTTCCAAGTTACATGGGCAGTCTAGACATCCTATGCGTAATCCTTTCCTCACTCTCTCAAGTCCTGGTCTCACAGTGTTCAAAATGACTCAATTAGTTTGGTTTTCTTTTCTTTTCATTTACTTCTTTTCTTTTCTTTATTGCCTCCCGAGTTCCCTATCGACCCACCCCCACCAATTGCTATTATATAAATTTGCCCAAAAGTCCACAGGATGTGCATGTATTTTCTTCAGGCTGGAGAGACACTCTCCTCATTCAGTTCAGAAATAGCCCATTGGGAGGCACGATTGAGAGAAATGAAAAACAAGGATGCAAATGAGTGAGGTGATTAGCACCCAGGCAGCATCCAATAAATGTCAGCAGCCTGTCAGCCACAAGAGAAAGAGTTTGGGAGGCTCTTCTGTTACCTACCAAGAGGAAGCTGAGAATCTCTTGACCATGCGCATCTCCCTGCTGGACAGTTTCAATGTGCCTTCTAAAACTCCCTGTGCATTCATTAGTCATCAAAAATGTACTGAAGCAATGTCTACTTCAACTAATCATTTTAAAACCTGTCCCGTTTCTGATCCATTTTACCATTGAGATTTTGGAGATTGACTCATACATACATAAAAAAATTTAGAAGAATGGATTATTTTATCAGGTTTTAAGCAAGCTCTCCATAACCAATGGCACTTAGTTGCTATTAGCTTGAGAAAGTCAGAAATTATTCTAGAAAGGTTCCAAATGATTCATGTTTCTCATTGCACAAGTCTTACGCTATTATTTCAGAAGTAAATATTAATTATAGCCATTTTTAGATTAAAATAAAGCCCTCAGAATGGAAACTTATTTGAAGGAGAGAGGCATTCACATTTACTGAGCAACGGATGAGTTTAGTGCACATTCCCAGACCCCCTTTACATACATGTTCCCATTTCATTCACAGTAAGTGGCTCACCTTCATTTCACAGAGACAGGGTTCAGAACTCAGAGGAGTAATTGAATCTGTGCCCAACACTAGTGCAAATTTAAGTTTTCTCTATTTTATTTCAGATAACCTCTGTATTTTACAGACATACACACTTAATTTGGGGTTAGTTGATTAAATAGAATAAAAGTTGGCACATAAGGACACCCTTAATCCACCCTTAAGCATGGGTTTATGAAGACAATGTCAATATTATTTCTATTGTGATTTTAACCCAGAAAACTAAATGTCTATTCTCTGTGTGTGTGTGTGAAATAAAGGTTGCTTCTTTTGGTTTGAGCAAAATTAAGGTCATTAGAACATGGCTACTGTTTTCATAACAAGCCACAAAGATGTACCAGCTTCTGCAGTAAACTGGGAAATCCTTGCTTTCCCCACTCATAATCCATGCAAACTGAGAAATACCAGGCGTGATCTTCAGTTAGACAGTTGGCTACAGTTGTGCCCTGTATACTCTGCTTAGCAACAACTGTCTGGTCTTCGAATGATGAAAGAGCACTGGGTGCTGGGTACTGACCCCTTGGAATGTGTGGAGCGCTGGGGGTGCAGAGTTCTGGGAGTCAGGGATTAAAGGAGAGCTGGCAAGCATGAGCTGGACCAGAGAACAGCACTGAAAGACATGCATGTGTCCTGTGAAGAAACGAAAGCGTGGCCACATGGAAGACTCTGAAGGACAAAGAGGAGGCCAAGGGTACCTGGCTGGTATTTGAAAGGAAAACTAGAATTTATAAAGGGTATTCATTCTTCTAAACTATGTCCCTGTGTGCGTGCTTACTCCCTTTCCCAGCTCCTTTTTTCTAACCAAGTCTTATGAAACCTCTGCAGAGGTGGTCTGGCATTTTGGGTTTTTTGTTTATTTGTTTGGTTGGTTGGTTTTGGGTTTTGGTTTTTTGAGACAGGGTTTCTCTGTGTAGCCCTGGCTGTCCTGGAACTCACTCTGTAGACCAGGCTGGCCTTGAACTCAGAAATCTGCCTGCCTCTGCCTCCCAAGTGCTGGCATTAAAGGCATGCGCCACCGCTGCCCAACCTTGGTCTGGCATTTTGAATCCCACATCTTTTTATTATTATTTTTACTTAATCACTTTACATCCCTTTCTCTGCCCCCCTCCTGGTCACCCCCTCCCACAATCCTTCCCCCATTCCCCTTCCCCTTCTCTTCCAAGCGGGTGCCCCTCCCCACAGGTATTCCTCTATCCTGGCACATCAAGTTTATAAAGCTAGTGCATCCTTTCCCACTGGGACCAGACTGGGTAGTCCAGCTAGAAGAACACATCCCACATACAGGCAACATCTGTTGGGATAGCCCCTGCTCTGGTTGCTTGGGACAAACATGAAGATCAAACTGCACATGGGCTACATATGTGCAGGAATGCCTAAGTCTAACCCATGCATGCTCTTTGATGGTTCTGTCTCTGAGAGCCCCAAAGGTACAGTTTAGTTGAGTCTGTTGGTCTTCCTGTGGGATTCCTATCATCTCCAGGGCTGTAATCCTTCCTTCTATTCTTCCATAAGAGTCCCCAAGCTCCATTCAATGTTTAGCTGAGGGTGTCTGCATCTGTCTGAATCAGCTGCTGGGTGGAGCCTCTCAGAGAACATGCACGCTACACTCCTGTCTGCAAACATAACAGAGTATCATTAATAGTATCAGAGATTGGTGCTTGTCCATGGGATGGTTCTCAAGTTGGGTCAATTATTGGTAAGCCATTCCCTCAGTCTTTGCTCCATCACCTGTCCCTGCATTTCTTGTAGAGGGGATAAATTTTGGGTTGAAAGTTGTGTGAGTGGGTTGGTGTCTCTATTGCTCCAGTGGGGTTCCTGCCTGGCTACTGGAGGTTGCCTCTTCAGGTTCCATATTCCCAATGTTGTGAGTCACAGCTAAGGTCACGCTTGTTGTTAAATCCCACATCTTAATAGCTCATAATTATCGCTGCTGATACACTACACCTTGAAGAACGTCAGTCATAAACCTTCCTCTCTGTTCCTTTTCTCTTCATCTCACATCTGTTTCCCTCTATTGCTTAGTAAAAGACAGCAGCAGAAGGCATAGACGTCCCAACAACTGGCAGGGCATTGAGTGACAGGACATGATGCTTTACTCTAGCAAATATTTTCTTCCAATGATAGCTTGCAATAATGACTTCTGATATCAGGAAAAGAGCCCAGTAAATAAGAGTGGAAAAACTACCAGTAACAGTTGGAAACTCCCTTCAAGGTTTTTGTGTATAACTAACCATTTTCTTTTATAAAATTGGTATTATAGATGTGTTTCTAAAAACTATATGCATAATTTATAATGCATATTATATATACTATATACTTAGAACCATATCCATGTTGTGTACATATGTGAATATATACATATATACAATGTATAAAATTAGATGCGTGCATGGGTACAGGTAGATGGTTATATACCCTACCTTCTTCAGCATTTTCCAGTGTTAATACTTATTCTTAAGAAAAATGCCTTTAACAACCATCTAACATGACATCTCATTAGTCTTAATAATGTTCTATTGCTATACATTTGGTGGTCTTGTTTTTATTATTGTCTTAGTCAGGGTTTCTATTCCTGTACAAACATCATGACCAAGATCAAGTTGGAGAGGAAAGGGTTTATTCAGCTTACACTTCCATGCTGCTGTTCATCACTAAAGGAAGTCAGGACTGGAACTCAAGCAGGGCAGGAAGCAGTAGCTAATGCAGAGGCCATGGAGAGATGTTATTTACTGGCTTGCTTGCTTCTCCTGGCTTGCTCAGCCTGCTTTCTTATAGAACCCAAGACTACCAGACTACAGATGGTACCACCCACAAGGGACCCTCTGCCCTTGATCACTAATTGAGAAAATGCCTTACCCCTGGATCTCATAGAGGCATTTTCTCAACTGAAGCTCCTTTCTCTGTGATAACTCCAGCTTGTGTCAAGTTGACACACAAAACTAGCCAGTACAATTATCAAAAAATAATACCTCAATAAATATTTTACATAAGTCTATCTGGACTCGTATTTATTTTCCTAAAGTAGTATCGGCTAACATAGATGGATTTCTTGTTATTGACCAAATCATGAGCTAAATACTATGCACAAGCATTACCTCACTAGGTCATCACAAAAACCTATTTGGTGGGTTCTGTTCTCCCAGTATTCTCCAGAATTCCATGGATCTCTATTGAAGTTTGCTCTAAATTTCACATAAGTTCCATGTTAGTTCATGCTGTGGTCACAGAATATAATGGAGTGGGTAATCTGTAAACAACTGACATATATTCTCATCATTTGCTAGCTTGGAAGTGTAAAATCAAGGTGCCAGCAGATGAAGGGCCAGAGTATCTGCTTCCAGTGGGATACCTTGAATCTTCTTAAGGAGGAATGTCATGTTCCCACACTGAAAACAAGAAAGGGAGAAGATGAAGAGGAAGATCCCACTAAACTCCTGCTGCTTCATTCTGGGAGTCAGAGCTCTTATGACCTAAACACTTCCCATGAGACTCCACCTACCAATACTGTTACACTAAGGATTACATTTCCAGTGTAAATTCTAGAGGACATGAAAAATAACAAAAGTGTATTTTCTTACTACAGACATATCTCATACTACTACAGCATATTCCAGAGAGCCTCTTACATAGCCTGGCCCTGCAGAAACCCTTGTTCATCTCTAAACTCTGCACAAATTTAGCAACTTTAAATGTTGACAATGGGTGACTTGCAATGGGTGAGTTGTATTCTCAGGTATTGAAAATAGCACCCTCAATACCCATAGGCAATCCCCTTCCATTTTGGAATGGGAGGTAGAAAATTCAAACCTTGGTTCATCATCTTGGAAGAGACGCCCCACCATGTTTCAGACTCTGAACTTCTAAAATGTTGAATAATATTACCATATGGTATGAATTCTCATATGTATTGCCGTGAACCCTCTGGGATATGTGTTCTTTATTAAGGCTTCCCATGTATTTGCCACTGATGTATAGCATGGCCTAAATAAACCTGATCACACCAAAAGTGGAAACCAATGTGGTGTCTGTGGAAGTTGTAGAGGATTCATAATTTTAGTAGAGAATGAAGGGTAATGTCCTGGGTCTGAGGCTAGACCAATGGTTCTCAACCAGTAAGTTGTGACCCCCCACAATAGTTACATATCGGATATCTCCTGTATACCAGATAGTCACATTATAATTCATAACAGTATAAAATTACAGTTATGAAGTAGCAACAAGATAATTTTATAATTGTGGGTCATCACAATATGAGGAGGTGTATATTAAAGGACCATATCATTGAGAAGGTTGGGAACCACATGGCTAGACCATTAATTCATATCATTGTCCTTATCCTGGGAATGAAAATATTCACTCTCAATAACTATGCTTTCATGTATCCTACGCTGTTTGCCTCTCAAGCAAAAACACAGCAAGTGCTATTGCTGCTACACTCAGAGCCCCTAGCTGATGATCCATCAGGTAGCTCACTGCTGTCTTACAGGGTTCCACTTAGCTTTTAGAGGAAACAGACCAATTAATTAAAGGAGGACATCTGAGAAGTACTCCTTGATGTCTTGGATATTTAAGAGTGGTAACAATCTATTATTTGAACAATACTCCACAAATACCGGTTTTAATTCACCCTGTTGTCCAGAGGTTTTCATTTATCTGTTTCACTGAGCAACACTCTCACACAGATGACTATAACTTCACAATTGAGGTTGTTTCTTGGCCTCCACTATGACATGACAGTTCATCATGATGGTTTTGGTCTACTGGTATCAGGGTCACCTTGGACCCTCTATCCAAACTCTGCCTATTTTTCCTTCTTTGGTGTGTAGTTACATAAGCAAACAGCTAAAAGTCTCTTTGAAGACAAAAAGAAGAACTGCATGTTCTTGCAGTCTTTTCTCCTCAGGAACTGGCCTTTCCTTTAGTCTATTGAATCCCAATCTGAAATTGGACTAATAGCCAGATATGAGTAAAATACTTTGATTATGTTTATATTTGAGCAGTATCTCTGTCTTCTGTTAATTCACAGTTGGCGTGTTTTCATTGCATAAATCAAGTGCTAACGTTGGTGGCTTCCCAAATATCTTGCTCTTAGGAACATTGTGTTTTATTAACTATTTTCGTACCTTCCTGCCAGGCAGCCTCACTAGAGGCCAATCTCAATTTATTCATTAAAATGAATGAAACTTTCTTGTTTCCTATGGCTAATGACTACCGCCTGGGCTTACATCATTTTGGTATCTCTGTTAATTCCTTTCTCATTGTCATGACAATGACATGATGGAAGCGTGTTAAGAGAGGGCAGGGAGGCACAGCATGTAGAGTAACTGTCTACACATGGGCAAAAGAGTTGTTGGAGTGGGAGTGGTGAACTGCTAGAGTGGATACCTCTACGCATGGGCAAGAGTGGACACCTCTACACATGGGCAAGAGTGGACACCTCTACACATGGGCAAAAGCTTGGGGAGAGGTTTTATGAAGAGGTGGATCAGCAGTCGAAGGCACTGACTGCTCTTCCAGAGAATCTTCATTCAGTTCCCAGTGCCTACATGGTGACTCATAACTGTCTGTAACTCTAGTCCCAGGTGATTCGAAACTCTCTTCTAGCCTCTGTGAGTACCAGGCACACATGGGGTACACAGACATACATGAAAGTAAAATCTTTATGCACACAAAATAAAATCTGAAAGAGTTGTGGTTTTTGGGGGGTTTTTTGGTTTTTTTTAAGTGTGCAGTGGCACCTCCTGCTCACATCTTAGTGGATCGGGAAACAGAGTCACTGCAGTCAGAGTTACACTGGTACTGGGACTAAGCTACCACTTCAAAAGCACACCCCTAGCAACTATTATTCAAGCCCTATCTCCCAAATGACTCCACAAAGTAGTGCCAACACCTGGGTACCAGGTACACAAAACATGAGCCTGAGAAGGAAATGTCAGATTTATCCAGAAACAGTATCCCAATCACCCCCATTTCTGCCACTGAGGATTATTCTAATGTGATGCCTTTTGCCTTTGGCTTTAGATACCAAGAGCACCCGTCATTTTCCAAGCATCAGCCCATTTTCTAAGCTTTCTGGTCAACTGTGAAGGGCTATCTTAGGTTCAGATCTCTTCTTGGCGAGGTCTTCATTACACCTGCATCCCTCCTTACCCTGGCCTTCATTGTAATTCTGCCTTCTTCACTCCCTTGAAGTCATTATGTCCCCAAGATCACACTCTAGGAATTTCCTGAATCCAAGGTTCTGCCAAGGAGTCTTCCAGTAACTAAAAAAGCAGATATTGGAACTGAGTTCCTAAGTGATTAAACACCAAAAATGACTCCATTATTATCTTGGGCCAGGTAACTCCTTTCAGTTTAGATAAGTCTTGAAGAACAGCTCAACTAATAGCTATTGGTTACAAATGTTCACAAAGCTGAATCAATGACTGTTTCAATTCTAGAAGTGGCAATCCATGCCATACACCAGTATGACCTACTATACATATGTTCTCTGATTATTCTCCTTCCATAATAGCTATTCTGGTTTTATGTTCTTGACTGCTCACAGGTTATTAATGACAGAACAGATATTGTGCAAATACTGAGAGACCACAGATGCCAACCCAAACTACTATAATCAGCAAAAATATCAATTACACTCAACAGAGAAAGAAGAATATTTCACAGTAAAAACAAGTTTAAGAAATTTCTGTTCATCAATACAGCTCTATAGACAGAAAGCACTAGAAGAAAAATGTCAGTCTGAAGAGGTTAACCACACCCACAAAAACACCAAAGACAAATAATCCCATAGCAGTTAGTCAAAGTGTGTGGAGGAACCACACCACCACAACAAAATAATATCAGATAATAAGCACTGCTTCTTGATAACTTTCAATATTAATAACCTAGAATCACCAATTAAAAGACACAAGGTAATAAACTGAATTAAAAAACAAGATCCGTTTTTTGTTTTGTTTTGTTTTGTTTTCACTGCATCCAAGAAACACACCTCACTAGCAAGGCTGTCTTCAGGGTTTTAAAAAACAAAAATGGGAAAAGATATTCCAAGCAAATGGACCCAAGAAGCAAGAAAGTGTAGCTATTTTAGGTATCTGACAAAGCAGACTTCAAATCAAAATAAATCAGAAGTGATAAGGAAGGATACTATATTCTCATTAAAGGGAAAATCCACGAAGAAGATATTACAACTCTAAATATTAAATCACTAGATAAAAAGACACCCAGGTTCATGAAGAAACACTACTAGAGCTAAAATCTCATATTGACTGTAGCACAGTGATAGTGTCTGATTTCAGTACTCCACTATGACAAACTGACAGGTCATCCAAGAAAAACTAAACAGAAAAATGCTGGGCTTAAACAACATTATAAATAAAGTGGAGCCATCAGACACCTATGCTACATCCCATCCAAGCATCTCATAGAACTTTCTCCCAAATTGACCACATACTCAGACACAAAGCAAGTCTCAACAACAATAAGAGAACTGAAATAACACCCTGCGTCCTATTTGACCACCTTGGATTAAGACTGGATATTGACAACAAAGTGTCAGGGGGAGGGAGGAGGGAATGGGGAGGTTCCAAAGGGGAGATCTGGAAAGGGGGGAACATTTGAAATGGAAATAAAGTATGAGAAAAAAAAAGAGAGGAAAAAAAAGAAGTTTAAAATAAAAAAAGAAACTCATGAAAGCCGAACAACTCAGACCTAAATAAAAACTGGGTCAAGACTCAAGAAGGAAATTTAAATATTTTATAGTTAAATGAAAATGAAAAAAGAAAAACCACAACATACCCAAACTTACAGGACACAGCAAAGATAGTTCTAAGAGGCAACTTCATAGACTAAGTAAGGACTATATAAAAACTTTGAAGAGATCACCTATTAATAACTTAAGACACTTGAAATCTCTAGAAAAACTAGAAGAAAAATACCCAGAAAGAGTAGATAAAAAAAAAACAACTGAATTCAAGGCTGAACTTAATAAAATAGAAATAAGCAAACAAAAAAACAAAGACTAGTTGAAACAAAAGTTGTTTCTTTGAGAAAAACTAGCAAGATTTACAAGCAACCCAAACAAAAGACAGAGAGCAAAGACTCAATTTAATATATTAGAGATTAAAATAGACACTGAAGGAAATCAGAGGATCATAAGGACCTTTTTAAAAATCTATATTTCATCAAACTAGAAAAAAGTGCTTAAAAATGATGAATGTTTTGGTATTTACAACCTTCCAAAGTTAAATTAACATTAAATAAATAACTTAAACAGACCAACAACACTTAGATAGGGGCAGTGATTAAAAATCCCCCAACTGGGTTTTTCTTTGTTTGTTTTATCTCATTGTTTTTATTTGCTTGTTTTGATTTTTGTTTGTTTGTTTTAAGAGAGATTAAGAAGACAAAATTTTGTGGGAATGGAGGTGGAAAAGATCTGGAAGGAGTTGTGGGGTGAGAAAAGAATATGACCAAAATATAATACAATTTTGATGGATTTATGGGCAAAATTGCTACATTATCATTTTATCTTGCATTTTAAAATGATTAGCTCATCTACTCATAAGCAGACTTTTTCTTGTAAGATTTTATTAGTTCTTTGAGAATTTTGTACAACACATTTTCTTGTTCTTTTTTTTTTTTAATTTTTCCTACTTTATTTACATTTCAAATGTTTCCCCCTTTCCAGATCTCCCCTTTGGAACCTCCCCATTCCCTCCCCCTTCCCCTGCCGCTATGGGGGTATTCCGCCACCTACCGGCCCACCCACTCTTGTCTTCTCTCCTTGGCATTCTCCTACACTGGGGGATCTAACACCCTCAGGCCCAAGGGCCTCTCCTCCCCCTGATGGCTAACAAGACCCTCCTCTGACGCATATGTGGCCAGCACCATGGGTCCCTCCATGTGATGAGCAGACATTTTTATTATACTTATTTATTGAGGGAGTATGCATGTGGTCTTGAATACAGCACGGCATGTCTGAGGAGATCAGAAGACAACTTTCAGAAGCTGGTTCTTGCTTCCGACTGTGTGGGTCCCAGGGACTCTGTTGTTTCTGCCATTGTACACTTTATGCTAGCTGACATGTGGAGCTTCCAAGACAGTCTCCTGTCTTTGTCTCTCATCTTGTTGTAGAAACCAAGGGCTTGAATTACAGATATACTCTACTCTGTCTTTTATAATAGCTTTCCAGGGATGGAACTCAAGTCATCAGGACTGAGCAGCTGGAATTTTTCTCCTCTGAAACTGGCTCAGTTTGTTCATTCACCTTTTTATTTCAGAGAGGTCACAAATAAAAAGAAAAGGTAAATGTTTTATTCTCGTGATGTTTGAAAACATTCACTCTGCCTAGTTATTCTTAGTTTGTTTGTTTGTTTGTTTGTTTTTCAAGACAGGGTTTCTCTGTGTAGCCCTGGCTGTCCTGGAACTCACTCTGTAGACCAGGCTGGCCTCAAACTCAGAAATCCACCTGCCTCTGCCTCCCAAGTGCTGGGATTAAAGGCGTGAGCCACCACTGCCCAGCAAGTTATTCTTTATTAACAGATAAACTCACTCATTCCATTTTTATCAGTCAGGTTTAATTCATAACAATATTTTATATCTAAAATCCTCAACATTAAAGATATATTTAGATAGCCCTATAAGCTATGTCAGTCCAAAATAACATATTAACTGTAAACCATGCAATCATCTAATAAATTAAGAAATTACTATGCAGTGCCATGCTGTAAGCAAGCAGAATATTTCTGAATTCGAAAAGTATGTGATCTAACAAAGACTGGCTTATTCATACGTTCCATCATGACATCACAGAGGTTTTTCTTACACGCCTGAGTAATGATTTCCTCATTTTCAGTGAGCAGGCAGCCCTTCTCACCCACAGGCGAGTCTAACACTCTTCTCATTGGTCAGGGAGAGAGTGATGGATGACAGCAGCTGCAGCCTTTAGTCAATCCCAAAATCTACCTTCTGCCTAATAAGATTTTCACTGCAAGGCAGCAGACACTACTCAGCTGTTCAGTAAAGAGCCACATCCAGCTCGAGCTTGTGCACTTACACATGAACTGGATATAGTTCATAGAAGATACTGGGTCTGGGTCAACCCCCATCCCTACCTAAACCCAACAACATTCCCATAATTATGTCTTATCTCTGTAAATATAGCATAGATTTCTATGCAAACTGGTGGTTAGTAAGACAGACTTAGTTCCCAAATGGAAGTCTCACTGGCCAGGAAAAAAAATTAAGCAAAACCAAAGGGGTTTGACCAAACATCTTGCAACCCTCTAATCTCTGTGGCCAGTGTTACTCAAACTGCAGCTTCCAACACTTGCCAGGCGTGCACTAAGATTAGTGCATTGGATAAATGAATGAACTAGCATTGAGCTGATCAGGAGGACGTGACCAGGAAGGAGGTATCATCTCATCTCAGAAACTCTGTAATACTGAGATTCAGTGAATTTTACAGATCTGCCTTTCTGAGAGTGCAGACTTCAGAGAATATATTTGGTTTTAAGTTTTGATGTGACAGCTCTGAGGATACTAGTATTGTGTGCACAGGACTGAGGTACTACTGCCTTCTGAGAGCCACTATATCGATCTTGTGGTTCCTCTACTGAGCAGCTGACTGGCCACTAATGAGTATCAATAATCTCTCGAGACTGAACACGAAGCCAGGCAGACAACAGCATCTGCTGCTCGTCCATCATCCCCTCCAGCCAATAGAAACAGGCCATGACCAATGTGGCCTGGGAAGGCCTTTGCTCTTTCTGCAGTGGTGGTGCCAGATGAAGAAGTCATTACTACTCAGGGCTGGAAAAGAAAAAAAAAAAAAAAAGGTGTCTGGAGGGAATAAAAGAATGAGAGAACAGGATACAGTCAGCCAGTTGGTCACCGAGGCACATTACATCCTCTGGGCACTGTTTCCAGATGCCTTGCATTTTTCTATGTGCAGCCACTTTCCATATCCCTTAACTGAAGGGGCCCAAGGTTTCAGCATCTTTACACAACACAATCTTTGAGAAAATAACAGGGAAATCCAGAGACAAGAAAGTGATGTGGTGGCCCAAGAAAAAAAGCTCATTTGCTGTCTTGAGGTTAATTTGAGATGCTCAAGGATAGCCTTGGGTCCACGGGAGCCATGAAATTTGACATAGGGAAACTTAAAATTGATGAGACAAGCAGTGGTTTCATGCTTCTTCAGACACTGTCAACATGAGCCTATTCCTTTCTTTTCTTTCTTTCTTTCTTTCTTTCTTTCTTTCTTTCGATGTTTAGAATGATCTTTCAGTAGTGTACCTCAGCATTATTCGTGTCTTTCAAATCCCTTATTTTTAAAACGTATACTACTAATGAACACCTTCATTAGGAGCCATGTATAGTATTTTATACATGTAAATCTTTTTACATTCACAGGCACATCAGAAAAGCCTTGTAAAATAAGGGTAAAAAGCATGGCATCATCTCCTTTTCAATGACGAACCTATGAGAAGTGAGAGGAGGTGACCTGAGATGCCACGTGTCTATGGCTGTCACTCTATCAGCCCTGTCCACAACTCACACATCACAAATCAGCTGTAATGCAGAAGTAGACCTAAGATGACACACATAGTACCTGGTTCTCATCATGGTATTTCTTCCATGACAGAAGGCACATCCATGGCACCAGTACAATGAAGTTGAAGGCTTTCTGCTAACCGTAACCATCTCTGAGTACTAGCTGTCCCTTCATGGAGAACTTCTCTCTTCTTAGTTAAGATATTGTGTCATTTTGGCATATCCTTCTGCCTGAAATTGGGCAACTCTGTTGACTGATGTTGAGAGTTTTAGACAACAGTGCGACTTACTTGGCAAGAACATAAAAAAAATTCTTGACATTTAAGAGTAAAGTTCCTGTGGCAGACTATGTGCAGGGAGTTAAGTGTCCTAAAATTACTGCCAGCTTCTAATGAATACCACTTTAGTGCTTCCTCCCCCCAGGGAGCTATACTTCTAAATGTCCACTTCCTTTCCTTCTCTTTTCATAAAATATGAAATATGAGACTAAAACATTTCTCCACATCTTCAAAAATACATAGAAGTAAGTCCATTATTAATATAAATCAGATACAGTAAATCAATTTGACCAACCAATATTGCATTATTTTTGAGGACCTTCTCTTTGGTTTGACTTTCTACTCCAATTAAGAAATTTTAAATAGAGACAGAGATTTGATAGGCTTTCATGAACCTTCAGAGTAACTTTTACCAAACTAATTCGTAAACCCCAGAACATGTAGCAAACTAAAGAAATAACCACAAAACATATTAGTCTAACAATAAAAAAAGGCTGTTACTGATCTTTTCTTTAGGTAAGTATTTGAAGGATTATGAGTAGGATGCCAATTAGGAATGTATGAACTTTTCACTGAGATGCTAATTATTCTCTTTACGAGAAGAATAGTAAACTTTGACTCTTCTCCTAACTTGATCCCAGGACATAGATTCCCCAGGACTTCAAATCCACTTTCCTCTCAAGTCACAGAAATGGGAACAAAAAAAGGGGGAAAGTGTAATCTATGGGAAAATACAGCTGGCCCTGAAAGTCAGCCGTTGGTTATGAGCACAACTGCGATATGCATTGAACCAGTGCTTCGCTCATTCTCATAAGAAGGAAGCTGAAATCTAATTGATTCCTGGATGCATAATCAAGTTGTCATCGTGTTTGATTTTGTCCTAGATTGAGGTAGGGGAAGACAGGCAGATCTCTGTCCTTCCGTAGCTTAAGCAAGTCATGTTTGTACTATAATGAAAGTAGAATAAAAAATAGAAATAACACCGAGCATTTGGTAGAGATGGCATTAAGTAAGATCCCCTCTAAGGAGCTATTTGGACAGAGGCCTAGCTTGCATGAGGCCATGAGTTTTACTGAAGGAGACTGAAGATGCATTCCAGGCTGAACAGAAACAGCATTCAAATCATGTTACTATTATCGTTGGGTTTCACCACTAACGCACAAGAGTAGCATTTTCCAATGAGGCTCGTTTGGACGGGAAACAGATACTCAATAGAAAGAACACGAAATATTGCTGGCATTTACTAAAACCCACACGTGGCAGTTTCTAAAACTAAAATGTCTGGTGTGGCATAACAATGTAGTTTCAAATATGTGAGCATTATTTGAGCAAATGCTATGATGGTTGTGCTCTACTCACGAAGGTAACACAAAAATGGATCTGGGCTGAAAACAAAAGTTTTCAAAGTCAATCCCAGAATGTCAACATTTATGATCAATGTAAAATAATAACAAGGCAAATGACTATTGTCAGATTTACCAGTGATTATAAATTGAGTATGTAATAAAAGAAACGTATTAGAGATGTGATTTTTTTGTACTCTTTTATGTGGATATTTACTTTATTTACATTTCAAATGTTTTCCCCTTTTCAGGAAACCCCTTATCTCATCCCCCTCCCCCTGCCTCTATGAGGGTGCACCCCCACCCACCCACTCACTCCTATCTTTCCTCCCTAGCAATCCCCTACACTGGGGCATCTAACACTCGCAGGCCCAAGGGCCTCTCCTCCACTGATGGCGAACAAGTCCCTCCTTTGTCACATATGTGGCCAGCACCATGGGCCCCTCCATGTGTATTCTTTGGTTGGTGGTCCAGTCTCCAGGAGATTTTAACAGCAAGAATTAGGATGAGAGGTGTAGCTCTGTGATGAAGTTCTTGCCTAATGTTGTAAGATCCTGGGTTCAATCCCCAAGACAACTGCAAAAGAAAGAAAGGGAGGGAGGGAGGGAGGGAGGGAGGGAGGGAGGGAGGGAGGGAGAAAGGAAGGAAAGAAAGAAGAAAAAAGAATTATCTATAAAGTAGTTCAACTTGACTAAACCAGTGATAAAATGCTGTGTGGAAAATTTTTTGCATTGATTTCATGTACTGAACTCCTGGAGAAGGGCTGAGCACGTGGCCCAGTTATGCAGTGCTTGCCTAGCATTCATGAAATTCTCAATCTTCGAAGCTGAATAAGCCCAATATAGTAGTATACATCTGTAATCCTTGTACTCCAGTGGTAGAGACATGAGGACCAGAAGATCAAGATTATCTTTGGCTACACAGAAGTTCAGAGTCATCCTGAAATAAATGAGATCCTGTCTTAAAAAGGGAAAAAACTATTAATAAAGGAAGAAAAAACTACTAGGAAAGGAAGCAAAAAATATCACAACTAGGGGGCTGGAGAGATGGCTCAGTGGTTAAGAGCACTGGCTGCTCTTCCAGAGGTCATGAGTTCAATTCCCAGCAACCACATGGTGGCTCACAGCTACCTGTAATAGGATCCAATGCCCTCTTCTGGTGTGCCAGGACACTGTGCTCATATACATAAAATAAATAAATCGTTTTTAAAAAAATAGCACAACTATGGTTTCTGTAATTTTGACTTGTATGTAATATGGAGAGGTTGTTCTTAAGTTAGACATTTGTTTAAACTTTTTTCAGAAAGGAGATAATAAAAATAACATTGATGAGTCAATGAGAGGAAACAAGCCAGAATTTAGCTGAAAACTGGATTGTTTCTTTTTACTTAACACAGTGTATGTTTTGGATGTGCTGCCAGGAGACGTAGCCTCACTTGTGCAGAGAGTAATGGCTCATGGAGAGCCAGATAACAATTGCATAAAACATTTTCTGGATTTGCTCACAGGTAAGACATCTGATGAGTTGTGCCAAATGTGATTCTTTAAAGAACTCCCAAACAAGTAACAGGTACTCTGACACAAGTGGTTAAAGGAATTAAATTTAGTTTAGGCAAGCTCTGATGCAAAAAAAAAATCAAGACAGAGCACAGAAATCTCTGAAGAAAAATAATGTACATTACCAGGATATAAATTAACAGTGAACATCCACGACACTGCTTGTTAGTGTGAGTTGTAGCTTACTACAAATACTACTGGCAAAATTTTCCAGAAAAGACATGACCTTAGTTTTGCTTTTTTAAAGATTTCTTTAAAGATAAAGATTGGGAGTCCCTGGTAGAGCAATAACCTAGCATCCACATCACCTGGGTTTGATTCCCATCACACAAAAAAGATTTTAATGTAGAAACAATTTTTAAAATAAAAGTGATAGAAACTAGAATGTCAGCTCAGTGGCTAAGCATGCTGGCAGAGGAATTTAGCTCCAGAATTTTTATCACGCAGCTCACAACCACCTGTAACTCCAGCTCCTGGATAGCCAGCACCCTTTTCCGGCCTCCACAGGCAATTGTGTTCATGTGCTTACAAGTACACATGTGTGCATGTGCACACACACACACACACATGCATTCACACACACACATATTTTAAAGGCGGTATATAAAAGACTAACATTCATGGTACTAGTAGGTACCATGCACATTTGCAATGAATAAAAAGTAACTAAGAGTCCTTCCCAGCTATGATCCCTATGAACCACAGCAATGACCAACATGGCACCTTAACCCTAAGAGTGGAGTAGTGTCACACATACCCTGGCAGGAACCAACTGCTCTCTAACTGGACTTAGGACTCATTCAACAAGAGAGTACCATGTCTAGTACTGGAAACTAGTCAACTACTCATGGGTTAGTGAAGTATAGATCTTAAAGAAGAACCCATAACCACTACTTTACTAAAACCAGCATATTATTTCTCATTCTAAATATCTATCCTTATACCACAGAGAAGTGTGGTTCTCACCTCACATCAAGGAAACTTCTCTTTCCATGGATAAATGCCATTTCTGAAACCTATGCTGATCAAAATATAGAGTTCTGGAGCCCAGTATCAACTAATCTATCTACAACACAACTCTTGCACCTAAAGCTCGGGGATCATTTCAGAAAGGGGAGTAGATAGATTGTAAAAGGCAGAGGATCATAGAATTTGCTATGAGATTGTGTCTCCTTGAAATCAGAAACTACACCCATCAAGTCTCACCCAACATGGATGCCTAAACATGACCTGAACAAGGATGACTCCAAGAAGCATGCCAATGGGGAAGTCAGGAAAGTTAATAAAGCCTCAACCCTTGACAAAGAACTACAGGCAATGAAGGAATGCTGAGAGCAGGAGAAATAGTAATCCTCAGAGAAAAACTGGTTATCCAATACCAAATGGTCAGCCCTGAAAACATACATATAAGTAACATTATATGGACTGGGAGGGTTACATCTGTGTGTGCGTGTGTGTGTGTGTGTGTGTGTGTGTGTGTGTGTGTGTGTGTGTGTGATGACAATTAAAGAAAAAGAGGCCATGAATTTGAAAGAGAGAAAGGAGTATAAGAATGTATAAGAACCAAAGTCTTGGGATGCAGAACTCTGAGCTTGAGGCCAGCCTGTTCTTGTAAGACTCTGTCACAAAAAAGTAAATTTACAAGGAAATAGCAATATTATATGAATTTTTTACATGTCATGATTTAATATTTCCAACTTTTAAGTTAATTTTTAACTTAGAGTACAAAATCAGAGAAATTATTGCAGCATTTTCGTGTATATATGTCATTATAATTTGTTTGGATCCCCACCACTGCCTTTCCTTGTCTACCCTCCTACTTATGGTGGCTTGAATAGGAATGGCCTCAGTAGACTCATGTGTTTGAATGCTTGGCTAATGTGGAGTGGCACTATTAAGAGGTGTGGCCTTATTGAAGTAGGTGTGGCCTTGTTGGAGGAAGTGTGTCGTTGTGGGGGCAGACTCTGAGGTCTCCTATGTTCAAGCTATACCCAGTGTAGAACAGTCTCCTCCACGCTGTCTAAAGATCAAGATGTAGAACCCTCAGCTCCTTCTCCAGTACCATGTCTGCCTGGACACTGCCATGCTTCCCACCATGATGATAATGGACTAAACTTCTGAAACTGTAAGCCAGCCCCAATTAAACATTTTCTTTTATAGGAGTTGCCTTGGTCATGGTGTCTTGTCACAACCATAAACCCCAAAGCAAGACACTACTACTACTGGTCTCCTTCCTCCCAGACAAACAGCTCCTTTTTGTTTGCCTATGGTAATGGTGACCCATAGTCTCGTCTGGACAGCAGTGTGGTATCTTACAATAACTGATTCAAGGCTTCTCTTCTCAATGTCAGTCTTCATTCCACTGGAATGTTGTATGGATACCCTGTTTATACATTTGCCTTCAGTGAAAGTGTAGCACCTTTTAGAAGTTCTTCAGTTACACAGGGAAGTCACTCCTACGCATGCTGTGCCTGTTCTTAATGCTGAAAGATCATCATGAAACTCTGACATTCGAACCACCAAAAGCAACAGCATGACAATGTCCACCAACAGCACTTGGCAGCTGAGGAGGGATTTACACTCTCCAAATTGGGATTTGGAATTTTGAGATTGCCACCAATCGGATTGGTTACTAAAAACTGAATGCTTTGGCATGTATATATTTCAAGGCTGAAGCACACACACACTGCATGCTATTGAGAACACTTTGTATTGCTTCTGTAAAACCAAGAGCATCATTGCTTAGCCTTTGTGGTCCAGTTAGCAAAGGAAAATGCAAATGTAAGAAAGACTTACTATCATGTCAGAAAACAGTTCACATCTTACCTTTAGGGACAACTTGGAATGGGAAATAACCTGTTGAGAATTAAAGACATGGGTATCTATCAAAATACATTTCAGCTGGTGAATAAGCAAGAAAATAATAAAATATCCATTACAGTGGGATAGGCCTCAGCACTGAAAGGGAACAAGCAGAAGTCTGCAACTTGGCTGATTTTCATGTATATACCATTTATAAGAAGCCACACAAGTAAAGCTGTCTACTGCATGGTTCTGTTAATGAGACAATCTAACAATAGACAGACCAAAACAGCAGGAAAGACAGAAAAGATAACATCAGCTATGGTTGTCTGGGAAAAAGAGAGTGTAAAGATTGACTACAAATGGGCTTGAAGAGTTGGGGGGGTGGATATTTTTTGTTTGGATTTGTGTGTGATCAAACTTTCTACCTCTTATTGTGATGATGACTAGAGTCCTGTATGTAATTGCAAAAAAGTATAACTATATCCTGCATAAAGCAAGTGTCTCTGTGTCCATGTTCCAGCATCATCAATTCTTGTCATCGCATTTACACCCTGCCATAGTTAGTTGGGTAACAGCTGTAATTAGAATAGAGTCCGTAAGTGGTAAATCTTCAGGCTCTCCAAGAAAACTCAGCAGTTAGGCTGGAATTAGAGATGTGGCTTAGGTCACTCTTGCATGATTCGCACACCTATTCTACTCCATTTATATTCTGAAGTGCACTTATGTCTCAGATTTAACCCTGACAAGAAAAGCATCTCTCTCGAAGCCTGTCTTGCTTATGCAGGAGTGGAATGTGTGAAGCAAAATGTTTTGAAAGTCCTTATTAGAAGCTGAGGAACATAAATGAGCAGTTACTACAAGCAGAAACCCAATCCTCTGGCAGTTGGAAAGGCGCTGAGCTTTTACCACCAAGGTTTTATGGGAAAATTCCTTGGATTGGTTGGCATGATAATCCACTGGATCAAGTTGGTGTGGTGATTTATTTTAACGACTCACAACTCTACTTTTCAGGCCTAGTAGAGCTTTTAAAAAACCGTGTTCTTCAATAGGATGTACTCTGGTTCCTGAAATTTCACAGTAGACTATATGTACTTTATTGCCTACCCTGAAGTAGATTCCCCTGATTTCCCATCAGCCAGAAACCAAGAGACAGTAGTTGTAACCGCTGTTGCTCACCAAGCCACTTCTCTAAAACCAACAAGAGGATCCAGAAAGTTTAACAAGCAGACTTTCTCCCACAATACACTGGATCCGAGGGCTGCAAATACAGTAAGGGATAGTTACTCTATCCCTTCTCAATTTTTCTCCAACTGTAATTTTTATAACATTTCATTCACAAATATGAAGCACTCATAGAAAGATAGACACCACTACTCTTATAAAGACAAACCTAATGGCAGAACCCAAAAAAAAGATATTGAGTCAACCGATGTGCTCATTCAGCTGCTGTAACTTACTAAAATGCTAGTCTTTCAAGACAGGAAGATTTAAAAAGACTTCAAAAGACTTCAAGAATAGGTTCATTAACTCTTGTATCAACCTCTGTAAGCACTAGTGATAGAACACTGATCACAAACAAGTGTTTCCAGGAAATAAAATCAGCCACAATTTCAAGAAAGCAAAGTATGTACAGATACTATGGTGGATAAAGGCTAACTCTTATGTGGTTCAGAAACGAGGGCAGAAAAAATGCCAAGCCTGGTGCTGTGTAACCCAGTCAAAACGCCATGTCTATGGAAGTAATAGGTCCTATGAGTGGGTGGGTGGGAGTGGGAAGAACTCACTACTGTTGTATACTTAAATCGGCAAAGTATCAAACTGCCTTCTAAATAGCCACAAACAAATGCTACCCTCAGCCTTTATCAGAGAAACCACTTTTTGTAGTGAATGACAGTGCATGAAGAGTCTCATTGTTGTAATTTAAGTGTATTGTTGTGTCTTGTGAAGTTTGATCTTGCTGCTTTTATAGTTTGTTTGCTCCTCGACAAAGAGTGCTCAGAGCCGTTACTTCTAGAGCAGTCTGATCCATAAGAAAATAAAAATTCCCATATTCAGAAAAGACATCCACAGTTACAGATGCAAGGCTATTTGCAACAAATCACAAGGCTAGAAACATAACAAAGGGAAATGACAGGCAACAGAACTCCTCCAGAAAGATGTAACTCCCCAACTACTTAACTCAAAGACTGCTACAGGTGATTTCCAGCAAAGATTTCAAAGGTTTTCAGTAAAAGTGATAAGTGATCTGAAATAGAATACAAACAAGCAGAAGCACAGGTTTCAGTCTGTAAAGAAGAAAGTCGGGAACATGGAGGAACAGACTGGCAAAATGGATGAGAAAAATGATGGGTGAATAAATAGCAACATGGAAAAGATTTCAGCAAGGAAATTGAAAAACATTTAAATGTTGAAAATTAAAAAGCCAACGAAAAAATATAGCATCAGCTATAGACTCAACCAAACAGAAGAAAGAATATCAAGGATGGAGGGCAAGGTTGAGGCAATACTTCATGCAAACATAGCTGAAGAAGGAAGAGAAATGAGAATCACTACAATGTACAAAGGACTATGAGACACAAGAAAAGCAAACCCAAAAATCTACAGACAGAAGGAGCCAAGATAAATACTGAAGCCATAAGTGACTGGGAATCTTCTATCCTCAGTTTGTGGGAGCTCAGAAAGGTTGTTTTATTCCAAAAGAAGCAGATACTTGACTGCATGCTATCTGACACTCAGACAGAAATTATAACGAACAATTTTGCTTCCAATTACCAGCTACCTCAGCTCCTCTAAGAGTAGCGAAGATCATTTTATCAGGTTGAGTCTGCCTCGCTAGTTCTCGGAGGAGGCAGGGCAATGTCCCATGAAATGAGACTAGTGGGCTGTGTTCCAGAAATAAGTGACCTTTCGAACGATGGATACTCAGGGATCAGATCTGACACTTCATGTGTTTTAAGGTGGTAACCAGCAGCAGCCTATCCTTCCCCTCCCTTCTGGGTCCTAAGGGTTCTGGCTTCTGGCTTCTTGCCTACATAGCTAGTTGACAACAAGTACTTCAACATGTCATCTTTCTGTCACCTACCAGTGGGATTTTCTTTTTGCTGAAGTCAACTCTCTCTAGTCTTCATGTCTGCCACCAAGGCAAATCGATCTTCTCTTTGACTCGTTCTGTTTCCTGCTTCATTGTAGCACTTCATTTGTTACTTTTAATTGACAAGTAAATTTCTATGTTTTGTCATCAATCCAAGCATGATGTTTTGAAAATGACATTCAATGTATGTTGGAGTGGCTAAATACATAAAGTTTAAAAATTACTTTATAAATGTGTAATTTTGTGGTAAAAACTCCTAAGATCCATTTTGTCTGCAATTTTTGAAAAAGCTGCAGTTCAAACCCAGAACCTTGTGTATACTAAAGAAGCACCCCAACACATCCTAGTTTCTCTTGGAACTTTTTAAGTATACAGTTCACCATTGTTAACTGTAGTTACTATGATCCACAATGGATCTCTGCAAAATGTTTTTCATGCTCAACCAAAACGTTGTGTCCATCGACCCACATCGCAGGAATCTCCCAATTCCCACAGCTGTTCATAAAATACACAGCTTATTTGTCTAACAGTAGTTGTTTAGGGATAGAGTTTTATATTATATTATATTATATTATATTATATTACTATAAGCTGTTTTACCTACTTCCATTACCAAAAATAGCAAACGGCACTGCCTTGGACTAGCTCTCCCCCAAGGGCAAAGCCAGACACATGAAGGTAGAGTAGGGCTTCAGATTCATTTCCCCAGAGAGCACTCAAAGTGAAAGTGAAGGCAACAGGTTAAGAACATGTGGTCCTTCCGAAGCTTTGCAGAATTACTGTCTTTAAATACTTCCAAGCACTCACAGACATTACTAAGGTCATGGTCATATTTGGAGTGCACATGTTTGGAAAAAGAATTAGCTATGCCTAGAAGGTAGACAGTAGTTCTCTAGGAAGAAAAGAAGTTTCCTTAGTGAAAGCCTACCGTGAGACCTGAACTTTTAATTTGATATTTTATACACTCATGGTTAGCTGAGTTTCATCCCAAATTATCTGGACAACTGTCAATTTCCTAAGCTTTGTTTATTTTTATAAACTTCACTATTTAAAGAAACTTGTAAATGAATAAAAGCATCAGACACTAAAATAACTAGACCCAACGCCTATTTAACTTAATAAACCTATAAACAGAATTGGCATAAAAATGGGAGCTGTGAAACTTCATATTCAATTTTACAGTTTTGGTGTCAAACATATTTTATGCACTAATTTATGATAAAAAAAATTCCATAACAGAATTAGAGCTAAAGAAACGCATAGCTTCCTATCCTCTTTCATAAGAGTATCCATTTCGATCTTGTTGTAGAAAGACTTACAGGAGGCTTCAAAAATGCTACACAACTCGTTAAAATTTACATCTAATTTGATTAAAATTCAAATAAAGTTGTGTTTGATTCTTTTCTCTGTAATGGGTTGGTTCGTACTGCTCTTGAAGAAAGATACAATGCCACTTAGTGAATTCTGGGTTTCACAGTCAACAACTGGACTTTCATTTTAGGATAGAATGCATAGCATTGATATCATGAAATTAAGAACAAAAATGTAAAGTGTTATCTGCTTTGCTTGGCCTAGACTGTAGGCCAAGGGTCTCAAAACAGCGAAGTCATACTACACCATAAATTTCAGACAGAGACAAGCCTACTTTATTTATGCCACCATTAAATTTATTTTAAAATCAGTCGTAATAAAAATGAACTAAAAGCAGACAGCACAAGTATGCCATTTGTTGCTTGAAAACTCTTCTGTACATGCCAAGGAGCTCCTAGGGAGCTGTTTGGAGACCCTCTTGGAACAGGAAACAGGAAATTATTCCAAGATGTCTTCACCTTCTGCCTGTTGGTACCATGGCTTCCTTTTCGTCCCTTCAGCACCCTGCTGGAGTAAAGTTTATATGCAGAAGTTTGGGAATAAACTAAACACCAATCCTGTCAAGCATCACCAGTCTGAATCCCTGTCTAGCATGAGACAACAGTCACAGTTTCTAGATGATCTCTAGATCCTGAAATGAGGAGAGAATTGAATACAGTCAGAAATCAAAGGACTTAGCAAAATTAAAGGAGAAAGCAAATATTAAAACAACCTCTTCCTATCAAGCAGATGATTGACATATGCTCTCTGATTTACTCTTTGTTATCTAAATACATATTGGTGATAGTACATTTCTTTAAGTTTTTCCTCTTAGAAAAATATGACAGTCTACAATACCTAATATATATCTATCTCAATTGCACATTTTACCACCTGAAACCCAGCATTTTTGAAGGCATGAGTCATATGTATTAAATTTATTTAGTCATACGTTATGTGAAATATTGTATGAAGAGTCTGTTTCATAATTTATTAATGAAAGATAAATACAGTTTTAACCATTCACAGCAGGTACACAAACTCAAGGAAAAATGAAATTCAGAAAGTTTGGGGTATTTCACCAAAGATAAAGCTGATTTGTAAATTACATAAAAATAGCCTCAAAAATACGAGGCAAGTAAAGTTTAACACTCTTAAATAATCGAGCGCGCGTGCGCACGCATGTGTGTGTGTGTGTGTGTGTGTGTTCTCAAACTTCTACTTATTTATCAAGTAATCTCAAGAATTTATCTGGCCTCACCATGCATGACTTTTTCTGAACACTCTTAGAATGTATACTAAATTTGTATGAAAACAATTGAATCCTTTTTTGTCTTGTTTCTCCACTACAACTTTTTAGTAAGACTTCAAGTTATGTGAGTTTCTCACTTTTTTCCCCTCATGCCATTTCTCTAAAATAAAATCACTACCTAGATGTTCCACTAGTGGGCTATGATTTATAGGTAGCATGTCACACCTGAAAACCCAGCTTTGCAGAAATGATTTCACTTAATGTTATTAACAGCTTGAATCCACCAAATCTTGTCAGCTGTTCTCCTAAATCCAATCACATCTCTTTTCAGTTAAAGTGGCTGGACAGCTTTAGGGAGGGAAATCTCTGAGATTACCATTGTGTTTAGCCCTTTGGTTGGCAGAATAAGGCAGCAAATGATGCCAGCTCTTATGAGCCCAACAAACCACAGGCAGCTGAGGGCCTGGCATAGTCTACCTACCTAGTTTGATTCATATGTCCTTTCTCTTTTTTTAATTGATTGTTTTATTTATTTACATTTCAAATGTGTCCTTTCTAGACATGCACCATGGGGATGTAGAATTGGCTCAGCAAGTTTAGAGCACGTACAGATCTTGCAGAGGGTCTGGGTTTGAGTCAAAGCACCCACATAGTGGCTCACAACCTTCAATAACTAGATCCAGTGCATCTGACTCCCTTCTGACCTCTGGGGTACTCAGACGGATTTAATTTACTGACTTTGAGACTTATTTTTACACTTTTGGATAATGTTGGACTTGCAGACTAGATGGAAGCTCTTTCTTCAGTTTATTTTTTGATGTAGGGTCTTATTCTACAGCCCAGGCTGACCTCAAACTCCTGGCAATTCTTTTGCATCAGCTTTCCTGAGTTCTTGGATTTCAAGCATGATTCACCACGCCTTGGTGAACTAGTGTATTAAAGGACATTTTGGGTGTCTAGAGAGATGTTTCATGGTTAAGAGCACTTATTGGTCTTCCTGAGGACCCAAGTTCAGGTTCCAACCTTCACATATACATAGAGAGAGAGAGAGAGGGAGAAAGAGAGAGAGAAGAAATGAAAGTAAAATGTTTTTTAAGGGGGACTTCCATCCTGAAGTAATTAGAAAGTTAACACATTCTGATACAATTGGTTATGTGTTTCTCTCTCTCTCTCTCTCTCTCTCTCTCTCTCTCTCTCTCTCTCTCTCTCTCTCTCTCTCTCATTTTTCGAGACAGGGTTTTTCTGTGTAGTCCTGGCTGTCCTGGAACTCACTCTGTAGACCAGGCTGGCCTCGAGCTCAGAAATCCACCTGCCTCTGCCTCCTGAGTGCTGGGATTAAAGGCGTGTGCCACCACTGCCCTGCTTCTTTCTCTCTTTTGTACATGTTGTTTTATGGCAGTATTTCCTCTGTATAAGGAAGTGAGAGAGGGGTGAAGGAGGGGGAACATTGGCTTTCTTTAATCAGTAGACCAGCCCCAAGCCTCTAGACCAAAATCCAGTTTCTTCTACTACATTCCTTGACCAGCTGGAATAATAAAAGGTTTAAGGTACCTGGGCTTACTTTGTGCTTCATCATACATCTGTGGAGTTGAGAAACACCTCCCTGTACCAGAAAGCCTTTTCAGAAAGAAAACATTGATGGATGTATTTTGATCTCTGAGGCTCCTAATTTTTCTTAATTTATGGTTTGAATGGAAAGGAATGTTCTCTGTCTAATTTCAAGGCTGATTCTCACTAGCCCGGTTCCCTATGTTCCTCTAAATTCATGGAGCATCACTGTTTGCAGAGATTCTTATAAACTACTTCCTGGAAGAGTGAATGGAGTCCCGTGGATAGTTGGGATAACTGCAGCATCTTTCCCTCCTTCCTATGATGGACTCTTTTCCCATGATCCTTTGCAGATACATGTTCCTCAGCCTTGTTGGACCTGAAGAAGTTGTGATTTTTTTTTTCCCCTTTGAAGGCCAATGCTAAGAAAGAAAAGGAAGGAGGGAGGAAGGGAGGGAAAAAGGGAGGGAGGGAGGGAGGTATTGAACTAGCTAAAACACCATCAGCTAGACTCTTACTCTTAAAGGAGGAATGTGAGGACAAAAGCCACACACACACACACGCGCACGCACGTGCGCCCGCACACACACAAACACACACACACAAACACACACACACAAACGCAAGTGCACTCACACGCACCAACTCTGTACACAAGCAAAATTTCTGGCTTCTCCAATCTGCAGAGCCTTCTGAAGAAGCATCCTTTCAAAGTGGAGCCTCTGTATTCAGTGATGACCCGGAGACTTGACTATACAGAGCTGAGCTGAAGCAGCAAACGTCGGGTCTCTGTTTCACTGGTGCAGGGATTGTTTGGCACCTGGCTGCTCAGGTGTCCTTAGACCTGTGGCCTGAGCTAACTCCTAGCTTCTAGCCTGCCCAGCTGAGTCAATGGCCAATGGAAGCAAGTGTGTGTGTAGCATCTAGGAGCAAAGTCTCCTGCATCCAGCAGATTGTGGCGAGCTGATGAGGAGTAGGAGTAACAGACCTGGAGCATAGTGCACACCATCTGAAACTCTTCTGAGAAAGAGGAGCAGAGACCTGACCAGGATATTCTGTCTCCTGTACACTTCCACAGTGCAAAGCTCCAGAGTGTCCCCACACCCTTGGTTAAGCCAACGTTGGCCCAGCTCCTAAAAACTGTACCGGGTAGTAATTTATATGTATTTATATTTATTTTGGTTTTCGGGCCCGGTAACTTGTGTAGACACAAGTTCCTCAGCCTGCAAAGTGTTGGGATTATAAATTTGAACACTATCCAGTACAGTTTTCACGTTTTAATTTGTAATACATTATGTTGTACTTAGTTGAGGAATCCTTTAGGATGGCTTCCCATGCATAAGCTGAATTGGAGTTCCTTTTTGGAAAACACAAACACAGAAGTAATTTGATTTCAAATACTCCGTTTCTAAAAAGAGTTGTCTTCAAAGGTTAGTTCTTTGCTATTGAATAGCCTGGATGAGAATCCTAGTGAGTTGCTGCTATTGGGTTGAAACCAGCAGATACGTTTCCGTTCACTTTTATCTATCCATGGTGCCTGTACTGGGTTCTTAAAGCTCATCACCTGTGCCTGAGGCCCCAAGACTGGCCCTCGTAAGAGAGAGAAAAAAAGTTTTGCCACTTGACCTTGCCACAGAGGTTACCTTGTGTCGTTCATTCACTTTTACCCTAGACTAGAAGGAGGAGTCCACTGGGATGTCCGTCCCCTCCCCCAAGGGTTTTTGGTGGAACTTAGAGAAGACTCCAGGAACAGCCCACCCTAACCTGCAATCAGAGCCCACCCCTCCGGCAACACTGGACAAGAAAAGGAATCACTAAATGGCATGTTTCACAACTGGAGGACACGCTGTTTTGCCTTAAATGAAACTAAGCCACAAGGCTTTTGTAACTAACCAAAGAAACAGCCCGAGTATTTTGACTTAGAACCAAGAAGTCCTTGCTCTAAATATTGAGGACCTTTAAACAGCCGGGTAGACACTCAGCTTAGCGAGCCAGGCGTCCGAGGATCAGTGGGAGTTCAGAGAATCTTGGAATGTAGCTTGCACAGAACGGGCTCCGGCGGATCGCGTTGGTTCATTGAAGAGCATCCAAGAGAATGAGATGGGAACGAACCGTAGACAGAAAGAAACGACCCAAGAAAGCAGATTTAAAATTGGAGAGGGTTGCTGGGGTTGGTGGGATTGCAAAGGAGATGGGACAGAGGGAGAAGTCGCAGGTCTTAGCCACTGCGGCCACTTCCCCGCGGAGTCCCAAAGGATTCCAAAAGATAGCCTTGTCCCTCCCCATACATGATCGGGAACCGTGGACAGAGGTTCTGCTCGGGACCTTCCTGAGGTCTGCCGGCATGCACCCGGGCTTGTCACTGTTCCTGTCTATCTTTGTGTCTCTGCCGTCTTTGTCCCACGTGGAAACGAGGGGAGAGGGAAATCCCTGGGAAATCGCTGCTCCAGGAGGGAAGCCTGGATCCCCCCACATTCAGGATCCTCAGTCTCTGGCATCTTGGACACAAGCTTTCTGCGAGGTAGTCCCAGGAAACTCTTCGACCGCTTGCTGTCCTTTGGTCCCCGCCCACTCGTAGCGTCAGCGCGCCGCGGGCTGCGGGGTTTAAATGCGCTCTAGCGGGAGCCCAGGCGCTTCTGCCCCGGAGCGCGGCCGGGCTGGAACCGCCGAGATACAGGGAAGCGAGCTTGCCGCATCCCCAGCTCAGCGCTGCCCCGCGGCCCATGACTCCGGGGCTCGGGCGCCGAGGTCGCTGTTGCAGCATCCTTGAGCTTCGGCAAAACAGCGTTGATGAGAAACCACTCAGCTGCCTCCGCGGCGGGGAGCCATGAGCTGTCTGGATGTTATGTACCAGGTCTACGGTCCCCCGCAGCCTTATTTCGCAGCCGCCTACACTCCCTACCACCAGGTACCGGTCTGTCCGGGTGGGGCGGGAAACGGTGGAACACACACACACACACACACACACACACACACACACACACACACGGCTACAAAAGTACTACTACCTGAAAGGTCGCTTGAGCCTCCGCGTGCCAGGGGCGACAGACAGGCACCCAAAGACGCCGTGATGCCGCGAGCGAGCGTGCGCCCCGTGACGGACCGCTATTAACTAATTCTCTTTAGCTGGTGCATTTTCTGTCTTGAGACAGCACCTAAGTCGTGAGGATGTTCACCCGGGTCGTTCCCAGATCAGTTAAACGAAAATGCCTCCCCCCAACTAAATTTTCTTTTTAGAGTCTGGTGCGGGTGCAAAGGGCTTCCCGCAAAGCTCACGCGGGGAAATTTGAACTTTGGTCTTGACCTTAGAAATAAAAACAAAAATCAAAAACCTGTCTCTGTCGTTCTAAGATGGAAAGGCTCGCGATCATCTCGGAAATAATCTTCTCTAAGTCAGAACTCAGGCGGTCCGGCAAGTAGCTACGGAACTGGTGGATTCCTTATCAGGAGACACCCGCATCGGCCTAGTGGTCTGTGTTTTACAGAATTCTAGGGAGCATTATTCCGGTGTAGTTGACCCGCTCCGGGAACATGCCTTCCTAGGACCCAAGTGGCAGAATCCGACAACCCAAAGTCTCTTCTAAGAGCACTTAACCCCGCTCCTGCAAATTGTTGAGGTTTCATTCGATTCTGCCCGTCTCTCTTTTCCCTGAGTTGTGTGTCTAGCCAAGCAGTGTTTCCTTCCGTGTCCCTGGCGAAGGTAGCAGAATCTGAGGACAGTGTTCGAGGGAATGAGGGGAAAGCACACACCTGGGGCAGAAGTCTGGACCAGGCTGAAGTAATCGCCTGACCTTCCCTTTGGGAAGCACTGAAATGTACTGTAATGTTTGCGTAAATACTTTAAACAATTCTGTTTGCAAATCTCAACGAAATGTGAAGATAATGAAGTGAGTAAATCTTGCTTTAAGTTCCCTTGCAAACTTTCCAACCTAGAGTTTGTAGTCTTAGACTTAGGAATCGCCATGGTTTTTCACTGTAAAGGAAGTGGGAATGTGGCATTTTGGAGTGGTGGTGTTAGAAGCTGGTTCCACTCAGCCCCAGCTTCTGAGGTCAGCAGCTCTTCCCCAGTATAGGACTATCTACCGCAAAGAGTAGATAGGTTTTGCAAGCTGGTCTTCTCTCCTCCTGTAACCCAGACCTGTCTACTTATTAAATGTCTTCACTCTGTATGACTCTACCCTTCCTTCAAGGCCATCTCTGCCTTCAGTATGATTTATCAGTATACCCAGTCTGTGGCTTCATTATGAGCCAATGTTCTCAGTAGCTGCGTTTGGTTTAAAAGTTTCAGTGATACAGTGATTTGCTCAGTGGTACATCGGGACTCAGCCTTCGTTCAAGCTCCTGGTTATAATTTCTGCCCTAAACGTGTTTGGAGATGCTGACAGTGTGCTACTCATGCTAACTTTTTCTTACTTAAATGATGTTTTAAAACTGCAAGTACAGAGAATATGCCTGTGGCTCCAGCACTAGGGAGCCTGAGATAGAAAGATCAGTTCAGTTCAAGGCCAGTCTCCCAAGATGCAGGCCATCCTGTGCTGTATGATACCTTGGGTCAAAACTAATCAAACTAATGAAAACAACTGTCACCGACTTTAGAGATTTTGTGGGGGGGGGTGCACACAACAAAATCCTACTTCCACTTATTAAAAACGTTCACATTTCCCCAGTTACGATTTTGGAACTTTTTCACATTTTCTGTGGCACTTCATTCCTGGTTGTGAAATGTAGATTCTGTTTCTCATTGCTGGTTTTCTGTTTCATCTTGAGGATGCTTAATCTTGTATCCGAGGGCTTCTGCTCTGAGTTCTCTTGTAGAGAATAGTTACCCACTTGACTTGGGTACAAGTCATTCTTACAGTGCATTTTAAATGTGCATTTGCCCTGAGCAAGGCTCTTAAAGTTCAACTCAGCTTACAGTCCTTACAGTCTGGTTTTGTTCACCTCTGTTTGGTTTGGTTCGTTCTCTTGGTTTGACTGGTTGATGATTGATTGAATGTCTTCTGAGATTTTTCACCCCAACATTTTGAGAGTTCTTTCTGCAGCTCAACTGTTATTCTGGTATATCAGAGAGGTTATCAAGTAGGGCAATTTTTCTTTAGGGAGGGAGGCAATTGTTTTGCCATTGATTTCTGGGTTTATGTGGCAGGCTCAAAGCTTAGACAGAGAGGCCAGTCACTCAATGGATACTTTAGGGATGCGCTTACATTGACCATCATTTCTGAATTAATGTTTAACTCTTTCTTTCTCTGAACAGAAACTAGCCTACTACTCAAAAATGCAGGAAGCCCAAGAGTGCAGCGCCAGCCCCAGCAGCAGTGCCAGTGGGAGCTCCTCCTTTACCAACCAAACCCCAGCCAGTGTCAAAGAAGAGGAGGGCAGCCCAGAGAAAGAGCTCCCGCCAGAAGCTGAGTACATCAACTCCAGATGTGTCCTCTTCACCTACTTCCAGGGGGACATCAGCTCTGTGGTGGACGAACATTTCAGTAGGGCCCTTAGCCAACCTAGCAGCTACACCCCAAGCTGTACCAGCAGCAAAACACACAGAAGCTCTGGACCCTGGAGAGGTGAGTGGGACCCCATTGAGGAAGGGTTTATGAAGGATTATCTGCCTTCCTGCAGTCTACCTCCAGGGCCCCAAAGCAGCACAGCTGAAGGCACAATAAACTTATGAGAGGAAGTGAAAGGCAGCATTGGAGGGAGACAAGAACTAAGAAGAGGTTTCAAAAGAGGAAGAGCACAAGCTCTTATAGATGCAGAGGCAATCGGTAGCCTTGGAGCAGTGAAGCCAAGACACTGGTCTTGGAATTGGAAGCCATAGATGTGTATGTAGGTTCTACCAATACCTAGCCTTGTGACCTTGAGCAAGTCTCTTAACCTCTTGGAGGTCCATATTTACAGGTCTCTAAATTTAGAATAACACCTGGCCTCCTAGACTTCCCGGAAAAAGCTATAAGAGTCAAAACTTGCAATATCTGTGGTTGGTTTTGTGGAAACCTGAGGTTTCTCACACAGGATGGAGCAGAACCTTCACTGACAATCTACAAGGCTCCTTTGCAGTTTCTAAAAATTTGCCCATCAAACCTCCCTACAAGTAAAATCTGCTTGAGAATACCTCCTAAAGATAGGCGGCCTTTTGCCAGGCTTCAAATATTTGAGAATTCTTAAAGCAGAAATTCTTTATAATGCAAGCATGCAAACATGGCAAAGGAACAAAACATCTTCAACAGTCTCACGAAACAGATCAGTCTTTTTCGACATTCCCCATAGACATCTGCTTTAACTATGAATTTGTAGCGATCTCCCTTTCCTCCCAACACTGAGGAAATCATCTATAAGCACTCTTTAGTCTTTGATGTGTAGCTGATCTGAGAAGTGACGACGACTTCGTTGTACAAAAGAAAACTAATTTGCATTTGTCATTTGAGCGGGAATGGCAGTCGTTATTTCTCTCATTTCCATGATGATGTCTGGCATTTTGCACAGCCTTGTCCTTAGACAGGATTTCAAGCTCCTCTTTTATTCCCCCACTACCTAACTTCTCTTTAGCAGGATATTTGGTCACCGGTCAGCGTGTGATTTCCACTCCGTTTTAGATGTTCTAGCATGAGGTGTTTATGTCTTCCCCAGAAAACGGCTTTGAATTGAATACCGTTCTCTTCTGCTCTACCCAAGGCAACAAACTTGATCTAAACTCTTTTATCACCACCACACCCTAGGGAGCTGACAATGATACCGATGGTTATTATTATTATTAGTCCTGTCATCCTAGTTTTTATCAGAACGTTTGTTATTTAAAATTTGTTTTTTTTTTTAAAGCTGTCTGAGCAAAACCACAGCTGCTCTTGTACTATACCTCCTTCACTCATCTTGAATTCTCACAGGAAGGGGAATTTTTTTATTAAACTAGTTAATTTCTTTATTTACATTCCAAGTGTTGCCCCCCCCCGTCCTGGTCCACGCCCTTCCCTCTTCCCTTTGCTTCTGAGAGGATGATCCCCCACCTACCCACTCACCCCCATCTCACCCCTGTGCCAGCATCTGGAAAGGAGAATATTTGAAAGAAAGCCTCTACGGGGTTGGGGGGACACCACTAATAACAGGAGTTGGAAGTCTATCCTTGGCCTCACAGTCTAGGGGACACCTACCTTGAAGGAGAGCTTGGAGCAAGAGGGATTGAAATGGGAGAGAGAGTGGTGTGAGGTAGCTAGACTGCAGATAAGGAGACAAAGGTCTTCTGCTGGAGGCGGGGCTGCAGCCTGGAAAGGGGAGGTCGAGTCTGCCCTGATTCGGGGAGGGGGGGGCGGAGGGGAGAGGGCAAGCTCTCTGCTCCTTAAATCTTGTCCTTCCTCCACCATCAATTGGGTGGTTCAGATATCCTCCTGGTCTGTCGGTGCACTTCTCAGTGCCCTGACTTCATTGTCACCCGCAGAAGGTTCCTTAGCCCAGAGACGATGGCTGTGGGTCCTGTCCCTCCGCGGCCTTCCCACCCACGCTTGATCCCTAGTCCCCCGGTTGGGTAGGGCTGGCACGACCTCCGTGACACTCTTCTCTCGCTTTCTTCCGGCCCCGGGCAGCAGAAGGCACCTTCCCGATGAGCCAGCGCAGCTTCCCCGCCTCCTTCTGGAACAGCGCGTACCAGGCGCCGGTGCCCGCTCCGCTGGGCAGTCCACTGGCCGCCGCGCACTCGGAGCTGCCCTTTGCTGCCGACCCCTACTCTCCCGCCGCGCTGCACGGCCACCTGCACCAGGGCGCGGCCGACTGGCACCACGCGCACTCGCACCACGCGCACCCGCATCATCCCTACGCTTTGGGCGGCGCCCTAGGAGCACAAGCCTCTGCCTACCCGCGGCCAGCGGTGCACGAGGTCTACGCGCCCCACTTCGACCCGCGCTATGGGCCACTGCTCATGCCTGCAGCCTCTGGCCGCCCCAGCCGCCTGGCCCCTGCCTCGGCGCCGGCTCCAGGCAGCCCTCCCTGCGAGCTCGCGGCCAAGGGCGAGCCGGCGGGCGGCGCATGGGCTGCGCCAGGGGGACCCTTCGTGAGCCCCGCGGGGGACGTGGCCCAGAGCCTGGGTCTCAGCGTGGACTCAGGTAAGCGGAGGAGGGAGTGCAGTCTCCCCGCTGCCCCTCCGGCACTGTACCCGACTCTGGGCTAAGCTCCGGGCGCGCTCCCTCCGCCCCTGACTTCCTTTGGGAGACCCCTAACCCCAACCCCCAGGACCATGTGGCTGAGAGATTGCATGCCATCTTTTGTTTCTACGGGTAGATGTCTCTAGAAAGTAGCACCCTGCCCTCGGCATGGCTCGGTGGTACAGAGGACTCTTTTTCTTCTTAGAATAAAGTTCGGTGGAAAAAAAGAAAGATTGTACTGGTCAGAATTGTAGCCACTAACCACACGTGACTACTGAGCTTTTGCGGTGTGTGGGGAGGATGAATGATGTGGTCAGACATAATACACACTGGATTTCCAAAACTGAAAAAGAAAATAATGTAAAACCTCACCTCGTTAACATTTTATACTGAGTTTGCATGTTCTAATATGTCCAGCAGTTGCCTATTGGTTATACTGGGTTAAATAAAATGCGCTATCAAAATGCTCCGGTTGTTTTGTTTGTTTGTTTGTTTGTTGTTGTTGTTTGATTCCTGTGATGCCTGCGGCGCCAATGTATTTCATTGCTGCTGCACAGAGCTGATCCAGAGTACCCGTGACTTACAGCACTTTAACTGCCAAATTATGTAGGTCTTTTATACGTGTACATTTTAGACTGGTAATTTTGATGGTAATGCCTAGACGCTAGATGGCTGGCTTCGAGTTGAACTTCAAACCTGTGTATTCGTTCTGATGAGAACTGGAGATGTCTAGCGCAGCAGGGGTGGGGTGGGCGGACGGATTGCCCTCTATTTGATTTTTAGAGCAAATGACAAATGTTTAAAATAAGCCCAATTGTTGGCTAGTCCTTTGCCCTTTCCCCCTTTTCTTGTACGAAGGTTCAAGGTTCGTCTTCCCTCGGTATGCTCTGCTTTTACCTTTGTGTGTAACTTTCACAAAAAAATGGTGCATTTGTCTTTTTTTTTTTTCCTCCTTAAATATCCTGTCCCCTTCCCACCACCCCATCTTCTCTTTATTTAATTTTAGGTTTGCGAACTCTGGACAAAGGCAAGCAACTTTATGGGCTTTAGACAGGCCACTTGGTGAGAGGCAGAGCAGAGTGGGTTTGTAAGGGCTTCTGTCTTCGTTTGCAGCTCCTTGCTATTTCTTCAGCGGTATACATCTTCTAAGATGACCTGTTGAACTCCAGTTTCTCCTCCTGCTTCTATCTCCTGACCAGCAGTGGGGGCTCAGCATCTGTGCCTCCCAGTGGAGAAAAGAGCACAGAAAGGCAGAGACTTCAGATTTCGCCATCTGTTGGGACAACCAAAAACCACCTTGACAAAACTATTGTCTCAAATGAATGACTTTTGGCTAAAACACTGGAAATATCTGTGGTAAGTGTGCTTAGCTGACTGGTGTGCTATAAGCGCCCTTGGAATGAGAGAAAGGGAATCACTGTGAATATTGTTTATGCTGAGGTGCATTTGCAACAGAAAAACCGTGATCAAGAAATACAAAGACACCAGACTTCTTCCTCATAACCCAGCCTCCAGCTCCCACCTTGCCCACCCCCTCACCACAGCACCCACTCCAGACAGAAGACGCACTCTTTCCTGTGAACGTGAGCTCAGAAGCCTCTGTCTGAATTTGAGTGGCAAGTGGCAGATCTAGAGCCACCTGCCCAAGTCTTACTGGAATGTAGCTGCTGGAAGACAGCTGTTTAAAACTCCAGAAATACATAGACCCAGGTGGAACTTCGTGGTGTCTTGCAGGACAGTTGTGATTGCACCGGACAGATTATATAGAACCACGTATATCTCGCTTCACTTTTACAAGGATCATTTTGCCACGGAAAAAAAGAAACTTTGTTTCACCTTTGCTCTCACAGTCCCGCCCCCCCCCTTGTCCTCCACTGAAAATGCAAACAAGAAACAAGCCCCTCCCTTCCCAACTCTTTCCAAAGGAGGAACTAGGAATCACATGGAGAGGAGGAATCCATGGAGTAGGAAATATGAACAACATTTCTCTCAATCTCTACAGTTGTGATTGCTATGAGGAAGAAAACAATGAACATTACACGTGCCTACGTGTTATGCGCGTGCTGTGCTTCGTAAAATGAAAACAAATGTCTCAGTTTTAGTAGAATAAAATTATCCATAGGATTATATGATCTGATGTCAGAAATCTTGTGAAGGGTGTGTGTGTGTGTGTGTGTGTGTGTGTGAGAGAGAGAGAGAGAGAGAGAGAGAGAGATCTATGCAGTCTTTACAAGTGACTACTGTATTCTTGTTCACACTGTTCCATCTCTCACCTTGCCCAGAGATTACAAGTTAGGTATGGTATCACCATCACCCCACACACTCCTGTTTGGCAGATGAGGAAACCATGGCTGAAAGAAGCTAAGAGTTCATCCATCAGCATTCAGGAAACTAGAAACAGAGATGTCACACAGCAGACCATTTAGTCTGCTACAGATTTATCACTTTGCAGGAAAGAGGTCCTGCAGTTCTTAAGTCCTAGACTCTAGACAATATAGCCTTTGGTTTAAGGTGTTTTGGTTTTTTTTTTTTCTTTTAAGACATTGGTTATATTATATTTTAAAAAGTTGAGCCATGAAGCCAAATCAAAAATGAGAAGATTTTTAAATTGATAACACCTTTTGTTGTTGTTGTTGATGCCAGAACTATTTGTATTTTTTCATTAAAGTACCTAGAGAGATTATCTATATTATTCTCAAACTGCCCTTGGTACATTGATAAGGCATGAGTATCGTATCATTTATTTGGCCATCACTGTAATGTGAAAGGCACATGTGTCATAGCTTGGATAATCCTCTAAGAAACAGTGAAAGACAATACCCAGAGTGTAAACCTGTCAGCTGCCCTTCCAACTTTCACTGTCTTTTAAAAAACTGTGAAATTTGCACATGAAAGATGCCATTGTTTTTCTGTGGGTAGAAAACTACTGTGCATCCATCCTGCTGCGATAACAAAATAAGTAATGTAAATTGATCATTGTGCACCAGGAACTGATGTAGAGGCTTTGTGGATGGATTAGATCATGTAAGAGCCCAACATCTTTAATAGTATTTCCTAGTATGACATTCTTCTCATTGGGAAGAAACTGAGGCACACAGAAGGGAAGTCCTTTACTCATTCATAAAGTGTACAAGTGGCAGAGTCAAGATGAAAACCCAGACGGGCAAGTATGAAGCTGTACTCTGGCTCCTGCAATTGCTGCTTCTCTTATTTCTTTTTGTAGTTCAGCTGTGAGCTGATTTTCTCCTCTACAGCAGATAGTGAAGGAAGGGAAAGGGGCAGAGAAGGAAAGGTTCAGATTTGAAGAACAGGTAGACCCTTGGGGTTCAAAGGAGCTGTCCCTGGGCATGATTTAAACTCCATCAAAGGGCGCTGCCTTTAGACTGACTATTCTGACTGGTGCAGGCAGGTCTCTATTCTTCTCCAGGAAAGAGCAGCTGCTTATTAATTCATTTCAGTATTTAACAGCCTTTGCTGCTCTCAAGTTCTTCACACCCAACATAAACAAGACTTGCAAGAGACCAAGGGCTGGACACTGAAGCAATAACTAAAATTAACTTTGGACTTCTCTGTGGATTTTTTAATCCATGTTCCACTGGCACAGGTCACTGGTAAATTCAAGCATAAATATGATGCATGAGGTCCCTGTGGGCTTCTTAGAATCTGCCATTAAATATACGGTAGAAGACAAAAGCATAGCAGCAGTACATTCCTGGCCTGGCACCTTCTCTCTACGTATACCCCACTCCCTGGAAAAGGCTCTTTACCTGTGGCCCATCTACACTAACATTCCTAAGTGCTGTGATCACAACCCACTGGAGTCTTTCCACAGCCATGAGGTTTGGATTGCTGAAACCACCTAAGTTGCCTCTGACCTGAATATCAGGTTGCTCGTGAGGAGGCTCATTCACTGGAACTGGCTTTTGGGACAGTCTTGACCAGCCCATCCAGACTGCTGAGGCAGCCCAGGCTCCAGCAACCTGGCAGGGATGATGCTTCATTCTGTTTTATACCTTCCTAAAGTAGAAGTGCAAGTCGATCTAGAATACTGTGTAACGAGAGCACCGACGAGAACTTTGGAATTAATAACCTTAGCTGGCACTCTGTTAAGGCCACCATGTCTCAATGTAAAATAAGAACAAGAACGTGCTTGCTTGCCTCATTAATATTAATAAAGACCCCAAAAGTTTAATCATTGCAGAAAGAAATATAAGAAAACAAAGGATGGCAGAACAGAAGTCAAGGATGGAATTTCTGTCTTATTACACCTGATTGAGGGTCTGAGAAAGGTTAGGTTCGCCAGACATTCACATCTTTGGCATTTTGTCCAGCTCACCCACAGCCTTCCCTCTGCACTTGGCCTGAGCTGAAGAAGAGGTGATGAAAAGGGGAGAGACTGCTGTCCACCACCACGTAATCCTCCTGCCCATTGCCCTCTGGCTGAGAACGCATTCAACCAGCTAGAGGAACACTATCCTCTCTATTCCTCTGCTGAAAAGGAGTTGCTAGCCCATCTCATTTACCCTTTGAAGTTCTATTTCAATGTGTGGCATATTCTGACATGATTGATTCCCAGCTTAGTTGGGAGCTGGTGGGAGGCTGGACTCACAATCCCTAGTTAAAGGCTTCTCTGGCCCCTTGCTCTGGGTGGATGCTGTATTTTCTGTGCCATTTTGCTTCTGAGGAAGAAACTATTTAACGTTATTTTAACTTCTGTTTTTCTTAGATTCAGAAGCTGCATTGATGTAAAGAAAGCCAAGCATATTCCAGCATAGGAAACAAACAAGCTGTTTGTTAGGCGCTCCCTGAATTAATGGGACAGGGGGGGGATAAAACTGGTTTTCCATATCAATACCATTTCCACAGAATCCATTTTCAACATAGTTCATACAGTGATCTCACAGCATGAGAGAAAAGTGGAAAAATATTTGAAAGACTTAGAACTGAAAAATAAGGTAACCTTAGAACATTGCTTTAATTCGTTTGTTGACTGTTACACACCCACGTGGTTTATATTTGATTACCAAACTCTTTGCCCCCATGTTCCATTTCTCCTTGCTAGAAATTTATATTAGCATATATTCCTAAAGTCTGGAATTATACTACAGTTGCCATTTGTGAGTGACAGATACTTACAAGAGCAAATGGATCGAGCAAACGATGTTTCTATTTTCTGAAACTGGTTCTTCCCCATCATCTATAAATGAAGTCTGGTAATACAAAAACTGTATCCCCGAATCTTCACAGAAGCACCTCTTTATCCACATATCACCACACACACACACACACACACACACACACACACACACACACACTCGAAGAAACCAGAGACCTTTTGCTGTCAGACAGGCACAGACACAAATGATAATTCTCTCTTGACAAACCGACCATTATTTCCTTGTGCTTCACTGCAGCCCCAATGGGCTGGATCAGGAAACAGACACTTGATAGCTGCTGTTTCCATGGTTGAAATATTTGTGAAGTTAGCACATAATCTGAAAGCAGAAGCCAATAAATTATAGAGTGCTAATTGGAGCCGGAGTGGAGCTGTCAATCATGTTACCGTAAACACAGAGAGACCCTCATTGCCTAAAAAGGCAAGGCAGTGTCCCAGAAGGACTCTCAGTTGTTTCTGGCTGTGACCTCCAAGCCCTGCACGCAGGCAGAGTGGCACTGACCTCAGAAGGTGATTCTCTTGAGCCAAGTTCACTTTCCCATAGACAAACTTCTCATCGGGAAAATAATCAAATGTTCTTGCTGAAAAATGTGTATTTAACCTTTAGAGCTACACATGCGTGCCCAAATACAGACAATTGGCTAGAATATCCATGACTCTCATAAAGCATATTACTGTGCATCTGAAACTCAAATCAAACAAAAGCTAACATTTTCACTAGAGCATTAATTTTTCTTCGGACCATAGTGTTTCTTCGAGGTTTTTCCATGTGCTGGTTAAAAGGGAGCTTCCTCTAGTTAAGGTGTCCAGACAAAGGTTCTCGCTTTGCTAGATTTTCATTCTTTTCCCTAAACATGCTTTCTATTTTGGTTTGTCTTCATTATTTCTTAAGAAACTCTAGTATTGATGCTTCAAAATGTGTAAAAGGATTTTTCATGAGCCGTTATCTCTTTTTAAAATTTTTTTGATTCATTTTTCTTACTTTACATGTGACTGTTTTCCAAGGCATGCATGCTTAGCCACCACATGCATATTTCATGCCCACAGAGATCAGAAGAGGGTATTGGATCCCCTAGAACATGGGTGTTTGTGAGCCACTATGCATGGATTGGGAATCGAACCTGGGTCCTCTGTAAGAGCAATAAATGCTCTTAACTGATGGGCCATTTGTCCCAGCCCATTCTTTTCATGATTATTTTACTTTCAAAAATATATAAATGAATATATACAATTATCCTTACACAAAAGAAATTGACAGTAAAGGTACACTGAATTTAAAAACCAAAACTGTCATTTGATTCCTTGTCAATAATTGGTCCAAACTAATATTCCAGTTACTCATTAGCAAATTTTATCAACATTTATGTTGGCATTTATATTTTATACTCTCTGCATTTACTAATAGGAAATGTATTCATTGACTTTACCATTTGAAAGCTTCATTAGAATACTTCAAACAGAAGTAGTTTTCATTCAAGAGAGAAAAGGGCCAGGGCTCTTAAGCTTTCAAGCTAGTACTTGGTAGAAATAACACTTATGATTGGAATTGTTGGCAAATGTGTCACAAACTCAGTTCTCACACAACAGCCTTGACCTTGTCTTTAAAGCCAATTCATCAGCCCAGTGCCATCAGACAGTTTGTTTGTTTGTTTGTTTTTCCTACACTCAGAATGACACTGACAGACAAGTTTGGATAAGAAACATGTTATAAGCAAATCTTTTGTTTTTCCTTGTTCTGGAATGTCTTTAAAAAACAGATTCTTCAACTAAGCAGTGGTAGACTCTTTAATCCCAGCACTTGGAGGCAGAGGCAGGTGGATCTCTGAGATCGAGGCCAGCCTGGTCTACAGAGTGAGTTCCAGGACAGCCAAGGCTATACAGAGAAACCCTGTCTCGAAAAGCAAAATGGAAAAAAATCAAAGCAAAACACCACATCCTTCACCGCGGCTTTTTAAAACAGGAAGTACAAAAGATCAGGAAAATGAGTCTACACCATGAAGAGGAACTAATATAACTTATCTTCTCCCAGTTTCCAGGAGAATATAAACTCACCATTCAATAATTAAAATTACGTTCAATTTGAATTAGCCAGAAAAATCATTCAGGATTTTTACACTTAACAATCCCAAACTATTTAGCCAATAACCCAAAGTAATAACCCCTTTTACCACTGAAAATGTGTAGTTGGTTATTAGGTATTGAAAGAATCATGTCATTATAAATAGGACCGAAACATTTAAAAACTCACCAAGGAACATCGCCATCTCTCCTGTTTTTCTTGAGATAGAAAATGTAATAAAAGCGAAAAAGGAAAAATTAAGCAGCATTTTACAGTTGTGATATACACCTGCACCACCAGTTAATATAGATGCTCTGTCTTAGGAGAATGAGGCAGAACACACAGATGCCACTAATTCTGCAGCTCTTCAGTACGGCAACACGAGGAAGACAGTCTGTGCTTTGTAATGATCGACTTCAAAGTATATACCTTCTCAAACCATGAAGCTTCCAAATACATTTTTGTGACGTTTGGACAAGCATTTAATTTTTGTCACCCCTTAACCAGAATGATTTCTAACTTGAACCCAATAACATACATCCTAACTAGAATAAACTGTGAAGACTATGAGCTGAGGTTGTCACTCAGTTGGTAGAGAGCTTGGCTCTGTGTTCCGTCCCCAGCACCATATAAACCTGGAATGGTGGCACACATCCATGCAATTTCAGCACTTGGGAGATGGAGGTAAGAAGATCAGAAATAAACTCAAGAAAATAGAAAAATGCCTTGCAAGTTATTTTTTTGGTTTCCTGGTCTCTCCCTAGCCCTAGTCCTAGCCCTAGCCCTAGCCCTAGCCCTAGCCCTAGCCCTAGCCCTAGCCCTAACCCTAACCCTAACCTTAACCCTAACCCTAACCCTAACCCTGGTCCTTCATGTCTGTAGGAATATGCTGTAAAGGCTCTAAGAAGCTATCCACTCCTTGTATTTGATAGGGTATGAATTCACCATCGCCTATCATCTCAGACAAGAATGCATTGCCCAGAAATCACCAGACTATCAAAACATAATTGTTACAGCTGTCTGCTGCCCTGGATGAGAACAGTCTTGCCTTAAATCTCACAAAAGGGTTTTGTAAGCTTCCACCTCCCATCATATTAAAAAACAAAAACAGAGAAGCTCATGCCTCACTTATCTGCAGCATGTTTCAAACATTTAAGGTTTTCCTCTTCCACAAAACCTTGTCTCCATCCTAGACCACAGTGAGCTACCAAACCTTTATGGAAACTCCTAGTGTCATTCATGTGTGCTGTCTATTTGGCACTTAACTTATGACATCATCTCTAATTCAGGACTGAGGAGGCTGGCACAGTACTACAGTTAGTTACTCTTCTTGCTCACTGTTGACTCCTAGAATTTTTATTTTTTACCCTAAACCTGATGTTACCACCTTGAGCAAGTACCATCAACTATTGCAAAAAAAAAAAAAAAATCAAGTTGTTGAATTAAAATGATTCATTTAATTATAAACAAACAAATTTTAAAATCTAGCTTGACCTGAGATTTGGGGGACAAGTTAAGAAAGAAAGAAAGAAAGAAAGAAAGAAAGAAAGAAAGAAAGAAAGAAAATCTGAAAGTTTGTTTCAGTAAAGAAAACCCTCTTATTGCAAGGAGCTAGGAGAGCCTGTCACACTTGGGAGGAGCCAATAGTGTCAAATATCATTTTGTCCCATATGCAGGCAGACCCTCAGTCTGTGTTTTTTACGCAAAGACATCACTTCAGCAGTACCTTCTTTTCTAATGGGATCACTCCCATTTATACAATACAGGCTACAATATTTCCTGTGTTTAAAAAGCCAAAATAACACACACAAGAAAACTTTATTATCTCTCACCCTGTACCAAAATCATTTCCAAATGCATCAAAGCCCCTAATAGAAGACTCGAAACTGCCAGAGGAGATGCAGGGAAACCACTTCTAAAAAGTAGCCTAATGGTTCCGGAAATAATGTAGAGAACTGACAGACAAGAGGGCAGGAAATTAAAAGGCTCCTGCACAGTGCAAGAAACCGTCACCGGAGGGAGAAGAGGGGCTGCAGAATGGAAGAAAATCTTCACTGACCACATTTCTGACCGGGAATGATTATCTGGAATTTATAAAGAATGCCAAACACTGAACAATAAAAACCAAATCATCTGATCAACAAGTAGGCAAATGAATTAGACATCAGGTTCTCAGGAAAAAAAATGTCCAATAAATATTTGAAAAAAAGTTAATCTTTACCCATCAGGGAAATGTACGTTAAAATAACATCAGGTAGCCATGGTAGGACACACCTCTAATCCCAGAACTTGGGAGGCAGAGAAAGGAGGGTCAGAAATTCAAAGCCTGCCTCTGCTACATGAGACCTTGCCTCTTATAAAGGTTAATTTATTTTTCTCCGTGTATTGTGCCCACATGTATGTATGTGTGAGCATGCATGTGTATGCTTATGTATGTATGTATGTATGTATGTATGTATGTATGTATGTATGTATTATGTGCATGCCTGGTACCCAGGAAGGTCAGGAGGAAGCATCAGATCCCCAAGAATCAGACGTACACATGGTGAGCAACTGTGCATGCTAGGAACCAAACCCAAGACCTCTACAGAAACAAGTGCTCTCTTTTCATTCATTAATTAATAAATTAATTAATTTACTTTACATCCTGATCAGAGCTTCCCCTCCCTCCTTTCCTCCCAATCCCTGCCTATCCTTTCCCTCCCCCATTCCCCCTCCCTTTCTCCTCAGAGAAGGGACGCCTCCCAGGGAGGCCTACCCCTAAACCTAACCCTAACCCTTAAGCTTACCTTTACCATTACTCTTACATCCACCTTTACCCTTAACTTTGCTGCTACCTCTATTCCTAACATTACTCCAACCCCAACCCCAACCCCAACCCATACCCCTATTCCTAGCCCTACCCAAAACCCAAACCCAACACCAACTTGAAACCCCTACATCTAACACGAAACCAACCTGGCATATCAAGTTGCAGTAGGACTGAGTGTATCTTCTTCTGTTGAAGTAGACAAGGCCTTCCCTGGGAGAAAGGGATGCAAAGGCAGACAAGTCAGAGACAGCCCCTGCTCCAGCTGTTAGAGGTCCGACATGAGCACCAAGCTGTCAATATGGTAGGGGGACTAGGTTCTTAACCACTGAGATAAGACCAGCTTTCTCTCTAGCCCAAGACCCAATCTTAACAACAACTAGAAAAGCCCAGCTTTATGGAGATTCCATCTCACCACCAAGCAGAATGACTGTCTTCACAAACAACAAATGCTGGCTGAGATGTGGGGAAAGAGAAATACCCATACACTGTTAATGGAAACATAAGTAAACTTACAACTTATGTAACCACTGTGGGTATCGGTGTATAAGACCCACAGAAAATGACAAGTAAAATAGCCAAGTGATGGAGTCATTACTCTCAGATATACCTGAAGAGAGCTGAGCCATGACACCACAGAGACACGTGCACATCCACATTCACTACCACACAACTCACAAGATGCAGAACCAGCCAAGGTGTTCACCAGCAGATAAAGAAAATGTGATACACGTACTCCCCAGAGTTCTGTTCAGCTGTAAGGAGACAAAAATTATATCATTTGCAGGAAAATGAATAGAGCTGGATGGAAACCATGTTCAGTGAAGTAAGTCAGCTTCAGAAAGACAAATATCCTCTTTCCTCTCAGATATGGACTCCCTTTCTCTTTCTCTAATAAATAAATAAAATGTAATAAAAATATTACAGATATGAAGTTGTCAAATAAAATATTTTAGAAATAAATCCTCCTCTCTCATGGAAAGAGAGAGAGAGAGAGATCAAGGTAGAAGTGGAACAGTAAAGGGAAAGGAAAGCTTACACAGTACATACTGGGTAGTCCTGCAGTGACTGCACGCATGCTGGAGGTCTGAGACCCATAGGTGCTCATTCCACAAGGATAAATGCCTCCACAGATGGACCCTAGTACTGCAGACCTGGGAGAGTCCTGGAGACTGGCTAGTTTTCAGGCTGCATTGGAAACACTAAGAAGGTGGACTCTGGTGCCAAGTGAAGAATGGTAGCAGCAGTAACCACATGATAGATGCACTTGCTAGCAATGAGCAAAGGCAGGCAGGCAAAAGCAATCCTGCTTTTCCCTCGGATACTTTTTATCTGAGCCACCACCAGAAGATGCTGCTCACTAAGGTATGGGGCTGCCCCCTAAAATTAATTCCTCCAGGAAATATTCTCTCAGGCATGCCCAGGGGCATGAATCTTAGTTCATCTCCAACCCAGTGTAGTTGACAACCAAGATTAACCATCATGGTATCTAAGGGGTGACAAGTAAGGAGACAAGAAATCATTACAGTATTGCCTTGAGATCTTGCTGGAAAGGGTCCAGAGAGAGTAGGAGGGGGATACGCTGGGAGAATAGGGGTGGGTATGACCAAAGCACTAGAGATGATGAAATAGCTTAGCAGGTAAAAGCACTTGCTGCAGAGCCTGACAACCTGAGACTGATTGATGAGACATACATGGAAGGAGAAAAGGAGAGAACCAACTCTTACAAGTTGACCTCTGACCTCCACACATGTCCTGTAGTACGTGAATGCCCATCCATTTACAAATACAAATAAATAATTGATGCGGTAAAAACGCAATAGATGTAAAATTGTCAAATGGTTTCCCATCTATTTTTCCTGTTAAGGGTATTCTTCCTTGGCTGGAGAGATAACTCAGTGGTTAAGATCTGTGACTGTTCCTCCAAAGGACGTGAGTTCAATTCCCAGCACCTACATGGTGACTTACAACCACCTGTAACTCTAGTTCCAGGAGATCCAATGTGCTTTTCTAACCTCCATAGGCACCAGTCATGCAAACACACTTGTGAGCAAATACTCACTGTCTTAGTTAGGGTATGACTAGTCATGCTGTGAATGGAGGTCACTGTTATCAAGGGAAATATTTAATTGGGGCTGGCTTACTGTTCAGAGGTTTAGTCCATTGTTTTCATGTCATCGCACAGGCCAACATGGTGCTGGAGAGATAGCTGTCAGTTCTATATCTGGATTCAAAGGCAGCAGGAAAAGAGAGGAAAACAATCTGGCTCAAAACCTCACGCCCACTCCAGTGACACACTTCCTCCCAGAAGGCCACGCCTACACTAACAAAGCCACGCCTCCTAACAGTGCCACACCCTATGGGTCTATGGGGGCCATTTTCTTTTCTTTTTACTAAATTTGTGTATTTATTCCCTTTACAACCCAATATCAGCCCTTCTTCTCCTCCCACCATCTCCTCACACAAGTCCTTCTCCTCCCTCCCCACTTCTGCTTCTCTTTTGAGAAGGTATACAAGGGTCATTTTAATTACATTTCTCTGAGGAACCCTGCTTAATAGACTTTCACTAAGTAGAAATGTTAAATACCACCTGCCCTATGATGCTCTAGGGCCAATCTACTTTTAATACCATTTAATAACCTTTTATGAGCAAATCTTTTTGTTTCTCCACCATCATGCTCATAGAGGTCCCATGGCTCCTTATGGTCAGGTAAAGCCATTTGGTCACCATCATCATGCGCCTGCATCATGACCATGGGTATTAGCAGCACAAACTCTTAGACACTGTCTCCTGCTATCAGCTGTGATCTGCAGCTGTAGCTGATCACCGAGCATCTTGATGATGCTTGTGGAGGTGTCCCTCTTCTTAGCACTTCCTGGTGTAGGCATAATGCTTTTGTGCACTGGGAAAGATGATCTTTGTATTACTCAGATGCTGATGTCACTGCTCCCATATCTAGTTGCAACATGCCATTGTATGCTTATTCTAAAAATCTCCCACCTCAAGTCTGTGTAAACATTGCTTGCAAATTATTCTCTTCTTTCTCAATAAAAACTGACCAGCCAGTAACTGAGCAGAAGAGACTAAGGGGCTGGACTTCTGACTCCAAAGAGGGGAGAAGAGAGAAGAAGATGAGGAGAGGATTGAGCAACCAACTGAAAAGAGGGTCCCGGACACATCCTGGAACAACACATGAAGCAGAGAGAGGCAGATCAATACTGAATGTGCAAGTGTCGTGGCGATTTTGACTGGAAGGTAGCCAGAGCAGCTGAGAGAAGATTAGTAATTGCTGATATTGTGCTGT